>CM053787.1:795705441-796097941 GCA_028749045.1 Cupressus sempervirens | reverse complement strand
TGCTCCATTCAAGTTGCATTGGAATCAAGATGCTGAGATCTTTTTGATGGTGCAAAAATTTGGAGATTTGAAGACACTTCAATTTTCACTGAAATTATCCACCAAATCAGTCCACTATTGACCCACCATCACCACAACATCTATGCCTTGTATCCTTAGGCGAAGCAAACTGTGAACTAGAACTAAGCACTTGATCTCTTCCACTAATGTCAACACCCTTGGAACTCCATTTAAGTTATTTGATTACAAAATTCTTGTGTGATGAAATTTTACAAGTCTAAGGATTAACAACTTCCCCTATTTGCACAATCAAAAACACTGATACATTCCTAATCAAAACTAACTCAGAAGAATGCAGTCAGTGGCACTTTATTGCAATGCATTTTTATAAAGAACAAGCACTATAACAATCATTTATGATGCATGGGGATTTTGTAGCTTTTGCAAAAATAAGCCCAAAAGAATGAAAAACAAAGAACATTGGATTCCTTTTGATTTTTTCTAACCAAATTCCAAATAAAATTTCACTTATTCTACTCATTTGTAAAAGGCATAAAAATGTAGTTGGGTACTTCGGTGTAGAAATAGAAATGTTTGGGTAGTACTTCCAACAACACGCACAAAAAGGGTAATAGAGCTTGGGCAATGCTTCAAGAAACATGTATAAATAGTAAGAGAGTGTACCAGATGAGAAACACTTGGACAAAGGGGGTTGATGGAATGAGGCTACATGCATAAAGACTAGCTTATATCCAAAAACTATGAAAGGGGTTAAAAAAGAGTTTATCCTAAAACCACAAATGTTCCAATTGTTGGCCAACACACACACTTGTTGTATAGTCATGGATATTGTGATCATTCATGAACTTGAACAATTGACACCATGTTAGAAATAGTGTTGTGCAAAAGGACTACAAAATAGAGGGAAATGGCTATGAAATATGCATGATTTAAATAGCTACATTAAATAGTCCTTTACTTCATAAATCACTTCAACTTAATCATTACATTGTAAAGACAAGCTCATCATATGTCACTTGAACAAACCTATCATGTACAATGTGAGGGACAAATCCACAAAATTAAATCTTAAAATGTTACAATAGTACAAACCTCATGGAACACACATGGGATGAATATACATAATCTAGTATTAACCCTTTCCAACATTCCAACTTTATGATAATAATTTACTAGTCAAAGTCCAAAAAATTAGAATGCAATGACTGCAAGTATTCTTGGGTATTTGTTACAGGAAACCATGGTTTGGAAGAAAATTAAGAGTATTAGTCTTGTAGCTAGGAAAATGAGCTCAATAAACAATTTTGAGATAGTAATCTCATGATGATCATGGATAAATCATTTATGGGTTCTCTTACTTGTTTTAGAATATACTAACTATATTTCATATTGATCAACTCTAGAAAGAAACTGATTTGAAAAGAATTATTTTCTATGACACTGCATCAATAATTTAAGAAAAGACACATGAGAGTGTCTTGTTTTCAAAATTTGAACCCAAAACACATAAGGCAATAAAAATTATAGAAGGAACAGAACCAAATAAATGTAATCTCATGAGGACACAACCCTCTATACTAGACTCTATTAGGCTACAATATGACCAATCAGCTTATAGGGTGATTCTAGAAAGTTCTTTACTATTCAAAGCATAAGCTGAACCTACCCCATATATACTCACACCACTTTTGGTGTATTTAGAACTTTTTCAAGTGACCACATCAATGCTCCATATACTCTCATTAGCTACAATGATAATCAATAGATGGAATAAATAGCTACAGAATCAAATAAATTAGAAGCACCATGTCTTGGTTGCCAATGTTACTAATGTAGTGGTGAAGACTCAATATCAAAACTAATACTGCCACATTGCCTTGGTCTATGGTTCTAATGAAGGTAAATATGAAACCATCAACTTGTAGGTGAAATTGAATAGTTGAAATTAACTTATAATCATAAAGTAGTCCATTCTTGGGCCTACTATAAGTGTGAACTTATGCATGCTTGATAGGCACAGACATTTACATATCTGAAGATACTTGTGCCAATTGCTAGAAAGGCCAAGGAAGAAAATAAAATATCGAACTAGTACACACAACATATTGGTTTTCAAATGGATCTATAGGATCTTCAAGGCTTTCAAGCATTCTTCATATTTTGGTTCTAGCTTAGGAGGCTTGTAGTGTCTGTGCAGATCTTCAATGACATATTCCTAAAAATAAAAATAGAATACAATGCAAAAGTAAATAAGTAAAAGATAAAAAAAAAATTAGAAATAATAAAGATGAATGTAGATAATTATTTGTCTTGTAGATCTCAAAGTTCAAAATGAGTTTAAAAAACCACCTTTGTGAGTTCTTTCTTTGTCAATATGTGATAGTGTCTTTGCCATATCCTTTGAATTACCATTGTTGCTGCTAGTAGCCCATAGGAAATGCCAAGGATTGCAAAAATAATTACAAAAATAACTAGGAGTGCACCACAAACTTCTATGGATGTTGGAAAACAATCCAAAATACCCCATCCATAATAACAATTGTGGCATCCTGTCATACATGGATCATTTTTGTTGACTGATGAATAGTGCACTATCAGACCTCCAATACCCAAAATTAAAACAAAAACAAAAACTTCTGCATTTTGAATTGAGTTGGATTATTCAAATTGTGTGCAAGAAAAGATACAATTTTCAAAAACAAAATGTAATTCTAAGTTTATGATCCGCAACAATCAATAACAAATAATGGATAACTAGACAACCTATTTGAGAAATTGAATCAAAATATAAGAAACAAACCAAAAAATAGTAGAATGGTATAGGATGCTTGGACAACAATCGATCCCATCCATCGCTAAATGAATTTCTAAACTCCCCATTTGTGTCCATTAGGTATGTAATACTTCCCATAACAACAATTGTTTGCAATAACAAATGGGAGAATGATTTACCTTCACTTCTACAGATTAGGTAGTGAGAACTTTAAATAAAATGTGAGGAAATGGTGACACCACTACTGGGGACAACTTGTATTGTTAATGTTTCAATTAATTTGCATAATTGACTAAAAGTAATAGCCATTTTCCTTCTATTTAATGAAAATATATATATCTTATTTGAAAGCCAAAAAATTGCAACCAGAATCACTTATAGTTAAAAAAAGGTGGTAAATGAAAAGAAGCTACATTTGCAATAAGATCAATCCAAAGGCTGGCCATTCTCCTTCTACTTTAGAAAATGTGAACAATGAAATTTTATTACTTGCAAAGATTCTCCAACTCAGAATGAATAATTCTGCATTTTTGTTCTATTCTCAATGAGTAAATGTGTTAAAAATAATCAAATCTTACACTGAAAAATTTCCTCAGTAGGTTACTAGAGAAGAAATTATTTATTTCATAAAATTACTATATCTACTTATTCAAGAATCAATATCTTCTAGTATTGTTCTTTAAGCTGTACTATGATGAACATAGCAATACCATAGGAAATGCATTGATTCTAAATGTTATCTCAATGGATAATGAAAACAAGTTGATATGTCTCTATTTGTTTCCACTAATGAAGAATAGATTTATTTCGTGGTGTGTACTGATTACACATGCAAGTCTTATTTAATTTACTTGAATGTTTATGTAATGGCATATGTTAAGAAGAGTACAAGTGTTGTTGAATTACCCTATGGATGCAAGTGGAGGTTTGGGTAAGCGAAGACATGGATAGAGGGGGTATAAAGTGTAGATTGTAGATTACATGTTGACATCATCCACTCCAACTCTCGAGTGATGGTAGCTACAAATTCTTCTACTCCACATCCTTGGGATTTCTAATTGAGATAAGCTTGGTAAATTCTCTATGGCTGACATTGTGTTGTGTTGATAGTCATTTAAAGTTCATTGAATTTTGTTTAAATGTTGGATGTATCACCTTAGTAATAATTCAGCCATGTGTTGGCCTGTTGGATATATTTAATTTTTTAAGCATAAGCCCAATTTAAGGAATTGTTAAGAAGTAGATCTAATTAAATTTTAAAATATTTGACTTCCTAGTTAAAGCCATCGGCGTCATTTAGATGGTAATGTTCTAAAATTAAAGAAAACACAAACTTGCAAACAAACAAAGATGGGAAAGGAAAACCCAACTGCAATTTAACCCACAATTGACTAATAGTGAAGACTAGTTAAGGTAACAGATTTAATTTTACAAAGGTTAAAGAGATTTTTAAAAATTTAGCCACTGCCATGGATTGTAGCTATGGTTTAGTTTAATTGTAAATTGTAATTTGACACATTAATCATCAAAATCATTAAGGTTTAGACCTGGATGCATGACATTATGACAATTTAATAACAATACGCAGTCTAGGATTCAATCAGAAAACATAATCTGGATGACTCAATTCTAGACCTTAGATGATCATAAGCAATTTAGTGTCCTCTTCAAATGATTCATCAGAGTAATTTGTCAATTTAAAGGGGGAAAGAATTCTTCAGATGATCTAACTCCCTAACCTTGTATTACATCTTTTAGATACATGCATCTATGTACAAAAAGAAAAGAATAAAATGACGATACATATCGATCGATCTAAGATCACATTGGGATAACAGATCATAATGCATCACAATGGAGCTTAATCTTAGAGTTTGAGGAATGACTATACCAAATATTTGAATTATGAGGATCAATCAACCCTCGTAAGAACATTTTGGAAAAACAAATAAGAAAGAATCAAAATAAGGATACCTTTAGATAGCTTATTTTGCAAATTAGAGGTTGCTCTCTGGAGATTCTCTTGTAGATTTCAATGGAACTCTTGTTCCATAGTTTTCAATGCATGAATGTAGAGGGAGCAGTGGGTTACAAATTGAGTTTGATAGCCAGGGGTGTGGGGGGCAGATTCGGCTATGTCAACCTAGTTCTTTTCCACCCCTACTATTCTTCACCCTAGGCCTACATGCAAGGAGCCCAAGCATAAGGATGGAGAAGTAGGAAGTGATGATATCCTAAATCTATCTTGATGGAAAATGTTAGGATGAGTGATGACAATTTGTAGGGTTAGAAGAATGTAATGCTACAAATTTAAAGTAATAATTCTATAAATCATTTGGAAACACCTAGAAGAAAAGATAAAATTAAAAGCAGAGGATGTATAATATGGGTGATCAAAAAAGTCATCCTGAAGCTCTTGCATTAAATGTTAATGATTATTAGTGAACTAAAAGAAATAAAAGGAAAAATATTGAATTGGTTGCAATAGGAGCTCCACAAGATAGGATTGTGGAAGTTGTGGTGTGTAAATAAGAAATGACTCTAGGCCTAATGCTTATACTAATTCTATAGGAATAATGAAATAGAAAAATGAATGATGAAATTGTTGTTGTAAGTAAAGACCCTGTGATCGCTATTAATAATGCCTATGCATGATGTGTGTAAGAAGAGTTAGTTACTAGTTCTTGTGACTAGGAGTGAACCAAAGATCATCCACTTTGGACTTAACACTTCCAAATAGACAACATCTAAAAAAATTATAAGATGGGTTTTATAAGTTTATGATTTGGATATAAATTTGTTTTGGAGTTTATCTAAAATAATTATAGATGAAAAAAAAAGAAGAAGATAAAAGCATGTTAGTCATAATATCATTATTGGTAACAATGTTGAAAATGCAAAGAATTATTTGTTTGAGCTTCTAGAAATGATCAAGTCACTTATTGAATGGCTTGGTGAGTCTTGGAAACTTCTCCCATTGTATCCTTGCTTTCGCCAGTTTGAAGTTTCTGGTTACATGCACACAATCATGACTTTACATCACAAAGCATTCACATTCTAACAATTTTCATGTTCTTTCATTACATTTTGATCTAAACAATGTTAGGATTAAACCACAGACATAAATAACAATTACATGCAAATATAACCAATAATAGAAAATAATAGATCACATAGAAAAGAACATAAGACACGAAGATTTAACATGATTCACCCAGTCCCTTGGCTACGTCCACCAAACAACAAGTCCGATATTATTACAATCCAGTGATTATAACCTGATTACAATCTATAAATCCTTACAGCTCAATACCACCACAAGAACCATTTTCACATCACAACTATGAAAACAATTCCTAACCCTAAGCTCTTTTATACAAGTATTTTTTTCGCTTTAGAGTTATAATTAATAATTACATGTCGGCCCAAAATCTTGATAAAATAGGGCCAATTTTTTTTACCACAATCTAACAATCTCCCACTTGGGGACTGATTAGGCTCCACACTAAATAAAAATCTCCCACTTGGAGAATGATCCTATAGCTATGCCATTAATCCATGAGGCTCCCACTGGATCAAGCCACCCTGGACTCTATTGTGCGCTTTTTCATGTTTAGTCTAAAAGACCAACCGAAGCTAAAGAGGAGTTTAGCTTCTCCCTTGTTACTACCTTTGTCAACATATCTATTGGATTGTCATTTGTATGTATCTTCTCTAGTTTTAACTATCCATCCTCCAAAACTAACTGAATGAAATGGTACTGCAACTGTATGTGTTTAGTCTTTGAATGCAGAGCATAATTCTTTGCAAGATGAATGTCACTTTGACTATCTGTAAACAAATAATTATTGGTCTGAGGGTGTCCCAATTCTTCTAAGAATAACTAAAGCCATATCATCTCCTTGGCTACCTTTGTAGTGGATAAAGCATTAACATTTTGTAACCTAGAAACCCAGCTCATAGTTACGCCACCAATAGTAAAGACATAAGCTATAGTACTCCACCTAGTATCAATATCCCCTACCAAATCTGAGTCAACATAGCCCTGTAAATCAGTAGTAGAGCCCCCAAAGTGTAAACACTTGTTGGATGTTCCTCTCAAATATCTAAGAATCCATTTGACTGCATTCCAATGCTCAATTCCTGGATGACTCATATACCTACTAACAACTCCCACTGCATGTGCAATATCTGGCCTAGTACATACCATATCATACATCAAGCTTCCTACAGCTAAAGCATAGGGTACCTTGGACATCTTATCCTCCTCTTCTTGTGTCTTAGGACACATCTCCTTAGTCAACTTCAAGTGACCAGGTAAAGCTGTGCTAACAGCTTTAGCATTCTATACAGAAAAATGTTGCAACACCTTCTCCACATAATCAGCTTGAGATAGCATCAATTTTTTGTTCTTCCTATCTCTAAAAATTTTCATACCAAGGATTTTTTTTGCTTCCCCCAAATCCTTCATAGAAAATGCATGTGCTAATTGGCATTTTAGCCCCTTAATGTGATCCATGTTAGGCCCAACTACAAGCATATCATCAACATATGATCATAAAATAATGTAGCTATCATCATCCAACCTCTTAAAATAAACACAATGATTTGAATGAAACCTATTGTATCCATGCTCATGCATAAAACTATCAAAGTTTAGATACCATTGCCAAGGTGCTTGCTTCAAGCCATATAAATTTTTCTTCAATTTGCACATTAAGTTCTCCTTACCTTTGACTACAAATCCCTGTGGTTGAGTCATATATATCTCTTCATACAAATCACCATGAAGGAAGGTTGTTTTAACATCAAGCTACTCTAAATGCAAATCTTCAGTAGCCACAACACTTAAAATAGTACAGATAGAAGTCATCTTAACAACAAGAGAAAATATATCATCAAAATCAATGCCCTTTTTCTGTGCAAATCCTTTCACAACTAACCTAGCTTTAAATCTTTTCTTACCTCCTTCCTCTTCTTTCAATTTGTAAACCCACTTATTCTAGAAATCTCTTTTACCTGTAGGCAACTTGCATAAATCCCATGTCTGATTCTTCAACAAAGAGTCCATTTCATCTTTCATTGCAAACTCCCACTGAATCTTAGTGTCCACCTGCACAACTTCATCATAACATTCAGGTTCACCAGCATTAGTAAGTAAAATAGAATACAAAGAGGGAGAGAATATTTTTGGAGGTCTAATTTTCCTTGTTGACCATCTAACATTCACTACTGTGTATGGTATTTATTGTTGTAGTTGTTGCACAGCATGAGGAATGGCTAGAACATCAGCATTTGGAGTATCATCCAACACTACATAATCATCTTCTTTCTTCTCATGTTGCTACAATAGATCTTTGTACAACACTTTCTCATTGAATATGACATCCCTACTTCTTACAATTTTATGATTTTTAAAATCCCGAAGCCTATAACCAAATTCATTAATGCCATATCCAACAAATACACATTTCTTTGACTTAGCTTCTAGGTTGGTTCTATTTTAAGAATATATATGAGCAAAAGCTTTACAACTGAAAGTTTTGAAAAAAGAATAACTCACCTTCTTACCAATCGATGCTTCCTCTAGAGTACCATAGTCCAAATGAGTAGAGGGGCTTCTATTAATCAAATATACAATAGTATTGATAGCCTCTACCCACATGTGTAAGGGTAACCCAACATGCAACCTCATGCTCCTTATGTGCTCCATTATAGTCCTATTCATGCATTCAACCACTCCATTTTCCTATAGAGTCCTTGGAATAGTTTTTTTGTCTATGAATACCATTAGTGGAGCAATAATCTTCAAATTTATGACTGCAATACTCACCACCATTATCAGATCTACGACATTTTAATTTATTACCAATCTTATTTTCAACCAAGCATTTCCATTTCTTAAAAGTTTGAAATACATTAGATTTTTATCTAAGGAAATAAACCCATACTTTTCTAGTTGTCATCAATAAATGTAACATAATAATGAGAGAAACCAAGGGAATATACTTGAGCCAGTCCCCATACATATATATGCACAAGCTCTAATTTCTCCTTTTTGTTTTCCTTCCCAGTCTTTACAAATTCACTCTCTTTTGTTTTCCATACACAAAAATTTCATAGAAATCCATATTAACACATTTTAGACTTAGTAAAACTTTCTTTGAATGAAGTACTTTCATACCTTTCTCACTCATGTGCCAAAGTCTGTTGTGCCACAACATTGTATCAGAATCTACAACAACTATATTATTAGATTGTGGTGACTGATCAGGAAAGTACTGTAAATACTTCATAAATTTTTTAGAGCTAACATGTAATTATTAATTATAAACCTAAAGTAGTAAAAATACTTGTATAAAAGAGCTTAGGGTTAGGGATTATTTTCATAGTTGTGATGCAAAATTTGTTCTTGCAATGGTATTGAGCTATAAAGGTTTATAGATTGTAATTAGGTTATAATCACTAGATTGTAATAATATTAGACTTGTTGTTTGGTGGATGTAGCCCAGGGACTGGGTGAACCACGTTAAATCTTGGTGTCTTATATTCTTTTTTGTGTGATCTATTATTTTCTATTATCGGTTATATTTGCATGTAATTGTTATTTCTGTCTGTGGTTTAATCCTAACAAATAACAAATTCTAAACTTTCACTTATTCAAATGATTAATCTGAAAATGGGTCCAATTAAAGAATCTAATATAAATTCAAATAATGTATCTAGATTCTAAACAAATCAATACATAAAATTTGTGATTTCAACTTATCTCATCACTTACAAATAATAACAATACCCACCTTGTCGTGTGGATAGTCTTGGGGAGAGGTTGCAACATTGTATTTGGATCCAATTGATCACTCTTTCTCTCTCTCCCTCTCTCCCTATTAAATCTAATCAGCCAACTAGACCTGCTCTACATTTTAATGTGTCAAGTATTGCCTCATGGTCTAACTCACAAACTTTTCAAAGAATCTTATTATGTTGTTTTCCACCATATTTTATCTAAGTGGAAATTTGATGCGACAACAAGGTTTGAATAATGAAGAATCTTCCTTTCTATTTGCCAATCCTCAAATAACCACAAGTTAGGGTTCTTCATAGAATATCGTCTAAGCCATGTGCTGGTTACAACCACTGCACCAACATGGTACTCTAAACCTTCACCATCTATAATTGATTGATCCAATTTTTGTTTGGCTTGGATACAAAGACATAAATAATAACCTGTCCCTTCTTCATTGTCCTCAGGTGCAATAACAACAAAAACATGGCCTATAGTGACAAATGTACAAAATGAGGTCATTAATTTAGAAAACACTTAGGTAAAAGTTATAAAGTTACATATTAAAATTACAAAGATATATAAATATATATATTACTAGGTTGCACTAGATCACACAAGCGATCAAAGTTAATAGATGAATCCATCTTTTCCATTTACAGTACTTGTGGGCAGCAATAGGTGTCAATTGGTTCCAAAACCTGTATATCTCATTTGTCCACCCATTCAATCGACTCACACTCATCCCAATTTTCCTCTACACATGATGGAAAATAGCATGCCATTTTTCGTGTGTGGATACTCCATGAACCTACATCAAAGCTTCTAAAGAGTGAAACTCACATGATCTTATTAGTGTGCAACAATCCTTATATGGTGCAATGTTAGTATTATCTATCAACCAAAAAAATCTATGAACCGTAGACTCACCTTCCTTACCTAGACTCATGATAGCATTACACCACTAGATGATGGATTTTTGATCTATCAATATTCCTTCATCTTTGTACTTTAGTTCTTCATGAGCTAAAGCTCTTTTGATGCATGCACCTATACCATCGTGCTCTCCCTTTCCATGACCAACCTCTATGAAATTCCTCATATATTAAATTCTACACAACCTATGCATCCTACTCAACCAATAGAAAATTCATGCATTCTTGAATTGAGATGCGCAATTGTCTGACCAAATAATGTGTTGATGATATGTTATGCCCATGTTAGCCAAATCTCCATAAAATAATTTTAAAAAACCCTATACAAACTCTGTAGAATGTGATCAATCATCGCTAATGTAAAAATGGTACTCCCTCAAAATCTTCCTATCATCCTCTGTACTTGTAGGTGAATGCATTAGTGTTGTGTAAACAAATATGTAAACCTATTGAGAAGTATAATAATTTGTTTGCACCTCATTTTTTGGTTGTAGTGTGTAGTTCTCTACAAATTCTACAACCAAAACAATGGTATCCAATGGAAACATATCCTTGCACAACTTGAATTGCAAATCCAGCCATCGAGCTCTATGTGTATGCCTTGCATACTCGTAAATAATATTTTCATAAAAAATCTTCATGAACTCATACATTGAAATCTTTTCAATGACTAAATCACATATTTTACCCTATTTCCCATATTTTAGAGCATATGTCATCGTCTTAAATTTTCCATAATCTACTATTTTATTTCTAATTGCATGTGTACTATCCATATGTTCACAAGTTGATAAAAGTTGTAAAGAACCACAAAATAAGCATGTACCATCCAAGCATGATATCTTGTAAAATTGTTAGTCATCTCCTATTTCACATAAGATGTTGGATATGAATTTCCTTGAAGGTCTTGGTGGCTCATTCATGTCACAATCCTACAAAACAGAATTAGAATGCAAAAACACATATTTATGCCTAAAAAAATCAAAATGGATAGAAAATTCAATATGTATCCAACAAAAACAAGTTGTGCATGTGTGATCTATCTTGACATAAAAAGGTTTACCAATCTCAAAAAATCTTTGACTTATTCAAATTTGAGGATACATACTAATAAATTTTGCAAAAAATTGTGTCTAAGTTGAGTCCAAAAAATGTTTGGCATGTGGGTCATGATTTTAGCTACCAATCCTCCTTACAAAATCTCTTTGATTAGGGGAAACACATATGTTATTTTTTCAAAAATCTTCGATCAATGATTTCAAAGCTTCACTAATTTCTTTATCCTTTCATGGTAGTCTACCACTAAATGTCCATAACTCATTTTTTATTGGATCTTCCAATCTCTCACACCTTAGCATGGCTCTCCTTAGAGTACCTCTACCAATTTTCAATATTTTTCTTGTCTTTCTCATGAGTCAAGCTTTCTTCATTTGGGTACTTACTATTGTCGATGTAAGTACTTGTCTTGTGATATTACTATCTTTGGTCCATGATTTAGAACCCACTTTGTCATAAGTACTCATTAAATTCTTTACAATATTTTTTTCATTTGAATCATCCATTGTTCTTAGCCCAACAATCTTCATGATAGGCCTAAATTTCAAATTCCTCATCATTTCAACAAATAATTGGCATTGACCTATAATATTTAATTTTTCAAAGAATAATCTCCACATACGATTAACTTTTCTTTGACAAGTATGCTTGCTAGTCTTGTTAGGCATTGATTTCAAAATGTTAGTATCAATATCAATCAAATATTTTGGTCTTCTAAAATAAATTCTAGAAGGTGTTATAATCTCTTCCATTCCCTCAAAATTTTGAAGATCAACATAAAGTTGAGTGTTTTGCATACCTTGAACCAAAGATGATGTGCCTTGGTAATAAGATGCAAAAGATAGAATATCACCTACTTGATATGTTGATGTTGTGCCTTCAACATGACATGATGGAGTGTGTACATCATCAGATCTACTAATTAGTGTCTGTTCAACATGAGAGGATGGTATGACTCCAATATTGAAAGATGGTGTAGCTTCACAATTCAATTGTCTTCTTGAGCGTAACAGTCTCATTTGTTCTCTTTGTCTTTTCAATTCTTCTTCTTTATTTCTTTGTATCAGTGGTTCTTGATCCTCTTCAAATGTCAATTTTTCATTATTGCTTTGCAATTTTCTTTGTTCATGTAGTAGTTTCATTTTATCTCTTTTAATTGCCAAGTCTCTCTCCCTATCTTCATTTGTTTGAGTTTTTGGTTTCTTCCTTGGCATGATGATGAATTCTACATGTCAAATTATTCAAACATTTAAATTACTTACAATTTGTAAATTACAAATCATTCAAATACATATAAAAATTATAATTATTTCAATGAATACACAATATATATCAACCAATGTGCCAACTTTCTAACCATTTCCAAATACCTATTCATTCAAACATACAAATTTTAATGAATTCGCTATATATTTAACATGTCAAATTATAATAAAATTTGTCTCTATATATCAACAAACAATATTTAAAAAGGATTGCACTAACCTTTTCTATAGAAAGATTATTCAAAAATTCAATCCAATGATTGAATTTGGTGCTTGCTAGCTTCAAAAAGTCTTAAAATAGTGTTTGCTAACTTCCAACAACTTGAAACCCATATTTTCTATCAGAACAACAAAATGCATAGTAGAAAAAAAGTAGAATATGGATCAAAAGGGACCCAAACTTTCTTTCTAACCATTGTAAGGTGATTTCACATAGTGTGTATGTACTATAACATGTATGCACTATAAAGCCCATACACACTATATCAAAACACATCTCTCCCTATCCCACAATCCCCCATCCCCTACTCTCTCTCTCTCTCTCTCTCTCTCTCTCTCTCTCTCCTCTCCCATTCCCTACTCTCTCTCACTCTCCCTCTTCCATTGCCTACTCCCTCTCACTCTCTCTCTCCCATCCCCTACTCTCTCACTCTATATGCTCTCCCATCCCCTACTCTCTCTCCTCTCCCATCCCCTACTCTCTCTCACTCTCTCTCCTCTCCCATCCCCTATTCTCTATTGCTCTCCCTCTCCCACTGCCTACTCTCTCTCACCCTTTCTCCTCTCCCATCCCCTACTCTCTCTCTCTCTCTCTCTCTCTCTCTCTCTCTCGGGTTACTCCCTCTCCTCTCTCCCATCCCCTACTCTCTCTCCCTAATCTCTCCCCTCTCCCATCCCCTACTCTCTCTCTCTCTCTCTCTCGCTCTCCCTCTCCCACTATCTACTCTTTCTCACTCTCTCTCCTCTCCCATCCCCTACTCTCTCTCACCCTCTTTCCTCTCCCATCCCCTACTCTCTCTCTCTCCCTCTCCTACTCCCTCTCCCACCACCTACTATCTCTCACCCTCTCTCCTCTCCCATCCCCTACTCTCTCTCTCTCTTACACTCCCATCCCCCCTCTCTCTCTCCCATCCCCTACTCTCTCTCTCCCATCCTCTACTCTCTCTCACTCTCTCTTAGGCATGCCATACCCTACTCTCTTTCACTCTCTCTCTCCTCTCCCATCCCCTACTCTCTGGATCTCACACACACACTCCCATTCCCCCTCTCTCTCTCCCTCTCCCACTGCCTAAGTTATCTCTCTCTCACTCTCTCTCTCTCTCCCTCTCTACTCTCTCTCTCCCATCCCCTACTCTCTCTCTCCCCCATCCCCTACTCTCTCTCACACTCTCTCCCATCCCATACTCTCACTCTCTCTCTCCCCCATCCTGTACTCTCTCTCTGCCACCCCCTATGCTCTCTCATACTCTCTCCCATCACCTAGTATCTCTATTACACACATTCCCATTCGCCCCCTCTCTCTCCCTCTCCCTCTCCCACCACCTACTCTCTCTCCCCCATCCCCTACTCTCTCTCTCTCTCCCCTCTCCCATCCTCTAATCTCTCTCTTTCACACACCCACACACTCCCATCCCACCCTCTCTCTCCTCTCCCATCCCCTATTCTCTAGATCTCTCACACACACTTCTATCCCCCCTCTCTTTCTCTCCTACCACCTACTACCTCTCTCTCTATCACTCTATCACTCTCTACTCTCTCTCTCCTATCCCCTACTCTCTCTCACACTCTCCCATCCCCTATTCTCTCTCTTACACACACTCTCATCCCCCTCTCTCTCCCACTCTGTCTCCCACCACCTACTCTCTCTCTCCCATCCCCTACTCTCTCTCTATCTCTCTTCCCTCTCCCATCCCCTACTCTCTCTCTTTTTCACACACACACCCATCCCCCCCTCTCTCTCTCCTCTCCCATCCCCTACTCTATCTCTCACTCACTCTCCCTCTCCCACTGCCTACTCTCTCTCTCACTCTCACTCTCTCTCTCTCTGTCAATCTCTCCCTCTCTACTCTCTCTCTACCACCCCCTACTCTCTCTCACATTTTCACACTCTCTCCCATCCCCTAATCTCTCTCTCTTACACATATTTCCATCCCCCTCTCTCTCTCCCTCTCCCACTGCATACTCTCTCTCTCCCATCCCCTACTCTCTCTCTCTCCCCTCTCCCATTCCCTACTCTCTCTTTCACACACATACACTCTCGTCCTCCTCTCTCTCTCTTGCTCTCCCTCACCCACTCTATCTCCCACCACCTACTCTCTCTCTCTCTCCCCCTCATCCCCTACTCTCAATCTATCTCCCATCCTATACTCTCTCTCTCCCCTGTCCCCTACTCTCAATCTCTCTCTCCCATCCTATACTCTCTCTGCCACCCCTACTCTCTCTCTCACTTCCTCTCTCTCTCTCTCTCCCATCCCCTACTCTCTCTCTATCTCTCTCTCTCTCTCTCTCACACACACACACATTCCCATTTCCCCCTCTCTCTTCCTCTCCCACTCCCTCTCCCATCGCCTACTCTCTCTCTCTCTCTCTCTCTCTCTCTCTCCCCCATCCCCTACTCTCTCTCTTTCACACACCCACACACTCCCACCCCCCTCTCTCTCTCTCCTCTCCCATCCCCTACTCTATATCTCTCACACACGCTCCCATCCCCCCTCTCTCCCTCTCCCACTCCCTCTCCCACCACCTATTGTCTCTCTCTCTCACTCTCTCACTCTCTACTCTCTCTCCCCATCCCCTACTGTCTCTCCCCTCTCCCATCCCCTACTTTCTCTCTCTTCCACCCCTACTCTCTCTCTCAGTCTCACACTCTCTCCCATGCCCTACTCTCTCTCACGCACACTCCCATCCTCCTCTCTCTCTCTCCCTCTCCCATTGCCTACTCTCTCTCTACCATCCCCTACTCTCAATCTCTCTCTCCCATCTCATACTCTCTCTTTGTCACCCATACTCTCTCTCACACTTCCTCTCTCTCCCATCCTATACTCTCTCTGCCACCCCTACTCTCTCTCCCCTCTCCCATACCATACTCTCTCTCTCTCTCTCTCTCTCTCTCTCACACACACACACACACACACACACACACACACACACACACACACACACACAACCACACACCCATCCCCCCCCTCTCTCTCTCACTCTTGCTTTTCCTCTCTTCTTCCCTCTCTATGCACTATTTAAGTCTTAATAGTGTGTGCGCACTATAGCGTGCACACACTATTGAGACCCAAATTTAAAATGTTTTAAATAGCATGTGTGCGCCATAGTGTGCATGCACTATAGGACATACACATTATTCAAACCTTTGTATTCTACCAAGCCTAAGGCTTGGTTTTTCCTTGGGGATCCAACCCAAAGGTTTGGAGTCTATAAATTGGTCTGAGACTTTTTGCTGCAAACATGCAAAAAATGATTGACTTTCTTGTGTGCTCTCCTTCAAGATTCCTCGTGCTTGAGCATCAATAAGATCCGGTTACAGGAAATGGTAGATCTCTATGTCAGCTATATAACCATATAATTTATTTTTTATTTTAACTATTTCAAGCCTTTCATCTATAATTTATTTTGAATGTATGTCCATTTTTTGTCAAAAATGAACATGTACTAATTGGGCTGTAGATTTTAGCTTGTTCATCAAATTTTGTAACAACTTCATTTTTAAGAAACTAGACTCCATTCTACACACTTTGAAAAAAAGAAGTTTTGATTTTAGATTAGTTTTCAATCATTTCTAGGGGAGCACACAGATATTTCACATTTTTGGGATGTGTCTAGTTAAAAAATTCATAAAAAATAAAATACACATGATAGAATTACCCAAAAAATTTGGGATAAACTACATAGTGTTAAGTAACTTTTGACTAGAGCAATTAAAGAATTTCAAAAAAAAAGTCAAAATTTTAGCAGGGCCACACTTTGTACTGTGTTATGTTTTTTTGGAATAAATAGTACTACTTTCTGTGGCCCCCTTTTTTGAAGACCTAAAACTAAACCATTTTGGAAAAAAATTAGTTGTTTAGAAACTAGATTCAAAGGACTACTAATTTTGTTTTTGTCATATCTTAAAATTTTGAGCGTAACTATCTTCAAATTCTTGTTGAAGTTCAGAAATTACTGATTTTATAAAAAAGGTGCCCACTTATACCCCCCTTTTGGTAAAAACAACTTGGTGCACTTACCCCTCTGTAAGTTCATTTTTTATTGTCTTGTGAAGCAGTGATTTCTCTAGGCATTATTGTATGTAGTCTTGTAGTACTACAAGTGTACATTTCAAGTAGAAGTTGTAGGTTAAAGTATTTTTTTTTATGGTTGAAGCACTATGCTCTAAGATTTTTATTTATTTAAATCAGTTTATGAATAGAAAGCAAGCAAGCATACATACTCTAATTGTTGTCTCCTTTCTATCTATTCTATATAGCATGATGCTTAGTAGTTGAGAAGATTAGAGTTTCAAGCTCCCTATCAATTTTTTTTTTTTTAATGGTGGAGTAAACTAGATAGCAAGTTTGCAGTTAAGTCACTCTGTTCACTCTTTTACTGAGCTCTCCTTGTGCTCACTCACTCACTTCATTTTCTAATTATTTCTGTCGAGTCATAGCAAATTCTATCGAGTTCCACTCCCCATTCTTATTGAGCTAACTTGGCCCCTTCCTACTACATCTTATCGAGGTCACTTGGTTCCTACATCGACTGAGTTCACTAGGTCATAGTGTTGGTTGCGTGTTGATTCTATCGAGCTCCACCTTCCTTAGGTTACTAAGTTCACTTGGGTCCCATTATTGCTAAGCAACTCAGCATCCACTATTGCCAAGTACTCCACTTGGCTCCTTAATGTGTCAAGCTCACTCAACACTAATTGCCTATCACTTGGCATCCATATTTTTTCAAGAAAATTTTTGAGTTGTGAATTATATTTCTCACATGGTATTAGAGCTTTGAGGCCCCACGTCCTTGTGATTTTGGGCATTTTTTATGGGTATTTAACATGGCAGGAGATGCAAAAAAGACAAGGTAGCAGCCACCATCCTTTAATGGACAAAATTATGATACATGGGAAAAGGAAATGAGAATCATCATGGTTGCTAATGATTTGTGGGAGTTTGTGATTAATGGGTTCAATGATGTTACTAACCTAGCATAGTATATTGCCCTCACAAACCCACAGAAGACTTAGTTGAAAGAGTCAAGAAGAAAGGATACAAAAGCATTAATTAAGATTGAGGCAACAATGAAAGAGATTGTTTTCCCCAAGATTGCAACATCAAATTACAAAAAGGAAGCATGGGATATCCCTAAAAGAAACTTCAAGGGGACTAATAAGGTCAAATTAGTGAAGCTACAGATGATTAGAAGGGAGTTTAAGAATCTACAAATGAAGGATAATAAACTTACTATAGAATTCAGCTCAAGAATATCTTCTTTGATAAACTAGCTCAAATCAAATGGAGAAGAATATGATGAGCAAAGGATAGTGGAGCAGATATTGAGGAGCTTACCTCAAAAATATGACAATCTTATGATAACCATTGAGGAATGAAAGGACCTCACTGCATTGACCATGGATGAATTGATGGGATCTCTTCAAACCCATGAGCATCAAATTTGTTACATCCCAAATTTTTTTCCTAAATTTTAAATTGAACATAGCCATTGGTTTAATGAATTATGATCATGCGAAGTGAGTTAGTTAATTATAGCCATTGTATCAATTTATTTCTTCCTAATCATGTGAAGTGAGTTAGTTAATTATAGTTGTTGTATCAATTTATTTCTTCCTAATCATGTGAAATGAGTTATTTGAATTATATATGTTGTATTAATAGATAATGAGATTTTTTCATGATCATGTGAAATAAGTTAGTTATTTAGATGTTGATGAAACCTCTAATGGTCACTAAATGATTGGCAATGGTTTTGAATTAACAATTAATGTATCTTGAATTATTATCTTGGCAAGAATGTTTGTTTGAGTGATTAGAGTAATAAGACTAAAGAGAAGGGAAACATGGCTAAACGGGGTTATCAGAAGGGGATGGTTGAATGGTCTAATCATCAGAATAGAAAAGTTTGACCTAAGACTACCCTGGCAAGGTTACTAGGATTTGACAACATGTTACATGTTGGAACTAAATGAGCTATAAAAGGAACATTATAACAAATAAAAAATAATATAAATTAAACATAATTCATACCCTTAAAAGAATTATCAAAGAATCTATTATTTAATCATTATTATACACTCTCAAATATGAATATATGTCTATTAAAATAAGGTGACACAAATACATTATAAATTATAATCTAATGATGCCACCTTATAAATACGTACACATGAATGTAGATAAGAATACATAATAATAATTAAATAATAATAATAACTCTTTAACTTCTTATTTTCTTTCTTTTCCTTCCCTCCTTTTCTTTTCTCTTTAATCGATTCGAATGGCTTTCGAATGAATTCTTTTAATTGAAGGGAGTCATAGAGTAAAGCTTTTCCTTTTTAATAGTCTCATAGTCATATCAAACACACTCTTTCTTCATTCCTTTTCCTTGCTATCTATGGCTCTAAAAAAACTAAGATTATTTTTGATTTCCATTATTTCTCATCTATTCTTCTCCATTTTTCCTTCACATTTCTAGCCGTGGAAATCAAAACAAGAAGTGGTGTCCATTCTTCTGACATAGAGCATTTCAGCATATAATAGTGGTGTCATTGAAGACTACTGTCGAGCCATGATATCTGTCATATTCTTTCTTTATGCTAAGTCTATTGTGATTTATATACAATGTAACTCATATACCACAGAGTCCTTTTTGTATTTCTTTCCACATTATTGCACCAGATGTATATCTTTTGTGCCATTGATGCATAGAATCTATAACACCAATGTCTATTTATTTCATATCATATACAAGGGAATATTAAATAGATTTAAAAACATGGAATCGATCAACTATAATCATTGATGTTTCTTAACCATGATAGTGTATCATTGATCCATAAACAAATATCTCAGCTCAGATTTATTTACATCCATTATATCTCACAGAGGTGAAAATGATATTATGAAATTTGAGCACTAAGGAATTCACCAGGAAATGATACCATCATAGGTGAAGAAGGTGTAAACAAATGCCATGGATATAAACTCGTAAGCACCTAGGAATCACTGACATGGTAGCCTAAAAGAGGTGAGGAGGTGTACAGATTCTACACAAATAAGAATGGCATGAGATTATACAAACAATAAGTTAAAGACAACAATGGCTCATGCATGTTCTAGTTATGTAAAATGTTGTCAAGTTGAGTGATGGAGATCGGGTTTGTAGACCCAATTTGAAATCCTTGGCCAAGGTAGAAATTAGGCAGATGTGCCAAACATGTGATCTTTGTTGATTTTCCAAATGGTTCAGTTATTTTGGAGAATAATTATGGGTACTTCAACCTACCTGATTACTTAGATGGCTGGGCTTATGAACATCCCAGGCCTGATCCCAAGGTAGGGAGGGTCATTCTATTAAAGTAAGATGTGTGGGGATAAGTAAAGGTCTACAGTTGGGAGGTTAAGCCTATGTCAATGCTTCTCCTCTCACCAATGTCAAGGCTTGGACAATGAGTTAAAGAGATTCTTTTGTTTATACTATATGCTTCTTTCACTTTTAACCTATGAAAAATTAGATAGATATTTTCATTTCAAGATGGAGAAAACATTTACTTTTGTGTTGAATAATCTTTTTCAAATGATATAATTAGCCATTACTTTATTTTCAATTGAATATTTAGAAATAGTTAAATTGTTGGCAATTCATAAATATTTCTTTTTGTTTCTTGTGAATTCAGCTGAATATGTGAGATATATTGAAAATAGCTTCTTTCAATTATAATCAGTTGATAGAAATCATTATCTTGTGAAATTACATTAATTTGAGATTAAAATTTGGTTATGAAAATTTGTATGTTACATATGGTATCAGAGCACTAGGTTTGACATTGAACCTAGGGCACCCTACATTCTTGAAACTTGATAGAAATCTGAATTGACTATAGGATGTTAGTACGTAAAATCTCATGTAAGAAAACTTGACATCTCATCTCATTAGAAACATGACTAAATATGTCTACAACTGTTGTTCTGTACCCCAAGATAATGAAACCTTGCAGTAGATGAAGAAGGAAAGTGTCAGGTGGACTCTTGCTAGAAAGGTGACATTTAGAAACAAGCTAATAAAAAGCTAGAATGCTCAGCAAAGCAGCCCTCTTTTATAATTTCATAGATCTTGGATGGTGCAAGATATGTACTAGTTAGAACAAAAATGTAATGTTGCAAAGCAAGATTAAAATGCTATGTGAATGTAGACTTCCTCAATAGAGTAAATTTTGTAAATAAGATTGTTTAGTGGAGAAATGAAAATAAAATTAAGTTATTTGAAAACATGTGATGTAAGATTTTTTTTTTCTTCTCTATTAGATTTCTTCTTTGTAAATAAATAACAAAATTACAAATTAACAGGTGGGAATCCTAAGCATAAAAATGAATAATAGTGGGAACAAAAAAAACCAAGATATAATACGCAAGAACCCTAAATCTTCCAACGAACTACGACTTCAAATTTTGCAAGAAACACAATTAAAGTTAGAAACCATCGAAAGAAGGATGAGTGAAATGGCAGCCTAGATAGGGTAGAACCATGAGAAAGTGAAAACCACATCCACTTTTAGAAAAGAGACAAAATTATTTGAATGTAACAAAACCCCCTCTCCCAAGTGATCAGAAAAACAAAAGAAGAAAGAAATAGTGGCTGATTTATCAACAGACATAAAGAAAATAAAACCACCTAAGTTTTCAAGTTCTTAGTCTGGGGAGGAAGCAGAAGAATAGTTAAGCAAGATGGAGCAATATTTTGAGATTAGGAATTTCTCTAAGACCTCAAAGGAAATTTGGGGAATATATCATTTCACTAGAGAAGCTACAACCTAGTGGGGAAATAGTAAAGTTGAGAAAAATATTAAAACCTCTAAAATCACCTAGGAGAAATTTGTGACCATATTTCAGAAACATTGGCTACCTCAGACCTTTTATGATCAGAAGCTTTTAGACTTCCAAAAATTAAAACAAGTGGACATGTTAGTACATAAGTACTGGTAGAGGTTCACATGATTACTTAAATATGTACCACCTTATTAGCAAGACACTAATCCGAAGGTAAGAAAATTCATCATGGGGTTGAACAATAGGATAGGAGGAGTTGTTGATGTTCTTGCTCCCTGAACCATGGAAGAGGCCCTAGAAAAGGCTATTTGATAGGAACACAAGATCAAAAAGGACAATTCTATCCGAGACAAAAAAAAGGAAGGCAAACTAGGATTCAGAAGATGCTGACTTTGGAGCACAAAAAAAGAAATTTAAGGATTATAAGAATAATAAACCTGAATTTAAAAGTGGTGGAGCAAGGGATGTCAAAAGAAATTTTTATGTGAATAAGAACAACAAGAATAATGAGAAGAAGGGACCACTAGGAGGATGTTTTAACTATGGAGGAGATCATTTTATGAAGCAATGCCCTATTAAACCCAACATCAGCCAGCCATAGAGACCACCTTTGTCATAGCAACAACAAGAATCTCAGCAAAGGATTCATTCAGCCCTAGATAATAGACAAGTAGAGTAGCAGATAGGGCCCATTCAAAATCCAGGTAAGATTTACGAGATCCCGATGTCTATATTAATTGATACTAGAGCATCTGAATGTTTTATATCACCCAGGTTGTGAAGTAGGTTCCTAAAAAGATCTAGTTTTATGGAAAAACCATGGATAGTCGAGTATGCAAACAAGTCAAAGGCTAAGGTGGAGCAATACCTATTTGAAGCTCAAGTTGACTTTTTGAATTTATCAACAAAATTGAACTTATATGTAGCACTATTGGGGTCAAATGACATTATCATAGGGATTAATTGGCTTAGTGAACATAAGGTCAAAGTAGATTGTTTTGCCAAAACTATAAGCTACATGGATGATCAAGGCAAACCAACAAGCATAACAGGGATTAAACACACAATTAGATCAAAAAATATTTGTACAATGCAACTTAAGAGAAATGGGAGGAAAGGTTGTAAAATTTGTGTAGTTAGAAATGAGGATACAAGGGAGTCTGAAACAACCACATATGGGGATGATTACATTGATTAAGATGGAGAAATCAGGCAAAAGTTAAAAGAATCCTTCAAAGAAGAATACCCATATTTGAAGAATTATCAAGATGTGTTTCCTGAGGAACTTCCTAGACTACCCCCTTCCCAAGTATTTTATTTTACCATAGATTTGATACCAGACATGGAACCAATATCTAGAGCCCCATATAGAATGATAATCATAGAGTTAATGAAGTTATAGATCCAACTACAAGATATGTTAGATAAGAAGATGATTTTACCTAGTGTCTCACCATGGGGAGCCATAGTGCTATTTTTAAGGAAGAAAGATGGAACCATGAGACTATGTATAGATTACAGGATGCTTAATAAAGTCACCATCAAAAATTGGTACCCATTGCTAAGGATAGATGATCTTTTTGACCAAATGAAGGGTTTGACTATATTTTCAAAAATTGATTTAAGGTCAAGATATCATCAACTAAAAATTAAAGATGAGGATATATATAAAACCACATTTAGAACTAGGTATGGTATGAGTTTACAATATTGCCTTTTGGGTTAACCAATGCCCTAGTAGCTTTCATGAATTGAATAAACAATATATATTTCAGGATTTTCTAGACAATATTGTATTAGTCTTTATAGATGACATGTTAATACATTTTAAGAATGAAGAAGAACATCAGAGGCACTTAGAAATAGTTTTGCAAAGACTAAGAGAACACAAGCTATATGGAAAACTATCTAAGTGTGCTTTTTACCAAAAGGAAATTTAGTATCTAGGGCACATTATATTAGCTTAGGGTATAGTAGTAGATCCATCTATGAAAAAAGTGATTAAGGAATGGCCCATACCTATAAACATATCGAAAGTTAGGAGCTTTATGGGGTTAACTAGGTTCTACAAAAAGCTCATTAGAAATTTCTTGAGGATAGCCTATTTGATCACTTCACTTCAGAGAAAGGGAAAGAAATTTATTTGGATAGAGAAGTGTCAATCAGCTTTCAAGTTTCTAAAAGAAAAATTGACTACTACACCTATTCTGAGGGTACCTGATCCACAAAAGTTCATAGTTATAACAGATGCATCTAGAGAAGGATTAGGAGGGGTATTAATGTAGGATGAATAGGTCATTGCTTATGAATCTATGAAACTAAAAAATTATGAATAGAATTACACACTCCATGATCTTGAATTAGCAATGATAGTGCATGCCTTGCAAATGTGGCTCAGACATTACTTAATTGGAAAAAAATTTGAGCTTAGATCTGATCACCAAAGTTTGAAGTATATTTTGACTCAACAGAATCTTAATGCTAGACAAAGGAGATGGCTAGAATTTTCAGCAGATTATGAGTTTGACATAAGCTACATTGAATGTAAGGAAAACAAGGTGGTTGATGCGCTAATCTAAAGAAGACACATTTCGTCAATAACTACCATAAACTTTAGATTGAAGGATCAAATTTTATGACACCTAGAGCATGATGAGTTTTATACAAAAATTAGGATAGAAATCAGGTTGGCTCTTATCAAAGACCCACAAGATCTTAAGTATTTAGAGTTTATCTTAGAAGAGGATGGATTATTAAGATGCCACCACAGAATCTATGTGCCCAATGACCCTGAACTTCAAAGATAGATTTTAGGGTTATTTCACTTTGCCCCATATTCAGGACATCTGAGAGTAACAAAAATGATATCTGATATAAAACCTTTATATTTTTGGGAAGGGATGAAAAGGAAGATAATAGAGTTTGTAGCAGGGTGTTTGGAATGTCAAAGAGTAAAGGCAGAACATTGGTACCCAGCAGGTCTATTACACCCAAATGAAGTACCCGAGTGGAAGTGGCAAGTAATATCCATGGATTTTTTTCAAGGGTTACCTATGACCCAGAATTAACACAACATTATTTTGGTCATGGTTGATAGATTGACTAAGGTTGCTCATTTCATACCAGGGAATTTATTTGGTGGAGCACCCAAAATTGCCCATAAGTTCATAAAAGAGATCTTCAGGTTGCATGGAATTCTGGAGAAAATTATTTCAGATAGGGATGCTAGGATAACTTCCAGAGTCTAGAAAATATTATTTATAGCTTTATGGCACCAAATTGAATATTAGTCTAGCCTATCACCCTAAGAAAAATGGTTAGATAGAATGAGTAAATCAAGTATTAGAAGATTTCTTAAGAGTATATTGTGTGGACCAATAGTACCAATGGGAAACATATTTACCCCTGGTAGAATTTGCATATGATAACTCTTATCTGTCCACCATTAGAATGGCTCCCTTTGAGGCTTTGTATGGTTTTAAGTGTAGAACTCTAGTGAGTTGGAATTGATTGGAAGATAGAATCAAAATCAGGCATAAAATGTTTCAGGACATGAAAGAGCAAGTACTCGAGATCCATCAAAGGTTAAAAGAAGCAAATGATAGAAAAAAGAGTTATGTTGATGCTAAAAGAACACCCAGAGAATTCTTAGTAGGGGACAAGGTGTTACTAAGCGTTAAACCTCTGAAAAGTACTATCAAGTTTGGCAAGAATTCTAAGTTAGCCTCGATATATGTAGGACCCTTTGAAGTTTTGAAGGTTGTTAACCCAATGGCTTATACGATTACTTTACCACCAGCCCTTTCTAGGATGCATGACATCTTCCATGTGTCTTATCTTAAAAAGTATATTACCCACCATGAACATATGATTTATTGGAAATGACTGCAAGTGCGAGAGCCAGGAGTGGTAGAGGTAAGACTTCTTAGAATACTTGAGGTACATAAGCTACACTTATGAAATCAAGAAGTAATGTAGTGCAAGGTCTAGTGGGACTAGTATACAAAAGATAATGCCACCTAGGAGGATTATCATGATATTTGTCAAAGATATCCCTATCTTTTCTCTAAGATTAAAAACTAAATATTTCTTTTCTTTTCATATAACTGACTGAGTACTACTTAAACTTTCTATTATTTTCATTGAGGACGATGAAAAATTTAAAGGGGTGGGTATGTTACATCCCAAATTTATGCCCTGAATTTTAAATTGAACATAGCCATTGGGTTAAAAAATTATGATCATGTGAAGTGAGTTATTTAATTATAGCCATTGTATCAATTTAGTTCTTCCTAATCATGTAAAATGAGTTAGTTGAATTATATATGTTGTATTAACTGATAATGAGATATTCTCATGATCATGTGAAATAAGTTAGTTATTTAGACGTCGATGAAATCTCTAATAGTCACCAAATGATTGGCAATGGTTTTGAATTAACAATTAATCTATCTTGAATTATTGTCTTGGCAAGAATGTTTGTTTGAGTGATTGTAGGAAGAAGATTGAAGAGAGGGGAAGCATTGCTAAATGGGGTCATCGGGAGGGGATGGTCGAATGGTCCAATCATTAGATTCAATAGGTTTGACCTAACACTACCCTAGCAAGGTTACTAAGATTTGACAAAATGTTACATGGTGGAACCAAATGAGCCATAAAAGGAACATTATAATAAATAATATAAATTAAACATAATTCATACCTTTAAAAGAATTATCAAAGAATATATTATATAACCATTATTATACACTCTCAAATACAAATATGTGCATATAAAAATAAGGTGACATAAATACATTATAAATTGTAATATAATGATGCCACCTTATCAATACGTACACATGAACATAGATAACAATACATAATAAAATAATAATAATAATAATAAATCTTTAACTTCTTATTTTTGTTTTATTTTTTCCCTCTTTTTCTTTTTCTCTTTAATCAATTTGAATGGCTTTCGAATGAATTCTTGTAACTAAAGGGAGTTGTACAGTCAAGCTTTTCCTTTTTAATAGAGTCTCATAATTGTATCAGACACACTCTTTCTTCATTCCTTTTCCTTACTATCAGTGGCTCTCAAATGACTGAGATTATTTCTGACTGTCATTACTGCTCATCCATTCTTCTCCCTTTTTCCTTCACATTTCTAGCCACAGAAATTAGAACAAGAAGTGGTGTCCATTCTTCTGACAGAGACCATTCTAACATATAATAGTGGTGTCACGTAAGACTACTGTCGAACCATGATATCTTTTGTATTCTTTCTTTATGCTAAGTCTATTGTGATTTATATAGAATGCAACTCATATACCACAAAGTCCTTTTTGTATTTCTTTCCACATTATTGCACCAAATGTATATCTTTTGTACCATTGATGCATAGAATCTATAACATCGATAGCTATTTATTTCATATCGAAAACAAGGGAATATTAAATAGATTTAAAATTATGAAATCTATCCACTATAATCATTGATGTTTCTTAACCATGATAGTGTATCAGTCATGCATAAACAAATATCTTAGCTTAGATTTATTTACATCCATAATATCTCACAGAGGTGAAATCAAAGCACCAAGAATTCAGCAGGCAATGATTCCATTATAGGTGAAGAAGGTGTAAAGAAATGTCATGAATATAAACTCATGAGCACCTAGAAATCACCAACATGGTAGCCAAAAAAGCTGAGGAGGTGTAGAGATTCTACACAAATATGAATGGCATCAGGTTAAACAAATAATAACTTAAAAACTACAATAGCTCATGCATGCTCTAGTTATGTAAAAAGTGGTGGAGATTGAGTTTGTAGACCCAATTTGAAATCCTTGGCTAGGGTAGAAATTAGGCAGATGTGCCAAATATGTGATCTTTTTTTATTGTTCAGATGCTTCAGTTGTTTTGGAGAATAATTGTTGGGACTTCAACCCACCTGATTACTCAGATGGCTAGGCTTATAAACATCCTAGGCCCAATCCTAAGGTAGGGAGGGTTGTTTTATTAAATTAGGATATGATGGGATAAGAAATGGTCCATAGTTGGGAGGTTAAGCCTATGTCAATTCTTCTCCTCTCACCAATGTTGAGGCTTGGACAATGAGTTAATGAGATTATTTTGTTTATACTATATGTTTCTTTCACTTTTAACCTCTAAAAGATTAGATAAATATTTTCATTTCAAGATGGAGAAAACATTTACTTTTATGTTGAATAATATTTTTCAAATTATATAATTAGTTGTTACTTTATTTTTAGTTGAATATTTAGAAATAGTTAAATTGCTAGCAATACATAAATATCTCTTTTTGTTTTTGGTGAATTCAGCTGAATATGTAAGATAGATTGAAAAGAGCTTCTTTTAGTTATAATCAATTGGTAGAAATAATTTTCTTGTGAAATGAAATTAGTTACTTGTGAAATTAGATTAATTTGAGATTAAAATTTGGTTATGAAAAATTTTATGTTATAGGATTAATAGGTCAACTCCATCTTCCCAAGAGAAATCTTTCAAGGCTCAAGAGAATTCAAGAGGGAGGGGGAGAGAAAGAAATGAATCTAGTAGAGGCTCAAGAAGTAGAGGTCATGGTAGAAATGGTCAAAGGAATTCTAGTATAGAAATCTTAGGATGAGCAAGAAACTCTGAAAACAAAGTAACAAGAATTATGCCTCTAATAAGATCAATGTAAATAGAATACAAGTTTAGCTGATGTGAACATGAGAAATGCAAATAATCCCATAGCCTTCATCATGTGTAACATTGGTGAAGAAGGCAGCCTTGAGGTATGGTACTTGGACAACGGTTGTAGCAACCACATGAGTGACAATTAAAGTTTGTTTTCTTTTGTTGACAAATATTTTAGGTCTGAAATTAAGATGAGAAACAATGGAACCATCCCATAGTGGGAAAAGGATCTACTATGGTCCACACCACTCAAGGTGAGAAGAAGGAGATTAAAAATGTATATTTTTCCCTAGGTATGAAGCATAATTTGATGAGTGTTGGACAACTCATTGAAAATGGATACAAGATGCTGATGGAAAATGAAAAGTGTGTCATTCATGAAAAGGATGGGAGAAAGAGAATACTTGTAGTAGTCCAAATGAAAAAGAACTAGATGTTCCATTTAAAGATAGAGGCATGCTTCCCTTCTCAAGTAAGTGCTACACCTCCCAAGCATGAATGTATAGTATTACATCAACAATAAGCTCTAAGGAGCATGATTGAAGGCCCTTGTATGATATGGCATCTCAAGTATGAACATCTTGGATTTGCTGATTTAAATTATTTTCCAAGAAAAGAATGGTAGATTGTTTGACAATAATTGTAGATTCATGTGACAAGTGTGAGGCTTGTATTCTGCGTAAGGAACATAGGCTTCCCTCTAATTTTGGTAATTCTAGAGGGGTAAGGGAACCATTAGAATTGGGGCATTCTAATTTAGTTGACTCTATACAAACCACTTCTATTGGGGGGAGTACTTATTTTATGACATTCATAGATGATTTTGGTTGTAGGACATCGGTGTATTTCTTGAAAAGAAAATTTAAATTTTTTAATAATTTTTTTGAATTTATAGCCATGGCTGAAAAATAATATGAACACTATGTAAAAGTCCTTAGGTTAGATAGAGGAGCAGGTTATAACTCCAATTTGTTTGTAAATTTTTGCAGGATGAATGACATTGAGAAGGAGCTTACAACTAGTTATACTCTGCAACAAAATGGAGTAGCTAAGAGGAAAAATAGAACCATTGTTAAGATGGTAAGAATCATGATGAAAGAAAAGGGACTCCTAACTAAGTATTGGGGAGAGGTTTTAGCAAGAACAAAGTACTTGATAAATAGGTGTCCTACAAAGTTAGTTTATGACAAGATTCCTCTTGAGACATGGTCAAGGAATAGATAGACAATTGAGAACTTGAGAGTGTTCAGATGTGTAGCTTATGCACATGTGCCAAAGGAACAAAGGAAAATGTTGGATGAAAAAGGTGTGAAGTGTATCTTCATTGGTTATAACTTAATAATCAAAGGCTTATAGGTTGTATGATCCAATCACCAAAAAGATCATCATTTCAAGAGATGTGGAGATGCTTGAAAATCAGTCATGGGATAGCTTGGTTGATGAATCTTCAAGCACTTCAAGAAAAGTGGTACCATTGAAGAAGAAGATGACATTGGTGATTAGCAAGAGGAAGGAGCAACAAACATGGATAGTTGTAGACAAAGGCAAAAAGGAAAGCAACCTCTAACATGCCGAGTTATAGCTCCTAGTAGGTCAAGAAAACTCCAAGCTAGCATGCAAAATAGTAGTAGGAGCAATGTTAAAAATTTAGATCCCACTCTCACCTCCCTATTGCCAAGAAAGACTAAGAGTATATACCAAGAACAAAGGTATGATGAAAACTTTGATGAGAGTGTCAATTTTGCATTATTTTCTCTTAGTGATTCAATTTACTTTGAAGAAGCTATGAAAGAAGAGAAATGGTGTAATTTCATGAATGAGGAAATAGATACTATTGAAAGAAATGAGACATGAGAGTTAACTACTTTTCCTCCCAAGAAACAAGTAATTCAAGTGAAATAGGTTCACAAGAGAAAGTGCAATGGGGAAGGAAAAATAGATAAACATAAGGCACACTTAGGGGTCAAGGGGTACAAGCAACAATATGGCAGAGATTATGATAAAACATATGCTCCAGTTGCTAGAATAGAAACCGTGTGTGTTGCTATATAAATTACAACCCAACACAAATGGCAAGTATATCAAATGAATGTGAAGTCTACCTTTGTGAATCATGTATTGAAAGAAGGAGTGTATGTGAAGAAGCCACCTAGTTATGAAGTCCTTGGTGAAGAACACAAGGTGTATAGATCAAAAAGAGGTCTATATGAGCTCAAGCTACCTCTATGGGAATGGTATAGAAAGATTGAATCATACTTGATGAGAAATCAGAAAAAGTGATGGTGAGCCCACCCATTACATCAAGGTATAAAATGGTAAGTTCTTGATTGTTGTCTTGTATGTGGATGACTTAATCTAACCTAGAAATGAGAATTTCATAATTGGTGAATTCAAAGAGGCCATGAAGAATGAATTTGAAATGATAGACCTATGTCTCTTGAAGTACATTCTAGGCATAGAAGTAAAAAAAATGCATGACGAGATCTTCATGTCTTAAGAAAAGTATGAAAATTAGATCCTAGAGAGATTCAAAATGCAGAATAGTAAGGCAGCCCCCACAACAATAGTAGTAGGTGTGAAGTTGACCAAGGAAGATTATAGAAAACATGTGAATCAAACATTATACAAGAGTATGGTTGGAAGCTTGATGTATTTGACAACAACTCAGCATGAGATGATGCATGTAGTAAGTTCGATTTCTAGATTTATGGAAACACCAAAGGATTCCCATTGGTAAGTGGGAAAGAGTATCCTAAGGTATGTAAATGGTACCAAGGGATTTGCAATTTTGTATACTTTAACAATATTAGATTTCCACAATCTATTTGGAATGAAAGAATTATTTTTGGATTAGATTGTGTGAGTTTTTTGAGCATCAACATTTCGGATCACACTACATGGTCCATCATCAGGATGAGAGAATGCAAGAATAGGAATGATTTGATTTGAAGTTGATTCACTATAATGATAGTGATTGGGTTGGAAGCCTAGATTATAGGAAGAGAACTTTTCGATACATGTTTCATATGTGATCATGTGCAATTTCATGGGCATCTAAGAAGAAACCTATTGTTTCTCAATCTATAGTAGAGGCTAAATACATAATAGTGAATGCAACAGTATGTCAAGCTATTTGGTTAAGGAGAATCTTGACAGATTTAAATGAAAGTAAAGAGAATGGAATAACAATATTTTGTGACAACATTTCCTTAGTTGCACTATCTAAGAATCTAGTCTTCCATAATAGAAGAAAACACATAGAAATTGGATATCACTTCATCAAAGAGTTGGTAGAGAATGGAGACATCAAAATGGAATTTTGTAAGTCTGAGCAACAACTAGCAAACATTTTTACTAAGACTTTTGGCATAGCAAGTTTTGTGCACCTAAGAAGGAGTCTTGGTGTAATTGATTTGGATCAAGAGAGATCTTTGTTTGTATTGCTCATGAAAAAGGGGGAGTGTCAAAAATTGGAAAATGGTTGGTTGTCCTTAGAGCCAAATGCCCACCCTATCAGGATAGTTAAGTCAGTAGGTAAGTTTTAAAATCCAAAAGAAAGGGAATTTTTTTGATGCAAGATGAAAGGGAATGAAGGCTCTTTCATTTGATAGATAGGTAGTTAGAAGATAAGAAGAAGAGAAGAAGGAAGTGCAGAGAGTTCAAAGAGCAAAAGGAATAGGAAGAAGATAGAAGTTGCAACAACATAGTCCTTATTCTCCTTGTTCTTTGTAACTTCATTTTTTATCATCCTGTGAAGCATTGATTTATCTAGGTGTTATTGTATGTAGTCTTGTAGTATTGCAAGTTTATATTTCAAGTAGAAGCTATAGGTTAAAGTATTTTATCTCTAGTTGAAGCCCTGTGCTCCCAAATTTGTATTCAATTAAATCAATTTATGAATAGAAAGCAAGCAAGCAGGGATACTGTCATTGTTGTCTTGTTTCTATATATTATGTATAGCATGTTGTTTAGTATTTAAGAAGATTATAATTTCAAGCTCTATGTCATTATTTTCATGTTTTAATGGTGGAGTAAATAAGACAACAAGTTTATAGTTGACTTGCTTAGTTCACTCTTTTACTGAGCTCTCCTTGTGCTCACTCGATCAGTTCATTTTCTAATTGTTTCTACTGAGTAACAATAGATTCTATCAATTTCCACTCCCCATTCTTATTGAGATGACTTAATCCCTTCCTATCAAGTCTTACTGAGCTCACTTGGTTTTGTCATTGACTGAGTTCACTTTGTCATAGTGTTGGTCATGTGTTAAGTCTATCGAGCTCCACCTTCCTTAGGTTATTGAGTTCACTTGGCCCCATTTTTGCTAAGAAACTTGACATCCAACACTAAAAAACACTTCACTTGGATCCTTAATGTGCCAAGATCACTCTGCACTTACTTTCTATCACTCAACATCCATAGTTTGCCGAGCAAATTTTTGAGTTGTGAAGTTATATTTCTCACACAAGAAACTCACTATGAAGACCATCCTAAACTATCATGTCCCTAACATGGTACCAAATATTTTCATCATGCTTAGGTAGATAAGTGAACACCAATTCCCAAGAAAATTGTATTATCTATAATGCTACATAATATTGTGTAATCCAGATTAGACCAAGAAAATAAGAAAAGGGAAGGTTACCATTTTATCCTATTGGATGTTAGAAATATAACCTACTTCCTATGCATGGACTTTTTATACAAAAAAAAAAATGTACAAAGATACTAGTTCTTATTTTCAAGGGGAAATGGCAATCAAGGCAAGAAACTAATTATTAATTGAGTCAACAATTTCATCAGGTTAACAATGACAAGTTTTAAGGGATGAAGGACAATATGTGGAGACACCACACTTGGAAAGGCTATGATTGAAGGGATATAACCCTCCACTACTAATTTAAGACTATAAAAAGGTAGAAAATCTTTTGGTAAAAGGCTATCTAGGAATTAGACCATGTTATTTATTGGACCAATGATCTATATTTGAGAGTACTAACTATTTGATATTATAGCAACCACTTCAGTATGGATGTTGTTATATCTTATGAATTTTGTAAAGTGAATGATGTGAACTCCTAAACAATTTTTTTTTAAAAATTATTTATTAAGTTTTTCTTTTCTTTTACAAAAGTTAGGTAGAGGTTAGTAAAGACATAAAATAATGGAGTGAAGATTTAGGTTCCTCTTCTAAGTAGACCACCCCATGTTGGATGGATGTGTTCATGCCACTTATGGGTCAAGGGGTGCAATATCACATCCTTGGGCTTAGTTGAGGTGAATGTTTGGGGACACTCTATTGTGATTTCCTCTCCAATCTCTACAATGGTTGGTTGTATAAGTCAACCAAAAGCATGGAAGCAATCATATATGGTTAATAAAGATACATGAGTAGGGATGTTACAGATGGCCTTCCAATAGATGAACCCATATTTAATAGATGTGTTCCTCCTACTTGGTGGGCTAAGAGCTTTTGTATCATGCCCTTAGGCTTAGTTACAGCTCCTATTCCAAGGAATCCTAATGTGCTCTCCACTTCAACCCCTACTATGATTTATTGTCATAAATAATACAATAAATTTGTGAAAGACTATTTTATTTAATTTCTTATTTTGTTTATGTTTACAATAGCTATCATCTGTTTAACTGTAGAATAATATTTGTAAACAAATTCTATTTTGGAATTGTTACTTTGGGTTCAAATTAGGTATACTAAATGGTCAGCATATATTTTGATGTAAAGAGGCATGTTATAATTTTGATTGTTGTCTTAGTCATGATAAGTAATACCTACATCACTCCAAAGTACAAGAAAATTTCAAGTTTCTTTGAAAGTTGAAAAAAAGGTCAACGTAGAGATGTTCATTCACTCACACATTTATGTGGGGGAAATATATTCAAAGAGTTTAAAACTAGAAATCAATGTATCATACATTTTTAAAAAATTATCCATTAGTCTTCCATAGGTCAAGCTATTATAGGAGGTTCTATCGCAGATTTGCAAGCAAAAAATTTTGTTGGCCATAATGAGTAAATTAACATTCAAATGAATAAAATCTTGACACTCATGGTCCTTGATACATGTTATAGGTTTATAGTAACACCATGATAATTTATACATTTGAAGATGTTGAGAATTGTGTCTCAACCTTGTAGGCTTTTCTTGGAAAATTCTAAAATTTGTTTGTGGTAGTTTTCCACATGTTTATGTGTTGGAAAAATGTGTATGAGTTGTTAAAAATGTGTCTTGTCTCTAGTAAAATATAGAAGGGCTATTTTTGGAGTATAAAAAACTCATTATATGAATCTTATTGGGGCTCTAAACTAGTGGATGAAATTATGGATGAAAATGATATTATTGGAGTTACAAATGATAAGTGGGTAACATGTGGAATGGTTTTTTTGTCCATAGTTTTGACCCATGGTTTTGTAAAAACACAAATGGTTTCCAAGTTTTAAATCACTATACAAGGAGGGCTTGGGTAGGTGTTCATATAATTGAGTTCTATTTGCAAGACTGGGTGCTAGAAGGAGTCTCTCTGAGTCTAAGTCTAAGTTGAAGTTGTGGTGATGCACTCCCATAAGAACTTGTATTGCAAGTGTATTGTAATCATCTTAATTTGAGAATACATTATGCAAGTTTTGGAGGGTGGGGTTTTTCTCCCAAGAGGATTTCCGCATGGTAATGATTGTGTTATGCATTCATTGTTATTTTGATTATATTATTATGTATTTCTTGAGAAATCTATAATAGTTAGTTGAATTTGCATAATCGTCCTCTCAAGATTAGTGTAGGAAGTGATTCTACACATCTTTGCTTCCTTACAAGTGGTATCAGATCTTGGCTAGTTTTGGTTCTATTTGTTGGGTACAAGGTTTCTTGAGCTAATCAAGGTTTGAGTAGGAGCTTGTGCAGAGGTTTTTGTTTTTGTGTTGCAAGATTTCAAAGATGGAAAGAATTTTAGGGAGGATTGATTTAGAGAAGTTTTTTGGCATTGACTTTGAGATCTGGAAGTTGAAGATGGAAGATATATTGATTGATCAAGATCTATGGGATGCGATTGATGAAAATAAGAAGAGGCCTATAGATCCAACTTCAACCACAAAATATGATATGACAGATAGAAAAGATAAAGGTCTCATCAGATTATGTCTTGTAGACTTGATTTTGATTAATGTCCATGAAGAAACTATTGTGAAGAATCTTTGGAAGAAGCTAAGTGAGATCTATCAAATGAAATCACTTGTGAACAAGATTTTCTTGAGTAAGAAGTTGCATTCCTTGAGAATGGAAGAAGGTGGATGGATTTCTAAGAATATTGAAAGTTTTAATATGTTGGTGACTCAGTTGACCTTAGTTGGGGTGTCGATGGATGAAGAAAAAAAGTGCCAAATCTTGCTATGTTCATTATGAGACTCATGGGACAGCCTTTTCATGGCCATAGGGAGCACTTCAGTTTTCATGAAGATGGAGGATGTTGTTGGTTCTCTAGTTTCTCAAGAGATGAGAAGGAAGGTCTCTCAAAATGAGAAAGATGCTTTGAGTGTTTGAGGAAGACCAAAAGAAAGAGGCAAGAACAAAAAGCAACATTATCATTCTAAGTCAAAGAATAAGGGGAGATCAAAATCTCCTAGTAAATCCAAGGTGATCTGCTGGAATTAGGGCAAACTAGGACACTTATGAAAGGACTGCAAAGAAGAGGAGAAGTCGAAGAATAATAATAAGCAAGATTCTAATTTTGAGTCCAAGAATGAAGATGGAGATGCTTTCATTGCAGCCTTGGCCACCCATGCAGGTGATAATGCATGGTTGATAAACTCAAGTGCATCTTTTCACATGACTCCTAATAGAAATTGGTTTAGTAAGTATGAAAATTTTGATGGTCATAAGGTGTATTTGGGTGATAACTCAGTTCTTGATATTGTTGGTCGTGGAAGTATTCATGTGAAATTTTTTGATGGTAGAATTATAAGATTTTATGGTGTCTTGCATATCTCAGGAATAGCAAGGAATTTGTTATCTATTAGCAAACTAATAGATGTGGGTGTGCATGTATAGTTTTTTGAAGCAGGTGTGAAAATGGTGAGAGGTGCTATGGTAATAGAAAGAGGAAGTAGATTGAGTACATTATATTAGCTTGATGCATGCGTGGTTGAGTGTAGTAGTAATTTTGAAAAGATTGTGAAGAGGACAACTTTTTTGGAGAAGGAGAGAGTTTCTCTTTCAATAGATGGTCATGGTTTTTGGGTACCCAAGGGTGTTCTATCTATTTGTTTCCCGACTATAGAATTTGTTTCAATTTTATGAGCCATGGTTAATAGTTAAAACTTGCCTAGTTTTAAACCTTAAATTGATCATTCTATCTGTGAAATTTGTGAGTCTTTAAGCCTCCATGTCCCCTGCTCATTAGCAGCTCCACACAACACTTGAAATCGCTGAAATCCGACTCCTAAGCCTCAAGTAATAAAAGGTTAATGATCGCCACCCAAAATGCATTTTTCTTAACCTTTAAACTTCTCAATAGGTTAATGTTAACCACTAAAAATACATTTTTCTTAACCTCCAAAGAAAAGGTTAATGTTAGCCACCAAAAACGTGTTTTTCCTAACCTTTAAAAAGGTTAATGTTAACCACTAAAAATGTGTTTTTCCTAACCTCCCACAAGGTTAACGATAGCCATTAAAAATGCATTTTTATTAACCTCTATAAGGTAGTTATTAACCTTTTCAAAGCTCTTTCATGAAAACTCAAATATGTACATGAAGGCGATTGGCAACAATGGAAATGAATCAAATGGGAGTCAATGATAATTCACCGTGAGTAGTGAAAGGCAATTTAAATTGTATAAATAATGGGGAGTTTCTTGACTACATATGCATCTCCAAGTTTTCCCATCAGGATGTAAGACCATCTAATATATTGTTAGATGACACGTTCACTCCAAAGGTAGCGAATTCTGATATTTCTCATTTAAGAGCTTTGGGAGAAGAGCTGCATCTGAATACCATAGCTTGATTGGTGGACGATGGCTTTCTAGTTCATAATTCAAAACAGGAGGAAAGCATGATAGGATTGCGGCTTTGAAGTGGTGAGAGCTTTGAATCTAAAGAAATTTTAAATAATTTATTGCCAAGTTCATGGCCAAGTTATGGAAGATGTTCGAAACTTTTGAGATTTGCTCCTGACTTGTTTGATAGAATGCCAAAATTAAAAGGGTGGTGAACATAAACCAAACATACAGAGTGTTGGCAAAACATTTGACAAAATGAAATACTCTTTCCTGACCTGCAACTTTGGAAGTTTTACTCATTAAGTCACCCAAGTTCGAATCAGCATTCTCATTTTCTTTGTAACTTGGCATATTTGAGGAAAGGATTGGAAATGAAACCATGAAGTACAAGTATCAGAGGCCAAATTACGCTCCTATTTTAAGAAGTACGCTTCCAGATATCTATGATACCATTTTAGGAAATGTTTTCCTTCAAGACTTCTGGTCATCTCTTGTGAATGAAGAAAAGACTCCATTAGCTAGAAAGATATTGGAAAGTGGCTTGGCTCAAGCAGGCGGACATCCCATTTTTGTACATTGCCCAGAATTAGTGTTGGAATGCGTGAAGGCTTATCATCCCAACACTAGAGAAGTTCTTTCACCAAACAATGAAGCAATTGTCCGTCTGGACCCTGCCTTTATTGCTATCATTTTTTGATTGCCCACTAGGATGCAATATGCCAACATTAATCTAAGAACTGCCAAGGAATATTTTACTGCCAATCAAACTCAATGTTTAAATACTGTGGCAAGATCATGGTTATTCCAACCAAGAAGAGGAAAGTCTAAACTAGGCAAATCCATTCACAGATCATCACTGAAAGAAGATGTGGCAAATATGGTAACTTTTTTGAGCAGGATCATTGGTCTTCAAGATTCACACGAGTTCAAAGGTTGGATGTTTCTATTAATTAATATGGTCTATGAAGGAAAATAATGCATTGGTTGGGCTGAAATTATCAGCGATTCACTGCATAGACAGCTCATGGGACTTCAAGAAAATGACTACTTTGATATGACTTCATATATTTTCTATGCTATTGCAAGTACGAAAATTTGGCCAGGACTTAACTGGTAGGACATTTATGATGAAACAACCATCATTTATAATCATCTTCCTCAAATTCAGTATGATAATAGCCTGCACCATTTCCGAAGAGTGAATGACGGATTCACCATGCTAATTGTAAGGGAAATTCAGGGGAACATTGGGCTCAAGATTTCACCAGAAGCAACGATGAAAGTACAAAAATATGGAAGTGTTTTTATACAATTTCCAAAGTTTACTTATATTTGGCTAGCTGCCTATGATGGATGTCCGCTGATGTTACCTAGATTTGTTGATGATAAATTAGTCTTAATTGAATTGTGCTGGAAAATTAGTCAAATCAATCAACTTTGTAGGAATAGGAGGACAGATGAAATAGCTTTTCCTATCGGCATCAGATATTATAGTTGTGACACTGCATCAGATGCCAGGAACATTGAAAGATCTATTGCCACAATAAACTTGCATCCTTACACAATGTGTTTCCCTTACGACAGTAAGGGTTATGCGGTGAATGAATTAAAGTTAAATTCCAATCTTGGTCACTTCCTAGCTCTGGAAGACTTTTGGGAGGATTTTGAAAATAACTTCAAAGTTAGGAAGAGAGATTGGATGTGGCTTACAGTGTGACAGGTAATAGACTTCAAGTTAGACTTCGATGTAACAGGCATAGATGATGATGAGGTTTCTTTGGTTGATCCTTATTATTATGAGAAAATTGAATTGCTAGAGCTCCCTCCTATTGATTGGTCAATTCCTGAATTGAAAAGCTTGAAAGAGAGGTCTTCCTATGTTCTTAAAAGAACAAGAGACTAGATCAGTAAAGTCAGAACCAAAAAAGCAACTGGTGAATCTCAAAATAAAGAGAGGAGAAATAATATAGGGGAATCATCTCAGATGGTGATAGAGGCAACTTCTAGTAAAAAGATACAACAAATGGATATAGATTCTCAAGATCAAGATGAATATTTGAATCAGCTAGATAAGTTTACAGTCCAAAGAAAAAGGACAAGAATGAAAGGTAGAAGGAATGAAAAAGACCAAAGAAGCCCTCAAATTACTGAATCACATGTTCCGATTACATCTCCTCGTGATGTAGCGATTCCTCACTTGAGTCTTTCTCCTCCTGATATGCCCATAATAGACATCACATAGTTAGATGACCCATTATCTAATTTAGAAGACTTAATGATGGTTGCTGAAAATGTAACAGGTGCCGAACAAACTTCAAAAGTTACACATTCATGGTTCTAGGATAGTCTTTAGAAGAGGAAGAAAGTTGTTCAAACAGTTCCACCTCCATTTGATATAGTCTCTAGCATTCTTCAAAAGCCTCCTAAGGCAAAAAAGACCAAAGTGATGTCCAGGTTAGCTATTGATAAAACTTTAGGCAATTTGTGTGTGGAATTAGCCAAGCCTATAGTTGGAAAGAATGTTGATGAAGCATCTGAATCAGATTTCATTCTAGAAAACATTGACCTTGGTCCTTCTAATGCAGAAAGAGAGTTTCAAAATTTCGAATTGATTGCCACTCAAATGTTGCAAAGAGTGAAGAAAGAGGTAAGAGCCAAAGAGCAACTCAAAGAACAATTTCAGATGATGGTAGCTTATATTAATTCAATCAGCAATCCTTCTAATACCCAAGTCGTGGCCACTCTTCTTGTTCTAATAGGTCTTGATGGTATTTTAGATCATACTGTTGTTCAAAGAATTGACCAAAAAAAGTCACATAGTATGATGATCGAGGCTTGGATAAAGAGGATGATAGAAGATGCTTCAAAACTTATAACTGGAGTAAAAGAGATATATGGGAAAGCAATCACGCAGATATAGGAAATTTCTAAGGAGCTGGAAAATAGAACAAAGAACATAAATCCAACTTGCAAAAAGTAGCTGATGAATTAAAAGAAATGGCCAAGTTGGATATGAGCACCCTACTCCTTGAGAAAATTATTGCTGATCCAAGTGACAACCAAATACGTATCTGGAGTAAAAGTGTTGGTTGGAAGGTGATAAACATCAACAAAGGGATCACTGAGTTCAAAAATTTAATAACTTCTTTGGAGCAACTGAAAACAAAAAGTACAGATGAATTAATCTTTACTATCACAGGTGGGGTGCCAGTAAGTGATCTTCAGCATGTTGATTGTTAGTTTCTCCTTGATTCCTTCAGTGTTCAGATTCATTCAGAAATAGAGAACCGTGTATCAGATGTTGGAACTATAATGAATCTTAGCCTGGTTGTAGTCACACTGGGAGATTGTAACATTTCAGCCTATCGACAGGAGTCGAAAGAAATCCAAGATAGATACCTCACAGCCAAACTCAGGATGGAAAACATGTTCATTCTAAACTATGAATCAATGATGCTAATCCGAGATGCTTACAGGGCTTTCCGAGATAGATCAATTGTGTCCAGATAGATAGGGCTAGTAGCTAGAAGAATTAGTGATTGTATATGCAAACATTTTTAGGAACTCTAGCTAAAGTTTTGTTTTTACGAGTTTCCTTGTATAGGTTAATTTTCTTGAGGTTAATTAACCTTCCAAAATTTCATATTTTGGAGGTGGTTATTAACTACGGAGAGGTAGTTATTAACCTCTATGTCTATATAAGGACACCTTTTGGCTTTGTAAAGGGACTTTTTGGTTGGAGAAATAAGGGAACACTATGCTGAAATTTTGATCTAGAGATAAATTTTGGAAAGTATGTACACTTTTTATCTCTAAATTAAAAAATCTCTATTGCTTTCCTGGTGCAAGAAAATGAAATGAGAAGTGCTTTGGGTTTCTTATTTTAAAATCCAAATTGTTATACGTTGAGGTAGACATTCTCATGGTGCTATGCGAGTGTTTACAAATGATAATGAATGTGCTTAATAACATTGGTTGCTTTCAGGCGTAGTTCTTGGACACCTCTGTTATCGATCTTGTTAACCACAGAGGGTTGTGAGGGCGTGTGGAGCATTTTTCTTCCATGACTTCCTCCTCGACCTTTGAAGTTTAAATTCTTTATCCAAAAACTCTTTAAAAATTATATCTTACGAGGGAGCTGCCCCTCCAAATGCAGAGGAAGGCCAAATATCAAGGGCCTATCCAACTGTTGTGAAAGATTTGCCACATACACTCCATTGGGAAAATTCTTCTGTGACAAATCTATTTACCAACACTATTGAATTAAAGTTTCCTATAGATAAGACTAGGTTATGACACTAGAGACTTGGGCACATAGGTGAGAAGGGTCTATGAACCTTAAAAAATAAAAACCTTCTTGATGGGTTGAATGACTATAATCTTGAGTTTGATTTTTGTGAGCATTGTATCTATGGTAAACAAACCACATTCATTTTTACTCAAGTTCTCATAAGTCCTCATGTATTTTGGACTGGAAAAAAAGTTCTAGGCTGAAGCTATAGCCACTACTTGATAATTGATATGAAAGTCTCATACATTGGCCCTTGTTGATAAGACACCAATGGAAGCATGGTTGGACCACAAGACTTTTCTTAGACATCTGAGTGTTTTTGGTTATGAGGCATATGCTCATGTTCCAATGAGGAAGCAAAAAAAATTGGACAAAAAAGATATCAAATGTATCTTCATCGGATATAGTTATGGTGTTAAAGGATAGAAGTGTTGGGATCTTGTTGCACAAAATGTATTTTATTCTAGAAGTGTTATTTTTAGAGAAACTAAGCATTCTTTTGTTACAGTGTAGCCAAAAAAAATAGAAGAAAAGAAAAATGTGATTCAACTTCTTGCTACACCTAAGAATGTTGAATTGAGGCCCTTAGAAAGACAAGATGTTAAAGAGAGCTCTATGAGTTATAAATGATCAGAGGAAGAGTAAGAACTTGGTCATGATCCTGAACCTGAACCAAATATTCTCTTAAGCTCTAATAGATAGAGAAAAGCACTAGAAAGGTATGAATATTCTCCTGATGATTGGAGATGTATATTTTCTTTGACTCCTAATATTGATGAACCAAGATTTATAGAAGAGGATCTTGGTATGAATGATTCAGAGTCTTGGAAAACAGCAATGGAAGAAGAGATGGAAACTCTTAAGAGGAATGACACATGGGACCTTGTACCAATTACTAAAGGACAAAATCTCCTTGGTTATAAATGGGTATTCAAAAGGAAGATGGGTTTAGATGGTAGCATTGAGAAGTACAAAGCACAATTAGTTGCAAAAGGTTACTCCTAGGTTGCAAGAATTGATTATGGTGAAAAATTTTCTCCTGTAGGAAAAATGACATCCATTCAATTTTTACTTTCTATTGTAGCAGCTTATGATATAGAAGTTGAGCAAATGGATGTAAAGATAGATTTCCTTTATGGGGATTTGTAGAAAGAAATTTATATGAAACAACTAGAGAACTTTTTGGTGAAAGGTAAAAGTTATGTGGTCCGTAAATTGAAGAAATCCTTGTATGGTTTAAAAAAAATTCCTAAGATGTGGTACCAAAAGTTTAATACATATCTATTGAGTATGGGATTTGTGCAATCCATATCTGATCAGTGTATATACTACAAGTTTGATGGTGATTATTTCCTAGTTATTACCTTATATGTTGATGACATGTTGTTTATTAGAAAAGGAAAATATGTGAAATTAAAATCTCATCTCTCAAAAAAGTTTGAAATGAAAGATCTTAGTACAACAAGACACATTTTGGGAATTAAAATCATAGAGATAGGAAAATTAAAAATATTTGGCTAGGCCAAAGTAAGTATAATGATAATATTCTAAAAAGATTCAATATGTAGGATTCCAAACCATTGAGTGTTCTTGTTACTAAGGGAACAAAGCTTTCTAGATCACAGTGTTAGTCATCCCAATTGGAGATACAAGAGATGAGTCAAGTACTGTATCAGAGTGTTGTTGGAAGTTTGATGTATGCTATGGTCTATACAAGACCAGACATTGCCCAAGCAGTGGGAATACTTTCCCATTACATGTCTTATCTAGGAAGACCACATTGGGATGTAGTAAAAAGAGTTTTTAGATACTTGCAGGGTACCTTAGAGTACTCTATATATTTTCATAGAACAAAAAATGAGCATTCCTTGGATATTCAAGGCTATTTTGATTTAGAATAGGCTAGTGATGTTGATAGAAAAAGATCCACCAGTGCATATGTGTTTACATTATTCGGTGGTGCAATCAGTTGGATAAGCAAGTGACAAGTTGTGTTTACTTTGTCCACTACAGAGGCAGAGTATATGGTAGCTACTCATGCTTGCAAGGAAGCTATTTGGCTAAAGAGACCGTGGTTAGATATAGAGTTCAAATAGGGTGCAATGACAATTTATAGTGACAGTCAGAGTGCAATATGCCTAATGAAGAACCTGACATTTCATGCTAGGTCCAAGCACATTGATGTACAATATCATTTTGTGAGAGTAATGGCCGAGGATGACAAGGTGAAGTTGGAGAAAGTGGAGACTTTGGTGAATGTTGTTGATGCATTAACTAAGACTGCGAGCACATAGAAATTTAGATGGTGTTTAGAGTCTATGGGCCTCTCGACCCCTTGCAATTAATTCTATGACACTTTGGATCCCTTAACTCTTGCAAGGTGTTCGACAAGTGGGAGAATGTTGAGAATTGCGTCTCAACCTTGCAAGCTTTTTCTGAAAAATTATAGAATTTGTTTGTGGTAATTTTCCACATGTTTATGAGTTGGGAAAAGGTGTACAATTTGATAAAAATGTGTCTTGTCCATAGTACAATATAGAAGGGCTTTTTTTAGAGTACAAAAAACTCATTATATGACTTTTATTGTTTTCTAAAGTAGAGGACAAAATTATGGACGAAAATGATATTTTTAGAGTTACAAATGACAAGTGGGTAACATGTGGCATGGTTGTTTTGGCCATACTTTTGGCCCATGGTTTTGTAAAACCACAAACGGTTTCCAATTTTTAAATCACTACAAAAGGAGGGCTTAGGGAGGTGTTTATATAATTGAGTTCTATTTGCAAGACTAGGTGCTAGAAGGAGTCCCTTTGAGTCCGAGTCTAAGTTTGATTTGTAGTGTAAGAACTTGAATTGCAAGTGTATTGTAATCTTCTTTATTTGAGAATACATTATGCGGGTTTTGGAGGGTGGGATTTTTCTCTCGAAAGGGTTTCCCCATGGTAATCATTCTATTATGCATTTATTGTTATTTTGATTATATTATTATGCATTTCTTGAGATCTTTGCAATAGTTAGTTGAATTTGCATAGTTGTCCTCTCAAGATTAGTGTAGGAAGCGATTCCACACACCTTTGCTTCCTTATAGAAGAATGGGATATTTTTGCAAGTTAGATCTAGAAAATATCTTAGAGAGATTCTTATAATAAAGGATGATGTCAAATGTTGCTAATACATGCAATAGTAGAGGATGTGTTGTGGTGGAATTACTGGTCCTATTTTAAAATCTATCCAATAGGGTGCAATTTATAAGGGGTGTTATCTATCTCATGGGCAAAACAAAAGTCATCAACAAAAACTTTGTGTGTTATCTAGCTCATTGTACTCATTGCAAGATGCTTCTTTGTTTGAAGATGGTGATTTAATTAGTGAGAGAAAAAGAGTACATCATGAACATATCCAAACTATTTTTAGCCCATACTTGTCCAAATGCACACTAATGTAATTCTATAACGGAAATTATTGACATATTGAAAATTTCTCTCTAACCTAAGATAGTTGTCATTGTTTTGTATTTTTATTTGATGTTACAACTCCCTTTTCTTTATTTTTTTCATCCGAAAGGTAAATTATGAAGCTTGTGGCATTCACATAGTTCATATTTTCTCCACATATTTGGATCAATCGATGTACAATAGCACTCTGATTCCTTTTATCAATTATTATTGTGTCAATGTCACTCTACTACTACTCATTACTGATGTCCTTATGTACTGATATACCATGACACACGTAATTCCATAGATGACACATTCAACTTCTTTAAGTTCTAGTGGCACTTATATACACTACTCTAGAATGGCTTTTCAAGTTTAATCAATATCAAGTGCATGTTGAATATGACAAAAATTATGGATAAGTAGGTTTTTAAATTTAAGTTTGAATGAAAAGAAACAACCTGTGCTACATTTGATTCTTTGGACAACTGTGATAGTTCTGCTAGGTTCTAGGAAAAGTAAAAAACCCTCAATATATTGAAGTTTGAATAGTGATGCAAATCCCTTGTCAACTATCCTAGTCATCCTATCTAAGATTTTGTAATGATTTCCTTAGCTCAATACACTACCCAAGAACATTATAGGGAAATTAATTTGCTAGTTAGCTAGGAAAACATATTATTTAATGTTGCTAATTCACATGGAAAAATTGCCTTGGTTCTTCAACTATATCATAGAACAACTTTCTCTACACAATCTATTACCATTCAAAATACCAAAATCATGTAAACATTGCTACTTCTTTCCATTCCACAATACCTCTATAAACCTATAGCCACCATATATTTATTTCTTCAACAACCAAATTTTTCTTGATGTTGTGGTATATGGATGACACATGCAGACGTAGTCAATGTTCTTTTGAAGTAAACAATCATTTATCCAGACAACTTGTGGCCTTCTGCAAAAAGTGAATATGAGAATAACAGTTTTATTTGTAGAAAAATGATTTCATTAAAGACTGATTGATATTTTTTAATGTAAACTACCACCATTAATAGAAGACTTATAATTAGAACAATACCAGTAATGACTTGTTGAAGATGTTGATAGAACAACTAGTATGATTAGAAACCTCACTAATTTTTTTGGTTGCAAGAACAACTTTTGAAAAGAAATAAAACACAAAATGCAGCAAGGAAAATAGGACAAACTCTATTTTACTATTAGTTACAACAGATTACTAAACTACATTTTATAATATTTATCCAAATGTTTTCAAAGTCTCGTAGTATGGAGAGATAGTAGCTAGGAAGAATTAACGAGGCTGAAGACTATTTTTATTTTCTTTAAAGATGGGTCGAATTACAGCATATTGATAATGTTTATTTCTTTTACATTTGTATGCATCGAATAACAACATTGGCAATGTTCTGTTTTCTCAAGTACTCAAGCAGCCATTATCAAAAGAAGTTTTGGCTTTGAAAGAAACACACTATAAAATTTATATTTATCTAATCTTTCAATTAAGCTTTTTAAATATACTTTTTTCTTTCATATCAAAAAGTGTTTTGAGAAATTTTATGTTATTTAGTTGGATATGGTGAATGTTACTTTTTTTCATAAGTTTAGCATTTTTAATCAATATTCAATTTTGACTAGTGACTTGAAAGTGCATTTCAATATCATTTGTAATTTTAGACAATTTCATTTCTGTAGAAGATGCAACATTCAGAATTAATTTACTAAATCTTTTTTAATAAGTTTACATCTAGTATTCAAAAGTAAAAAATAAAAGTCCATTCATTAATTTTTTAATGAAAATTTATTTTAAAAACTTCATACTAAACATTAGTTAAAGTTGTTGTAGATCCTTGACACTTTCTCTTTTGTTATTTTGCATATGTAAGTGCTAACAATTTTTATGGAAGACATATTTCACAAATGGCATTGTTGATTAATAGTGATGGTGAAAGAGATATTGAACAAGGACTGGTTGAACAAGGTATTGAAGCCCTAGAAATTGAAGGTGAAAAACAAGAACTAATTATAGCATAGCACAGTAATGCCATTTTACAACTGCAACATTTTTCCTATTGCATGGTAATAATATCAATCATATTCATATTTACCGTGATGTGGACTTTGATAGATTCTAAGAAAGTAAGGGAACCAATTGCTTTTATGATATTACGCATGGCTACATTTTTTTCAATCCTAATTGGTTTAGTCATTCGATATGGGCAGGCCGTTTATGCAAGGAGACATGGGCTAGCCCTTCCTATAAAAAGAATTATGTTGATCGTGTGAGAAATAGTAAATTTCAATCACCAACGACCCAAAAAAAAATTTCTTGCACAACCCTAAAATCAATTTTACCATCCTAAAAGTTGCCCGGCAACAACTATTATCGAGTGATGGTATTTTCTCAGTAGCCAAAGAAACTAAGTGGCGGGAGAGTTTATCGAGTGAGCTCAGTAAATGAAGAGAAAACAAATCAGTAGCTAAAAGATGCCAAGTGAGCCTGGTAGTGTGATTGTTGAGTGAACTCAGTAGCCACAAGAGGGTGGAGCTCGATAGAAGAAAGCACTGAGTGAGGTCAGTAGCCACTGTAGGGAGGAGCTCGGTAGAAGAATGTACCAAGTGAACTCGGCAACCACTGTAGAGATAAACCTTTAACAAGACTTGACCGAGTGAAGATATATTACGTGAACAACTTTCATCATTAAAACTAGAGAGCTAGAATTTGAAGTTTCCAAATAAACTTTTCAAGTGCAATGAACAAAGAAAGAGCAATAGATTCAAGTATGTCTACTTGCTTTCTATTCAACTTAGATTAAATCATTACAAAATCTGGGAGCATTCAGCTTCAACTAGAAAACCCTAAAGTAACACTAAAAACTTCAAATTGGAAAACTTCAAACTTACAGATCTAATGGTTGCATACTACAATGCCTGGAGCAATCACTGCTTCAATAGGTCGAATCAAACATCAAACTATGAACTTACAGGATGACACAAGGAAGCATGTGCAACTACAGTCACAAAATAAACTTCCTCTATCCCTACAACAAAAATGAATCTACTTATTACTTTCTTTACAACTTCTGAGCTCTTCAACTTCAACTTCTTCTACTATCTCTTTGTCTAGTCGAATGAAACCGATCATTCATTTTTTATCTTCTACCAAAAAAATGTTTTCCCCCTCATTTGAAAATTTGAAAACTCACCTACCACATTCATGTTTATGACTATTGTGCAGGTCTTTAGGGATGGTAGGTGGGTGTTTGGCTCTAGGGGCAAACAGCAACTGCATTAAATATTCCAACACTCCCCCTTTGTCCCAAGCCAAACAAACAAGGATCACTACTGATCCAAATCAACTACACCAAGACTCTCTCTTAGGTGTACAAAACTTCCAATGCCTAATGGTTTTGTGAAAATGTCAGCTAGCTGCTACTCAAACTTACAAAATTCTATTTTGATATCCCCATTCTCCACCAACTCTCTGATGAAGTGATATCTTATCTCTATATGTTTGCTTCTCTCATGGAAGAATGGATTCTTGGATAATGCAATTGAGGAGATGTTGTCACAATAAATTTTGGTTCCATCCTCTTGCCTTTCATTCAAATCTGTCAAGATCCCCCTTAGCCAAATTGCTTGACACGCTACTGCATTTGCTGCTATATATTTAGCCTCTACTAGAGATTGAACAACAATAGGTTGCTTCTTGGATGCCATGAAATTGTACCCGATCCCATATGAAACATGTATCCAGAAGTGCTCTTCCTATCATCTATACTTCCAGCCCAATCACTATCAGTGTAATCAACCAACTTGAATTCATTATTTGCAGTATACAAAATTTCAAATCCCTTGGTACCTTTCACATACCTTAGGATCCTCTTTCCCACTTGCCAATGGGAATCCCTTTGGTGTTTCCATAAATCTAAAAATCAGACTTACTGCATGCATTAGGTTTGGTCGAGTTGCAGTCAAATACATTAAACTTCCAACCATACTCTTGTATAGTGTTGGATCCACTCTCTTGCTAGAGTCTTCCTTGCTCAACTTCAGACCTACTGCTATTGGTGTTGGGGCTGCCTTACTATTTTGCATTTTGAATCTCTCCAAGATCTACCCTGCATACTTTTCTTGAGAGATGAAGCTGCCATCATGCATTTGTTTTACTTCTATGCCTAGAAAGTACTTCAAGAGACCTAGGTCTATCATTTCAAACTCATTTTTCATGACCTTTTTAAACTCACCAATTAGAGTCTTGTCATTACCAGTAAAAATCAAATAATCTACATACAAGACAATAATCAACACATTACCATTTGTTGTCTTGATGTAGAGAGTAGGCTCACCATTGCTTTTGCTAAAGCCATTGCTCATCAAATATGAGTCAATCCTACTATACCATGCCCATGGAGCTTGCTTGAGCCCATAAAGTGCTCTCCTCAATCTATAGACTTTATTCTCTTCACCTGCTACTTCATAACCAGGTGGCTGCTCCACATAGACTTCCTCCTTCAATACACCATTTAGGAAGGTGGACATCACATCCATTTGATATACCTTCCATTTATGTTGAGCTGCAATTTCTATGACAACACACACGTTTTCCATTCTTGCAACCAGGGCATATGTTTCATCATAATTTCTTCCATACTACTATTTGTAGCCTTTGACTACCAGCCTTGCCTTATGCCTATCAATCTTGCCTTCAACATTGCATTTGGTCTTATAGACCCATTTTACTCCAATCACTTGCTTCTTGGGAGGCAATTTAGTTAGCTCCCATGTCTCATTCCTTTCTATAGCATCTATTTCCTCATCCATGGCCTTACACCATTTCTTCTCCTTAATAGCTTCTTCAAAATATATTGGATCACTATGAGAAAATAATGCAAAATTAACACTCTCATCATAATCTTCAAACCTTTCATCTTGGTATATCTCCCTAAGACTCTTGGTCTTTCTTGGTAATAGGGAGGAGAGTGTGGGATCAGAATCTTCACTACTACTGCTTGGCACTGACACTTGGTCATGCCTAGAGGAGCTCGGTAATGTCTGAGGCTACTTGCCTTTTCTTCTATCTATTCCTTCTTCTTGTTGTTCATCAGTATCCTCTTCACTTATAATTGGCACTTTACTTGATGTGCTTGGTGACTCATCAATTGAACCATACCAAGACTGATTTTCAAGAAATTCAACATCTCTTGAAAGCATCATCTTGTTGTTTAATGGGTCATACAATTTGTATGCCTTTGATTCTAGGTTGTACATTGTGAAAATGCATTTCACACCTTTTTCATCCAATTTTTTCCTTTTCTCTTTAGGCACATGTGCATATACAACACATCCAAAAACCCTTAGGTGTTCAACTGTCCATCTTCCTCATGACCATGCTTCCATTGGAATTCTATCATAGACTACCTTTGTAGGACACCTATTAATTAGGTAAATTTTTGTTGCCACAGCCTCTCCCCAAAATTCAGTTGGGAGACCTTTCTCTTTCATCATGCTCCTTGCCATTTCAACAATGGTCCTATTATTGCTTTCAGCCACTCCATTCTACTATGGTGTACAGCTAGCTTTAAGCTCTTTCTTTATGCCATGTTTCTTGTAAAAGTTTATAAAAAAATTGGAGGTATACTCCCCTCCTCTAGCTGATCTTAGGACCTTGATATAATGTCCACATTCCCTTTCATCCTGGGCTTTAAATTCTACAAATTTATCAAATGCTTCATATTTATTCTTTAAGAAATACACCCATGTCCTAGGACTAAAATCATCAATAAATGTCATGAAATAAGTACTTCCACCAATGGAAGTAACTTGCATAGGATCGACTAGCAGTATGCACTAATTCTAATGGATATCTAGCCCTCCTAGAATTTCTAGAATTAAAGGGAAGCCTATGTTGCTTACCCAGAATACAAGCCTCACACTTGTCACATGAATTTCCTATTCGTGGTAAACCTTCTACCATTCTTTTATTTGACAACAAATTTAAACCAGCATAGCCAAGATGACCATACCTCAGGTGCCATAGCCATGAGGGGTCTTCAATCAAACTCCTTAGAGCTGATTGTGTGGGAGGTGTAGCACCAACTTGAGATGAGAAACATGTCTCAATCCTCAAGGGAAACATTCTGTTCTTTGTCATTTGAATTCTTGCAAGTAGGTTCTTGCTCCCCTCCTTTTCTTGAATGATACACCTATCATTCTCCATTAGCACTTTGTATCCATTTTGAATGAGCTAACCAATGCTCATCAAATTGTGCTTCATACCAAGGGAAAAATATACATTTTGTATTTCCTTCTTCTCACCTTTCTTGGTGCAGACCATAATAGATCCTTTGCCCACAACTGGTAGGGTTCCATTGTTATACATCTTAATTTTTGATTTGAAACTCTTGTCAATGAATGAAAAAAAGGTTTCATTACCACTCATGTGGTTGCTACATCCACTGTCGAGGTACCAAACCTCAGGGCTTCCTTCTTCACCAACATTACACATGATGAAGACAATGGCATTGTTTCCACTTCCCATGTTCACATCAACCACATTTTCTTGTCTTGATTGATCATTTTGCTTCTTCCAAAATTCACTTGCATAATACCCATATTTATGATAGTAGTAGCATTCTACATTACTCCTATTTGAGTTCTAGTTTTTTTTACCTCCTCTTGAAGTATTTTGTGAGCTACTTGCTCCATCTGCTCTTCTTGAGCTTTCTACTGTAGCATTTCTTTGTCCTCCATTACCTCGACCTCTACCTCTAGAGTTTCTTCTTGAGCCATTTCTTCCTCTCCCCCTTCCTCTTGGATTTGACTAAGCCTTGAATGCTTGCTCTTGGGAAGTAGAAGATGTAGATTTATTGATCCTATGCTCATGAGTTTGAAGAGTACACACCAACTCATCCATTGTCAAAATAGTGAGGTATTTTGCCTCTTCTATGGTCATGACCAAATTGTCATATTTATGAGGTAAACTCCTTAATATCTTCTCCACTATCCTTTGCTCTTGATAGTCTTCTCCATTTGACTTCAATTGGTTAATCACATTGGAGGTCCTTGAATTGAAGTCTGCAACTGATTCATTTTCCTTCATTTGAAGGTTCTCAAACTCCCTCTTTATATTCTACAACTTTACTGCATGAACTTTATCAATCCCCTTGAAGTTCATCTCAAGGATATCCCATGCTTCTTTTGCATAATTTGCTACTACAATTTTGAGAAAAATTGTCTCTGTCATTGCTAGTTCAATCAAACTTAATGTCTTTTCATCTTTCCTCCTTGACTCTTTCAAATGAGTCTTTTGTGCATTTGTGAGGGCAACATACTGAGCTAGGTCTATCACATCATTGAACCCATTAACTAAAAACTCTCACAAATAATTTTCAACCATAATGGTTTTCATCTTCTTTGCCCATGTATCATAATTTTGTCTATTAAAGGGTGGTGGCTGCTACCATATCTTTCCTACATCTCCTACCATGATAAATATCCCAAGAAAAATTTTCCCTTACTCACTTTGGATGTGGGGCTTCAAAGCTCTGATACCACGTGAGAAATAATAAATTTCAATCACCAACAACCCAAAAAAAATTGCTTGCACAACCCTAAAATCAATTTTACCACCCTAAAAGTTGCCCGGCAACAACTATTACCAAGTGACAGTATTTGCTCGGTAGCCAAAGAAACCAAGTGGTAGGAGAGTTTACCGAGTGAGCTCAGTAAATGAAGAGAAAATAACTTGGTAGCTAAAGGATACCGAGTGAGCTCAGTAGTGTGATTACCGAGTGAACTCAGTAGCCACAGGAGGGTGGAGCTCGGTAGAAAAAAGCATCGAGTGAGGTCGGTAGCCACTGCAGGGAGGAGCTTGGTAGAAGAATGTACCAAGTGAACTTGGTAACCACTACAAAGATAAAACCTTTAACAAGACTTGATTGACTAAAGATATATTACATGAACAACTTTCACCATTAAAACCAGAGAGCGAGAACTTGAAGTTTCCAAATAAACTTTTCAAGTGCAATGAACAAGGAAAGAGCAATAGATTCAAGTATGCCTACTTTCTTTCTATTGAACTTAGATTAAATCATTACAAAATCTGGGAGCATTTGGCTTCAACCAGAAAACCCTAAAGTAACCCTAAAAACTTCAAACTGGAAAACTTGAAAATTACAGCTCTAATGGTTGCATACTACAATGCCTAGAGAAATCATTGCTTCAACAAGTTGAAACAAAAATCAAACTACAAACTTATAGGATGATACAAGGAAGCATGTACAACTTTAGTCATAAAATAAACTTCCTCTATCCCTGCAACAAACTAGATCTGTTGATCACTTTCTCTGCAACTTCTGAGCTCTTCAACTTCAACTTCTTCTGCTCTCTCTTTGTTTGGTTGAATGAAACCGATCACTCCTTTTTTATCTTCTACCAAAAAAAAGTTTTCCCCCTCATTTGAAAATTTGAAAACTCACCTACCACATTCATGTTTATGACTGTTGTGTAGGTCATCAGGGATGGTAGGTGGGTGTTTGGCTCTAGGGGCAAACGACAACTGCATTAAATATTCCAACAGATCATAAATGTGCTTTTGTTTATTTCTGAAGAACTTTTCATGGCAAGTGTCTTTGCCACATTTTATTTTTTGGTGACATTTCAATTAAGATGGTGTGCAATTAGTGTGGGTTTAGGATTATTGGTTATGCAGGGAGCATTTCTAGTTATTTTACATGCAGTGTTGGAATTGTGTGCTGGTTTTTAGGGATTGACAGCATTGACATGTATTGCATTGATTTTCCATTTGAGTGGGCTATGTGTGGTCCTCATCTTCTCAGATATATCGTAAAAACTTATGTGGAAAAGCTCAAATCCCATTTTGTAATTCTAAACAATCACATTTAAGTGAATAACTTAAGGAATGTTTCATTTGTAATCTGAAGTAGAGGTTGAATTAAACACAATTTTATTTTTAATTTTGTATTGTAAGAATTTTAATTATCATGCTATCCTTTTTTTATTTTTAAATTTTATTTATTTAATATCAAAAAAATATCAACAACTTTTATTATTTCTAAATTTTATTTATTTAATATCAGAAAAATATTAGCAACCAATGTAAACCAAATTAGTGGTTCCTAGAGGTGCAAAACATATATTTTAATTTCCACTTAAATAAAAGTGATTTGTTGTATAGATTTGTATACCAAGATTCACATATTAGTATCATGGATTATTTCTTCTATATAAATAAAAATCAAGAACCACATAAAATCTTAATGAGAATAATCAAATATATCTTTCCCATTACATTTTTTTTTACTAAAAGAGGGGTGAAAAATTTATTGAATATCGAAGAGAGTAGAACAACACAAGAAACAGAGGGAACTACAAAGCTTTATCCTATACCCTTTTTTTAATAAATTTATTTTAAGGTATTTAATTCAATAATAGGAACTCTTTTAAAAATTTGACTATTAATGATTAAGAGGAGGATTTCATGATAACATAATTAGAACAAAGATAGAACCATGTAGATGGTTTTATTTTATGAATTTACTTGGACAATCTTGATATGTTTTAGCAATGTCAAAATACAAATTTTGAAATGCTATGTTCTAAACAGATTAAAGATTACTCTGAAGTGCATACTTAAAATAGTAATGTAATAAAAATTTGTTAAAAGGAAAATAAGAAGCATTGGTATAATTAAGTACAAATATAATGTTGATAACCTAATTGAAACCTTTACTTTTCATTATATGGTGAAACAAACAATTATTACACAAGAGAAATAAAAAATCTTAAAGGAAATATAAGGTATTAAAAATTTGGTGGCATCGGGTTGTGCTAGTTAAAAATCAAGTATTATCCTATTAGACTCATGAACAAGTAACTCTAAGAAAATTTGAATGCCATAATTTTTATACATAAAGACTAAATATACATGAAATAATTCTTTTAACTAAATTAAAATATAATGTTGAGAACTTTAATGAAACCTTTACTTTCTTTCCCTTATATAGGAAAAGGAATTCTTTATACATGATAATATGTGAAATAAATATATTCTATTAAAAGTTTGATGGTTGTGGGTAGTCTTGGAAAAATAAGACGGGTAACTAAGAGGGGAGGAGTGAATTAGTTACCACTAAAACAATTCCAAATCCCTTAGATGCCACTACAAAAATCATTTTAACTCACAGTTCAGTTAGAACTAGATATTCATCGTAACTCGATTGATAAAGTAATCTTAAGATGATGTGTATTAACCTTTAGTAACTTAGTTGTAGAAAGATTACAAAATAATAAAATAAAACAAACATAAGAGACACCAATATTGAACTTGGAAACCTAATTTGGAAAACCACCAATGCAACTAGTTACAACTTTTCACTCTTCTGAAGTGAGCAATGTGAGGAGCCAACCCTATTAAAGGTTAGAAAACACATTGTTAGGTATGACCTTGTTAAAGGATTTGAATGACCCTATTAGGAGTGTCTTTGTAAGAGGTTTTAAGACACTTCAATCTAGAAATATCACCTGGCTAGAGGATTCACAAAATGGTTGTTAAGTCAACTCTGTTAAGAGATTTCTTAGCTTCTACAATTGTTGGAGAGTAAAAATCATTGACTTGATTGAGGAAGCAATTGGTTTTGCAAATTTGGATCATTATTCTAGTTTATCCTCTAGATCTTTCCTATTCAAAATATTCTTTGTAGATCCTTGCATGTTTTACCCTTAATCAAATATCCTTCTTAATTTGCATCTTATCTTCTTCCACAACCACTTTCTTCAATGCATAACTTGACCTTTCATATATATGAAATCCAATGTCAATTTGGCTTGAATACCCTTACAAATAAACAAATAACATCCACTAAGTTGGCTTTCATAAATAAATTAGTATTAAAAGTTATTCTGCTATAGGTCAAATGATACTAAAACTGGGTCACTTAGTTATGATTGATTTCCTTGGTAACCAACCTGACTCAGTTTACATTGAACTTCTTTGGTAACCAACTTGACTTGGTTTATACATGAATCCCTTTGATAACTGACCTATCTTGTTTCACACTTGATCACTAAACTTAGCTTCGTCAGAACTTTTGATCGACTGATACTAGAGTCTTCTGAGCTCAGTTCCAATTGGTAGTGCTTTGTTAGAGTATAATGTTTGTGCAACATCAATGACACTATACAATTGTATAATTTTTATCAAAATTCCCCCTAATTGGTATTAATGGCAACACAACATCTCATTAATAAAATAAAACTTTGGAGAAAATATCCTTAGTTTGATTCTGATTCTTCAATCTTGAGAAATCCCTCTCATATTCTCCCTCTACCATCTTATCTTTAGTCTCCATCAAATCAAGTTCCCCCTCTTGTAGATTAATGCCTCTAATTATTCTCTAATTACATAAATATTTGCCTCAATGAATATATGACATGATTATCTCCCTCTTTGACATCAAATGGCAAAGACTTGAGATAGTTATTTTACAATGTAGTTGATGTATTGATTCATATGCAATGAGCTCTAATTTCTTTGCATCAACTCGATAGATCATCAAAGTAGTTTGGTTGATGCAACACTAATTTTTACTCTAGTGAGCATCAGATAGGGGAATGACCTCTAGCTTTCCTCTTAGATACAAAAATGCACACTTAGGTAATGGTTTAATAAATATGTTAGGAGCTTGCTCCTTTTTGTTCACATATTATAATCTAATGTCTTTATCTTAAAATAATTCTCTTAGAAAATGATACTTTATTTCAATGTGTTTTTTCATGGTGTGCATCACTATATTTTTGGATATACTGATTTTACTTGTGTTATCACACTATATAACCACTAGATACTTGATTTATTTCTTCATTCCTAATAATATTTTCTTGATCCACATTATGTTGGAATAATTAACTACTGTAGTAACATATTCTTCTTCTACTATAGAGTGAGAGATGTAATTCTATTTTTTCTTGTCCATGATACTAGCCTATTTTGAAGAAAGAATGCTCCTCTACTAGTGTTCTTCCTATCATCAATGCTTCCAAACCAATCAACATTAGTAAAGGATCTCAACTCGAGGTTTCCTCATTTCCTCTACCATAGACCATAGTCTTGAGTTCCTTTTGGACATCTCAAGATTCTTTCAATTGTCATCATATGATTTTCTCTGGGATTTTCAAAAAATCTTGCAACTATACCAACTGCTAATGCAATATCAGGTCTTGTGTGAACAACATACTAAAGCTTTTCAATCATAGATATGTAGGCAATCTGATTTACCTCCTTTGAATCATCATCCCTGGATAGTTTATGTTAAGTAGACATAAGTGTTCAACCTAGTTTGGAATCTTCCATTCCAAAGGTCTTCAATATCTCCTTGACATATTTTGATTGAGTAATGTAAATTTTATCCTTCATTTGATGAAATTGTAAACCAAAAAATAAATTAATTTCTCCAAATATTGACATTTCAAATTATTTCCTCATCTCTTTAGAGAATAACATGCATAAGTCACCATGACCTATAAATAGGATGCCATCCACAAATATTTTTGGTAACAAAATCTTGTTTTGTGGTCTATCTTTAATATACAAACCAATATTGTCATTTTTTCTTTAAAAACCAATCTTTACTAGATATCCATGTAGACTCTCATGGTATGCTCTAGGATCTTGCTGCAAACCATATAAAGCTTTTTATGTAACTTATAGACCATGTCTCTTTTCTTTGGATCAATGAAACCTTCAGGCTAATCAATGTGAAATTCTTCTAAAATTCAACTCAAGAAAGATGATTTTACATCCATTTGATACACTTTGAATCCTTTAAATGTAACATATGTAAGTATTTTATTGACACCTTCAAGTTTAGTAACAAGAGAAAATGTTTCTCCATAGTCTATATGTTCTTCTTGAGTGTATCCTTTGCACACTAGCCTTTCCTTATTTCTCAATACTTCACCATTTTCTTTCAATTTGGTTTTGAATACCCACTTTGTACTAATCACATTTTTGTCCTTAGGTTTAGGAGCAAGATTCCAAATATTGTTCCTTTCAAATGGTTTAATTTCTTCATTCATTGCCTCAATCCAACTTTTATTGTTTAATGCATCTTTAATAGTTCCAGGTTCAAATTTTGTAAGAAAATATGTACCTTTTAGTTAGTCCTTGTCATTGTGTCTCATGTCTAATCTCCAATAATTTTATCAAGTGCATGATGCCTTCTGACATATCTACCAAGTACAGGTTCCTTCTTTCTAGATTCTAGATTTGTTTCATTTGGTTCACCATGCTCAAATTTTTTGTGAACTTTTGAACTCTGCTTTGTTTCCCTTTTTTGAGACTTAGTTCACATAGACTGTGACTTAGGTTCCTCTTTCTGGGACTTGTTTTGAACTATCTCCAACTCAGGTTGGTCTAGCTACAACTCAGGTTTCACTACATGCTTAGGTGACTATAGTGGTGTTACATTATTTTTCCCAATCACATTTTCTAGTACATTCGGTAAAGTATCTGGCTCAAAGTAAATAAAATTTCTATAGTCTTTAGGTTCTTTGCCACTTTCTTCTTAACTCTTTTCTAAAAACTCATCAATATTTACATGTACACTTTCCATAACCTTATGAGTAGCAAGATTTAAACATTTATATGCTTTTCTCTTGCTGGAGTAGCCTAAGAATATGCCTTCATCACTTTTTACATCAAACTTTCCTTTCCTTGATTCTTTCAATATATAACATTTGCTTCCAAATATTTTGAAATAGTAAATAGTATGCTTATAGCCATGCCATAATTTATAAGGTGTTTGATTTGTACCTTTCTTTAGTTGAACTCTGTTCAAGATATGAACTCCTATGTTGATAGCTACCTTCCAGTATTTTATGGTTGCAAAATATTTATCTATACTTACTATTCTGGCACAATCCATGATGGATCTATTTCTTCTTTCTACTATACCATTTTGTTAAGGTGTACCAGGTGTAGATGCCTATCTTTTAATTCCTCTTTCATTGCATAATTCATTGCATTCATTAGAGGTAAATTCTCCTCCTCTATGTGACCTTAGACATTTTAAACTCTTTCCCATTTCTTTTTAAACTCTACCTAGATACCACTTGAATTTTTGAAAAGCTTTAGATTTATCCTTTAAGTATGTTACTATCATCATCCTAGAATAATCATCAACAATGAAAATGAAGTATTTGTCTCCACTATAGCTGTCTATACCTATTGGTCCACAAAAATTCATATGAACTAGTTCCAAGACTTCTTTAGTATTGAAATTTTTACTTTTGAAGCTATTTTTATCCATCTTTCCAATCTGACATTTTTTGCATGTGGTCATTTTAGGTTTCTTCAGATTTGAAATGCATCTTACCCTTCTATTCTTTCTTATAGTAACTAGATTATAAAAATTTACATGACACATCCTTTTATGCGATAACTAACTTTCCTCTACTTGTGCCAAAAAGCATGAACTTTCAGTGAGGTTTAGATAGAATAGATTATTATTTGTTTGATTGCTAGTTCCAACTAGGATTCCTTTACCATCCAGAAGCCTAGCCTTCCCATTCATAAATTCTACTTTGTATCCAACGTTATTCAACTGTGCCACACTTAGAAGATTATGTCTCAGTCCTTCAATCTAGTCCACATTGTCACATTTGAGTTCATCAATTAATGTAATACATCCTTTTACCTTCACATAACATGGTTCATTGTTTCCAAATTTAACACTTCCACCAGCATAGTGCTCCCAGTATTCAAACTTAGTTTTATCACTAGTCTTGTGATGAGAACAACCATTGTCTATTATCCATGTGTCATTCTTGATAACATGAGAATTAAGTTCCATCTTTTCATTATCCTCATCATCTAATTCATCTTTAATACCTTCCCACTAATGCATCCAAAGTTATATCATTTTTGGGATCACATCTCATCTCTTGAATAACTAAACTCTAATTGCATAAGTAGAAAGAAGAGTTCTTAATACCTTATTGACTATTGTCACATCATCTATTGTTCCTCCTAAAGCTCTAATTGCACTCACACTTTCTTTGATTCTTTCACTATATTTTACAATGTTTTCATCTTCTCTCATCTTCATCTAATCAAATTGGCCTCTTAGAATTTTTTCTTTGACTCTTCTCAGATTGTCATCTCCTCCATTGATTTTTTTTCATCTTTTTCCACATTTCATTAGCAATAGGGCAATATTTGACTTCATCAAATTCAAAAAAATTGAGAGAAAAAGAAATGTCAATCATCATTATGTTGTGATTCATTTTATCCACCATTTGATCCATAGTAAAAGGATCAGGAGGTGCCACATACTAGTTCTCTACGAAATTTAGGTCTATATCTCCAATGGATCCCAAATGAAGCTTCATGACTACTTACCATACTTTGAAGTTATCTCTATGTAACTGAGGTAATCTCTCTTTTGTAAGACATCTTGATCTTTATCTTAGGTCCTTGAAATCTTTCCTATAAGCACTAGCAATTGTGAAACTAATTGTTGGAAATATAGGAGTAGTAACTGACATAATGCAAGGTAGGAGAATTGCTAAAGGAGATGTCCAAGCCCCAATAAATAACTATACAGTGGAAACACAACAAGAAAGCAATAAAAATGCGAGATCTGATACCAAATCATAACTTCGTTCATAAAATAACTCATTACATGCAATATGCCCATCGTTAAGGCCTTCTAGGTTAGGGCCGAATAAAAATAGTAATTACAATATCATTTCTATAAGATCCCACAAAATAAAACTCACAACAATAATCCCAACTAGTCTAGATATGCACTCTGGAAGAAAACCACCAAGGAAATCTTAAGTTGTTCTCACAAGCCCACCAAGAAATCTCCTAGTTTTCCAAGCCACAACTACTAGCTCTTCAAATTTTTCTCCTACACTTCATCTTCTTCTCTAAGCTGGATGATAATGACAAAAGACTCTCCAAGGCCTCCTACTCATACTCAACTAAGCCACAAGTTGGCCTAGCAATTGCAAAATTAAATAAAACCTTTGCATTAAATGCATATTTAAGCTATAAGTCGACTCATGACAAACATTAAATACAAAATGTTAACCTATAGTTAACACGTGATAGCTACAAAAAATACCTAGGAAAAGCCCTAAGTTTACAAAACTAATTAAATGCACATAGAAGAGATAACCAAGACCACACATAAGTCCACACAAACTCCTAGATCAATCCACATCATGATCACATTCTACATGCATTAAATTTACCACAAACTCTAGTCGGTACCAACACAGTCCCGAGTATCAAAAAACTCCCTAGCATTGTTGATCAACCAATACATGCCAAGAATCCAACACATGCTGAGCACAATAGAGTGTCAAGCAACAATAACTACTAAGCTCTTAAATGACTAAGCCCCTTTAATGACCAAGTACCTTGACCAACACTACATTCAATAATGACTAGGCACCACTCCTTTGGTGATCGAGTCCATAACTTTAAAGAAAAATACCCCCAACATACAGGATCACAAGCAACTCCTAGGATGCTCCTGCATCAAAGATTCCAAGTTCAAAAAGATGTTCTAGAAGTTGGAAGAACATCTTCTAGGATTCAACACATAAATCCCAAAATAGTTCATTACATGCATGTCCTCCAAATCTTCAACTTGTATACTATTTCTCATGTTCTTTTGCTTCCTCATATCCATCCTTGGTGTGCTACATGTTTTCTTTCCACACTAATCTCCAACCTTCTCAAAATCTTCCAACTCAACTCGACTGCCAATACTCAGGTTCCTCCTATTGAGCTCTTCATTCTGCAAAGGAATCAAGGAAAACTTCTTGCCACCTTTCTCAATAGTAAACGCATTGTTAACACAATCATGCACAACCCTACAATTGTACTGCCAAGGTCTATAAAGAAACACATGAAAATTGTTCATCTCCACAATATCACACAACACTTGATCCCTATACTACCCAATCTGGAAATTAACAAGGTACTACTCCCTCACTACTAAAGCATGCTCACTTTGTAACTAGCCAATCCTATAAGGATAAGGATGTCTCACTCTCCTCAAAATCTCAAACAAATTTTCTAAACCATCTCCTCAACAACAAGGTTATTAGTACAACCACCATCCATAATCACCTTGTCGACTTTACCACTAGATTTACAACATGTCCTCAATAAACTAGTTCTCTAACAAGAATCTAGTGTTCCCTAACCCACTAGTACTCGTCAAGCCAACAAATTATCTCCTTGCTTAGGCTGACTACCTTAGACTGCAACCTCATTTGCAACAACAATTTTCCTACCAATTAGATGCTCAAAATATTTTTTCCCTTCTTTTCCACATTTAAAACAATTACCTCTAAACACACCTCCACCTATCCTCCTTTTTTGATCAATAGGTTTTGGTTCACCTTCTGCACTCAATTTAGTTTGCGCTAAACTATCTAGCTTCTCCTTTCCTCATGGGTTACCTTGATGTCTCCTCTTTAGCTTCTCTTATACTCTCAAAGAATACCAATAAGCATCCTCAACTAAAGAAATATTCAACATACCAACCTTATCCTAAATATTAAATCTCAAACCATTAATGTACTGAGCTACTATTTCCTTTGACAATTCTCTATGCCCAGACTAAATAGTCAACTTGTAGAACTCCTTGGTATAATCCTTCATAGCCATATCCTTCTACTTTAGATTTTGTAACCTCTTAAACAACTCAAGTTCATAATCAGCAGGAATGAACTTAGCCTTCAATTAGTCACCATCAATCTTGATCTAGAGATCTTCATTTTACCTTCCTCCTCTTTATCTCTTTGGAGTTCCTTCCACCAAAGAGTAGCATGTCCTTTCAACTTAGTTTGTGCCAAACTTACTCTGAGTAGATCCTTAATATCCTCATGCTCAAAGTAGTCTTCCAATTCACCAATCAAATCAATTATGTCTTTAGGATTTAAAGTACCTAAGAAATTAGAAACATCCATCTTATGCTTTAGCTTCAACTAAGATCTAGGTCGAGAAAACTGACTAGTCCTAATTCCAATAGGTCTCTCCACATGATCAATTGGGTCCTCACCACTCAATCCAACAACTTCATCATATCTACCTTTAGTACCTACACTCCTAGGTACACCAACTAAAGTACTCACAATTTCAGCAATCATATCACTCTTCATCAATAACTAGCTTTAACGTCCTGCATCTCAAATCTAAAATCCTCTTTAACCTTCTCTAAAATTCTTTCTTCCGTGACATCTCTAAGATCATCAATTTCCCTAGGGTCCAATCTTCTTAGAGGCATCTTCCAAGATTTTTGCAAACCTTAAGAAATAGATCCACAAATCTAGAAGATTAATCGGTTCCATAAGATCAACCTTTTCTAGCCCACAATCCTAGTGCAAACTACCTTAGCTTCGAGGATCTATCTATATGCTCAAGAACAACCTTCACTCTGATAACACCTAACATAGTGCAAGGAAGGAGAATCCCCAAAGGTGATTTCCAAGCACCAAAAAATTACCACACAATGGAAATGCATCAACAAAGAAATAACAATGCAAGATTTGATGCCAAATCACAACTCTTTATTCATAAAATAATTGATTACATGCAATATACAATATCAATTTTTCAAGATTTCACAAGATCCAACTCAAAAAAATATTCTTAACTAGTCTAGATCTACACTCTAGAAGAAAACCACCAAGAAAATCTTAACTTGTGCTCACAAGCCCACAAGCAATCTCCTAGTTTTCCAAGCCACAATCACTAGCTCTTCAAAGTTTTCTCGTACACTTCATCCTCTTCTCCAAGCTAGATGATAATGACAAAGGACTCCACAAGACCCCATACTTATACCCAACTAAGCCACAAGTTGTCCTAGCAATTACAAAATTAAATAAAACCCTTGCATTAAAATGCATGTTTAAGCCACAAGTCAACTCATGACAAATAGTAAATATAAAATATTAACCCTCACATTAACCTGCAGTTAACACATGTAAACTACACAAAATACTTAGGACAAGACCCAAGTTTACAAAACTAATTAAATGCACATAAAAGAGATAACCAAGACCAGACATTGGTCCACACAAACTCATAGGTTGATCCAAGTCATGATCACATGAGCTACATCCATTAAATGTACCAAGAATTCTAGTTGGCACAAACACATTGCCGAGTATCAGAAAACTTCCAAGCATTGTCAAGCCACTAATACATGCCAAGAAACCAACACATGTTGAGCACAACAGAGTGTCAAGAAATAGTAACTACTGAGCTCTTCAATGACTGAGCCCCTTCAATAACTGAGCACCACTCCTTTGGTGACTGAGTCCAAAACTCCAAAGCAAAATATCCGCAACAATCAAGATCACAAGCAAGCCTAGGATGCTCCTACATCAGTAATTGAGAGGTGAGAAGTGAATGAGTTACCACTAGAGAAATTCCAAATCCCTTATATATCAATACAAAATTCCTTTAAACTCACAACATGGTTGGAACTAGATATTTACTGTAACATGGTTAACAAAGAAATCATATGATAATGATGCGTATTAACATTTGGTGACCTAGTTGAAAAAAGATAGAGCAATAAGAAAATAACATGAACATAAGAGACACCAATATTTAACATGGAAATCTAATTTGGGAAAACCACCAATGCAACTAGTGACAACTTTTCACTCTTTTGAAGTGAGCCCTATTAGGAGCCAACCCTATTAAAGGCTAGAAATCACACTGTTAGGTGTGACCCTATTAAAGGATTTAAATCACCCTATTAGTAGGATCCTTGTTAAAGGTTATAAGACACTTTAATCCAAAAATATCACTTGGTTAGAGGATATAAAAAATGATTGTTAAGTCAACTCTATTAAGAGATTTCTATACTGCTACAATTGTTAGAGTAACAATGGTTGACCTAATTGACAAAGCAACTAGTTTTGTAGATTTTGATCATTGTTCTAGTTTATCCTCTGGATCTTTCCTAATTAGAATATTATTTGCAAATCCTTGGATGTTCTGCCCTTAATTATATATCCTTCTTAATTCACACATTATCTTCTTCCACAACTGATTTCTTCAATCCATAACTTGACCTTTCATATATATGAAATCCAATGTCAAGTCAGCTTGAATACCCTTACAAATAAACAAATAATATCCACTAAGTTGTCTTTCATAATTCAATTAGTAAACAAAGTTATTCTACTACAAGTTGGTTGATACTAAAATCGAGTCACTCGGTTACCACTAAGCTCCTTGGTAACCAACTTGACTTAGTTTACACCGAACACCTTTAGTAACCGACCTGATTCAGTTTACTAAGGAGTCCCTTTGGTAACTAATCTAGCTCAATTTACACTTGATCACTGAACTTGACTTGTTCTAAACTCTTGCTCAACTAATACTGGAGTCTTCTAGATTTTGTTCCAATTGGCAATGCTCTATTAGAGTATAACATTTGTGCAACATCAATGACAATTATATACAATTGGATAATTTTTATCAATAGGTAACACAAATTAGAAAACAAGTATTAGTCTAGATGGATTTATGATCTGATAGCTTCAAATAAATATGAATTCTTAAAATTATAATGAGACTTAAGGCTTAAACATACATAAAATAATGCATGCTCTATTGGTACTTTATTTATAAGCCCAAAGTTATTAGAATATTTAGAACATAAATATAATATGGTATTGGATTTTAATAAGGACTTGACCTAAGGGATTTCATCTTTTACAATCATAAAACCTTACCAAATTTAAATAAACTCTAGGATGAGAGAAATGAACACATAAAATACCCACTTCTGAACATACATCTCCCATAGAAGATAAAAGAGTTTCTTGGTGCCAATCTTATTTGAAGTGTTAATTGGTTTTTTAATTGGTACATCTGGGCCATAGATAATAGATTCACCCAACCTCTTAGTTATTTAAAATATTCTAACAATATCATCCATCCTCAACAAAGGAGATCTATAATTGGCTATTATATTATTACTATCTCTAGAGTCAGTGGACATTATTCACTCTTCTTAGGTGCTAACATAGTTGGTACTGCTCAAGGACTAAAATTCTCTAATCAAAAGTACACCAATCAATTCTTGCAGTTGTCTATTTAATTCAACATTTTTAGTAGGTGTATGCTTGTGTGGTACTTTATTAGGAAAACTAACTCCAGGCATCAAATCCATATAGTGACTTGTGCTTCTTACAAGATGTAAACCATCAAGTACATTACCAAGAATGTTGTGTTGAAACCTTTCCAACAATGATTCAATCTGAGCTATATGTTCTAGTTCATCTTATTTCTCAAACTTTTTAGGAACTAAAGAAAAACAAACATTGTGTTCCTTTAGAAAATTTATTACCTTCAAACAAACATACTAGATTACTATGGTACAATGATTCTCATCAAGGTTTTCTACCAAAGGCAACAATACTAGTTTCTTTTCATCAACCCAAATACTATATTGATTCAATCTATGATGATGCAAAAATTATCTCTCAAACTACATAGGTTTACCTAAAACAATATGACAACAATCCATAGGCATAATACTATAGAAGACTTCATCATAATAGTTCCCAAATTTGAATTTAACAAGGCATTATTCACTAACAAGTAATTTATTGTCCTTCTCCATCCAAGCCACATAATAAGGCTTAGGATGTATCAATATTTGAAAATGCAACTTGTTAATCAAATCCTTAGAGGCCAAATTGTCAGAACTTCCACTATCAAAGATTACTTTAAAATAGTTTCCAGTGATCTTGCATCTAGTCTTCAATAAAATTATTCTCAAGAAAGTTTCCTCATTAACATTTTCATTCAACAAGATCCTTCTTTAGGTTGGGATGCAGAATCATCTTGGCTTACCTTGTAATCTTGCTTATTTTTTAATCATTTTTCTAGTTACTATTGGGTGCCAATTACTATCAAGTGCAAGTTACTATCGAGTGACAGTTACTGTTGAGTGTTAGTTACTGTCGAGTTCTAGTTATTTCTAAGTTCTAGTTACTATGAAGTTCTAGTTACTGCTAAGATGTCCAAGATTGTTTAAGTGTTTAGGCATATGTTCCCAATTAATATGATATTTATCGATGCTTGGTTCCTTCTTTGACTAAGTTTATCAATGATTGGTTCTTAGTTTGAGATGAATTATGTATTTAATTTGAATCAATAATTTAATGTCATTTTCTTGTGGTGGCATGTGTGCAATTTTTTTTAATGTTTTTCATTCTATTATGTAATGATTTAGAATTTTATGTAACCTATTTTGACAAGTATAAAGAGGGGTATTTAGGTTTAGGTTTAATATGACTTAGAGAGTTCAAATCAAATGTTCCTAGAGGAGTGAACTTAGACTCTAGTTCATAGATTTTGAGATTATCTTTTGTATATATCCATAACCTATAAGGACTTACAGTTGGGCATGTATGCTAATAATTGGATGAATCAATAAAAGTGTTTGTTTTTCCTTCTCTCCTTGGTGATGTCTTCTATGTTGTTTCCTTCTATTTTCTTTAATCAACAAAGTGTTTAGATAGTTAGGTGTGCCTTTGGCCCTAGATATTTAAATATCTCCTTGCATTAGATGCTATTAGAGATTTAGGTTCATCCTTGGGGATATTAGACCATGTAGAACCCTAAGTTAAATTTGGTTTTAAGTTAGGATATCTACACATTTGACCTATAACTTACTGAGGGTTACAATATTGCAAGAGCCAATTTCTAAGTATGGTTTGAGGCTAAGGAAATGTTGGCTCTACTATTATGGACATGTTTAGATAAATTTCATCTATATTAGATGTTGTGGAGAAAACCTAGACGAGAAGAGCACATCTTGATGATGTGAGTGATGATGAAGGAATGACACTAAACCCTAATCTATAACCTAATGAATATTAGGATGAGGAAATACTATTTAGAATGTTGTTTAGGCCCCATTGAAAGCTTGTTGTTAAACTTGATTCTTATGATGGAAAATTGGAGACCAATGTCATGTCAGATTAGATATTTTATATGGAGAATTTATTTGAGTTTGAAGGTAGTTCTGATAATAGGAAGGTGAATATTGCAGTGACTAGGTTGAAAGGGCATGCCTCACTATGGTGGGAGCATTTTCAAACTGATAGAAAAAGAAGAGGAAAAGAGAATATTAGGACCTAGTTTAAAATGGTGCACAAGGTTAAGCAAAAGTTCCTTCCTTCTAATAATCAAGTTAGTTTTTTGAGGAAGATGCAAAATTTTAGTCAAGAGCACATGACTTTGAATGAGTATACTGAGGAATTCTATACATTGGACATCATATCTGAACATGTGGATGATGAGGTTGAGAAAGTTATAAGGTATCTAAATGGATTTTATATATGGAATTCTATAATAATTTGGTATAGCTCTGATACCATGTAAGAATTTGCGTTAGGGAAAAATCACCCAAGATCAAGGAACTCAAGCACAAGCACAAAAATGGACCAATAAAGTATGATCAGAATAACAATATGAAATTGTATTCATGTAAATGTATGTCATGTGTACATACACATTAGGATTCCATGTATATAAATCCCTCTAAGGTGCATCTAGAATGTCTCTAGAATGAGATAGGAGATAAGAAGTACAACTAAGCACACGTCCACCAGAAGTGGAATATCCTTCATTGTGCATGAACGCACATGCAACAATGAGAGGATAAGTATGATAAGGTGTCTCTCATATAGAGATGTTGTAGAGACAATGTGCTTAATTAGAGTGCTAACTCCTATGTTGTAGACACCATGTGCATAAAAGAGTTGCTAACTCTTGTGTTGTCAACAAGACAACTCATAAGAGTATGCATACTTCTAGGTGTCTGACTTAATAAATAATATAATACTACATTTATCCTAAGTAAACTTAAGTAAAGTGTAAATAATAATTATTTACACTAACACCCCCCCTTAAGTGAAACTTAGGGGAATGCACTTAAGCTTACAAAATCTATGATGAGATGCATAATGGGTCACAACTACTAGGCCATGTTAGGTACCCATGTACAAAATAAAATGCAATCTCTCATGAAGTGGAGAAAGAGGGAAAACCTCATGGGAAAAACTCCCCTCAAAAAAGAGAGATAAGTACAATAAAGAAGATGAGAGAGAAGAAGACCTCAAAAGAATTCTTACATGGTATCAAAGCTATACCAAATTCTTACAAATTCAAGATGATATAACACTAGTACATTTTGGCAAATATGTGGCTATATGACTAGAATTTTTAGTCATGCTACTAAATGTTTAAGTCACGTAACTAAAATTGATCACATTCTAGTATTTGTTTGCAATTTACAAGAATAAGTGACTAAATGCATGACTAAGTTGGTCACTAGGTAAAATCGCAAGGTCAACCATATAGAAATGACTAAATAAGTGACTAGATAATTAGTCACCCAAATACAAGTGACTAAATTAACTTACCTAATAAATTACTTAATAAGTGACTCACAAATAATTTGTCATTTGTAATTTCTCCCTTCAAATTTTCTAAGGTTTATTTATTAATGGATTAAGATAATTTTATTTTCTATAGTCCATTCATGGCCCTTGGAGCTTCTCTTTCTAATACTAATTGTGATTTCACTTTCCATCTTCCAAATAAGGAGTACACTTTGTTAAGTGGCTTGGCTTGGGAGATTTTATTCGACGGTCATCTAGAAGATAACTTTTTCTTTTATAGTATAATGTAGTTATTTTACAATATTATAATGTTATGATAATATGGGTTATCTAATTATGTATTAATTATTTTCAAACAATTATAAGAATTAGTTAGGCAATGCCTAGTTCCACTTAATTATTATGTCCTTCAAATAAATAAATCAAGAAAAATAATGTAATTTAGTCATGTCATCTCCAATCACACTCCTCCTTAAAAGAGATATTTTGAGATAAAATTAATAATTTAATTTAAATATTTAAGTTATTACTTTGATTAGTATAAAGAATTTCGATTATTCTGTAAAATTAAAACTCAGTACAATAACTACAAAATTGTAAAAACTATCACAATTAATTAATATTTATTATTATAACTAAAAATAAGTTTTGATATTTATTTTCTATAATCATTAAAAATTGGAAAATTCAAGACATCTTATTATATATACTAAAAGAAAAAAATACATTATTACTATTTAATCATTGTTCTCTATAAATATGTATGCATTATCATTTGTCTATAAATACTCATTATTTATTAATTACAATTAATTATTATTACAATAAAAATTATTATAATTGATATTTATTATTTTGAATAAAACTCATTGATTTTTCTTTTCAGAAAAGAGGGAAGACACGACACTTCAATTTTCATACTAGAGATGGGAGAAAATGATCATTTTCATATGGGCGGGAAATCAAGTGCTTAATCTTCTTACTCCATCATAGAGGGAATTCAACTAGAATTCAACCAATTTTCCCTCCTCTAATCTGTGCAAGGTTAAAGCTAAAACAATGGTAAGATGCTAGGTTTATTTTTCTAATTACATCATTTTTTGTTGTTTGTTTGTTTATGATATGGTCGTGCTGATGTGGTGACTAACATGAATAGGTTCCTATGCCTGTCAATGCATCAATTTTTCTTAGCTAAGATTGGGCCAAGATTAATTTGAGCATTAATGTATTTAGGTATATTTTTTATTTCTCTTATCTTCTATCAATCACCTTTTTATTTAAACTTTTCCACACCTATGTGCTTGTACATAGATTTATTTGAAAGAACACAAGTTGCAAACATGATGTATCAAAACACACAATATTATTAGAAATGCTTAATCTATACTCATATATTACCTATAGGAAACAACAAAATATTTTCTTAAAACTACCACATGTATAACTGCAACAAGAATAACTAGAATCTGTATAGATTGATTTGCAAGATCGAGTCTATGGACTTAATCATGCCCTAACATGGTACTTAAAAATTTTGCAACTCCTATTGACTTAACCCTCTTCTTTAGTTCTCTAGTATTCTTTGAAAACTTGAGCATGTCAAACACCACCATCTTATAGCCCTCTCAAATCCTACAAGGCTATCCCTCACTTCTGTTAAGTAGACAAAGCCAATACTCTTAATTACGACTTCCAAGACCTTCTTCTTGTAACTGATCATAGTTAGATTCTCACATTGAATCCACATGCCAAGTGTTGCATGACTTTCTAGAATCTTATGGCAATAAAGAAAATTCTTTTTACTTCCTAATGGCTAGGATTGAGGCCTTATTATACATGAAATGCATTAGAAACTTACATCTTGCATCCATGAGTTTCTAATTTGAGGGTTTTAAGAAATTTGAGTTAAAAGAAGATATCTCTCACTATACTCAATGAAATAAAGTCATTCAAAAGACTAAATACTCTTATCTCATCCATATGTCCTCCTTAAAAAATGATCTATCAAAATAGTAATGTTTGGATTGCTGAGAACACTAAGAAATTGACTATCACAATGAATGAAAATTAGAACACTAGAAAAGCATGTCTCTTATTGGTTTCAATTATTATTACATTATTCAATAATCTACCCTAGTACTTACCTCGAGATTTCATGTCCCTATAAAGCCTCTCTTATATTTACCTAACCGATCAAGTGGTCATAACCTTAGTTGTTGATTTAGGATATGAATCCAATTTAGGCATGTGAATTGGATCCATGGATTTGTGATTTTTTCCCTACTTAGGATTTGTGAATATATATCTGTAGTATGTATACAAAAAAAAAAAGAAATATACATAATTCTTAAACTAAATCATTTCAAAATAGAGAGAAAATGTGAGACTAAATGTGTTTACATGTTGAATAAAATGGTCCTTTTTGGGGTTTGGAGTGAAAATATATATTTAAAAATACAATATTTTCAAGTAGGGCCCACCTTTTACCCACCATTGCACACAAATTCTCATGGATTTGTGCTGGATACTTGTGCAACTACCTAAATTTGAGATTGTTTTAGGCAGGGTCCATGATCCTACATGTGGATCTATTGAGATCTATGAATTGTGGATCCCAACAAATGCATAGGTAGGATCATAGAACCTACCCAAATCCTCATGAACCAACACCCAAATCAGGATATTACTAATTAGGAACAACTTCACATCAAAAATCCTTTTCTAAGATACTAACTAGATATTACTAATTAGGAACAACTCAAGGTTCATTTACCAACTCCCACACCCACCTTAATTCATATGTTAGTTACACCCAACCTCTAATAAAAAATGAGGTGTTGATCACTTGATTTTTTTGGCTATCATGACCCCACATTCTATTGGACAGTTTATGTATATAAGGATCCCAAAACTTGATCAAAATCTTGACTCTAGTATTGTCCATATAACAAAATCAAACTTTGCATTGAATAAACTCACCACCACATCCCCACCCCCTATCAATTCATCTATACACATTCCTACTTTGGGTTCATAGAAAATAAAGACTTCTACTATCCTAATTATGTCAACATGACAGTCAACAATAACTTAGTGTTCCTTCATTCTATTATAGAAGACACAATGAAAACACCCTAAGGCTTTGTCCCTCCTTGCAACCATGAGAGGCCTACAAACCTTAGTATTTCTCATATAAATTTGAAGGCAACATGAATTTAATACTAGTAGGTAGCATTTCCTATAAAAAATAGTCCTTGCAACATTCCACCATCTAGAAACTAGATAAGGGTGGTATTGTTTAGAAAACCCAGTAAAATTTTAAAATTTTGGTCACATGATCTATAATTTTACATAACCAAGACCTTCTTCCATACATCTTTGGAGGAAAAATCTTCCCACTAGGCATTCACATGTTTCCTATGCTTAACTAGATATCCCTTATCAGTAACATTCACTACATACTTAGTAAGTTGAAGACAAGGTAGATGAACGAGCTTGTATGTGTCCCCTACAAAAACTTGCTCTTTGACAACCTCTCTTCATATACATCTAATCTGATCCTAACCTTTATGTCCTACTCTCAATCAATACCTTTTCTTGAGGCACATTAATCCTTGGAGCTAGGCCAGTCAATGAATGTAATCTACTTAGTAAGTTCATTAAGAATGATAACATATTGAATGGTTGAATGTATTTCCTACTAAAAGCATAGGATAAGTTCAATAAATATTGTTCAAATTTGTATCTAATGAATAAATTTTATAATGAACTAGGTTTTCCTACTAACTATTTAGGTCATTACTTAAATGGTATCTTTTTGATGTTTTAGTAGATGGTATAAAATAGAAACATAAAAAAATGGAGTGAAATAGATAGCTCCATTAAGCATGCCCATGACAAAAAATATTCCTTCGTCTCATGCAATCACCCAATGCTTATCCAAGCTTCAAGAAAGTCTATGTAGAAATAGTACATGTACCCCTTGAAACCACAAAAATCTATGTAAAAATACCATCAATTGCACCTTAAGAACACTGTAACCCTTGTTGCATTTGAGAAGCACAATTTGTTGCATTTGAGAAATAGTACATGTACCCCTTGAAACCACAAAAATCTATGTAAAAATACCATCAATTGCACCTTAAGAACACTGTAACCCTTGTTGCATTTGAGAAGAACAATTTGTGGCACCAATATTTTTGGGACGACTTTCTGTCAGCACTAAGTTTCTGAATAAAGAAGCTAAAAATGAGAGAGAACACTTGACCCCAGTTTTAAGATATCTGAACTTGTTCTATAGGTTGATAAATTATCCCCATAGCATAGGTAAAAGTTTTTCTTCACAGTCAACATTCTAATGTTATTATGTATATATCAACCACTAAGATGGCCAAAAAGAAACAACTACATTACCTTAGACAAAAAATTGATCATAGGCTTTAGAAGCACTATTTACCATCATTTTTTAGAAAATGTATTCATTACCATATTTTTGAATGGAACTCACACTATTTCTTGTAATGACAAGCAATTATATAGGGAACTGAAAAGAGGTGTAAACTCAAGGAACCAGAGCATGAAGTATGAGGTCCTAAAAGATAGATGTATAAGTTATGAGTCCAAACTAGGATTTGCAATGAGACTAGATGGCACTTAATTATTAACTAAGAAGATAAATGAGTCTAAGAAAGATGTACTCCAGAGAACCTTCACAAATACAATCTGTCAAAATTTCAAATCCACAACATCACACTTTTAAGTCAACTAATTTACATGTAAATAAACTATTCAAAAGTAAAAAACATTTCAGAAAAAGAAATCAAACCTACTTGGAGAAATTTATTTTGCAATTGACCTATCAGAATGATGGAAATATCTCAGACACTTTCATCTCTATGAGAAATATTTTGTATAAGGAAGCACGCATGTGTTGCAAGTACAACTTCACTCTTGGCTACCTTGTCTCTAGTTGTTGTTGTTACTTTACTCATTCTTCCATGCTTCCTCTTGACATTTGAACTCTCCTTCCATAGATATCACACATGGGATCTATAATAAATGTTTTGAATGATATCTTATATTCATTTAAAACTACCTTGAATTTGACCTTGATGAGTTTCAACTCCATTATTGTGGATGAAAATATCCATTCCCAATGTTCATGTCCCTTTGAAATTAAGAGGTTTACACCAAGGATGAAGACGTGTATCAAATTCTTTTATAGTCTTCAAATATCCTTCAATGCTATCAAGTTTCATTGATTCTACAAATTCCCAATGACTTCTCCTTCCAATTAAAGCAAGTTTGATATGGTCTATTTTGATTCTAAAAATATTAGAATGTTCAAACTCCTATGACTTGCACCCAATAAAAATAGGGACAACATATGCATATGATTTATTCTTCCTTGCCTTTATTTGTATGAGAGATTCCTCACTATATATGATTTTGATCTTAATTTTTGTCTACTACTTCAATCAATCCTATTGAATTTATGAAGATATTAGTAATGATTGGTTCATATGTGAATAGATACAAACCATCATTTTCATTTTACATAGGTTATTAATGGCTTCAAATCAAATGATGTGCATATTACTAACTCCATCATGACCCATAATTTATGACTCATTGACTTCCTCCACTTGTTTCTTTCATTCATAAATCTCGACTATTCTATGCATGTAGAGTGGAATAGTTATAACTATTAGAAACAATAGTTTCTTAGAGCATATCTCTAGACACCTCATTTTTTCCTAACCAGCAAGTCCCCAAGAGTTTGAGGTTGCTAGTTTTCTAAGGAAATAATTTTTCTTACACTTTCATTATATGAAGCTAAATCAGTGATATTGTGTGTTTTTTCTATTTTCTAAATTGTAATTTGAGAAAAAAAAAAGTCATATGCTTCAAATTGCAATGTTGGATGCCAAATAGAAATTTGGGCAGTTGTAAGTTACACAATCTGGAACAATGGGTAGTATCACTCTCTTTTTATCAATTATTTCTTATTAGTAACTCTTTTAGTGCTTTCATTGTTATTATTCATGCAATCATTCATTTTTCAATTTAAAGCTAACTAGGCCTAACTCTCTGATGGATGGAAGAAAAAATGTTCTTTTGTTTACTCTCAGCTGGAACTACATTTTAGTGAGTGATGTGTCAACCATTATTACTGGGGAAGATGTTACACAAAGTTATTTTGAATCCAAAATTATAGAATACAACTTATATATTTTCTTGTTTGAATTATAAATACTAGAATTTTGAACCTTGAGTTTTCATGTTTAATTTGTAACTAACACCATGCTATTTATTTATTGTTTAATTTAATTTAATGCTGGTTTCAACTACATTTAATTTAGTTCATGAATTAAAAAAGTAAATTCTTTTGTGGTACAATAAGAGTCACCCATATTACATAGCTCTTTTTGGCAAGAAGTTTTATATGAGATGGCATTGGTGAATGAGGATTCCAATATAGGAGGAGCCAAATGGATGAGGAGCCTTTGATTATTAAGGTATGTTGTTAAAATCTAGTATGTGCTTGGATTGCTGATGAGCCTTTGATTATTAAGCTATGTTGTTAAAATCTAGTATGTTCTTGGGTTGCTGATGGTTTTTGTTTTCATTCATGTGGTTGTAGACATCCTTCCTCCCTCCTCTCCTCTTCTCATTTTTTCCCTACTTCCAACCATTATTCTACTTGATCCTTTCTTTTAGTTTTTGTTACAATTTTACATCTTCCCTCATATGTCCTATTCTCTCATATTTTTCTTTATTTTCTTTATGGTCTTACTATAATTCCCAAACATATTGAATTTGGATCTATGAATTGATCCATCAATGTGTTGTTTGATGATTCTACTGCTCACTCAAATTGTAAGCTACATAAAATACAAATATTTGTATGGTTGTAAGATCACCTATTTGTTTGGTTTATGCTACATAAATTAACTATTATTCTAAACTCCATATTATGGAGTAGAAGAGAAATTTATTTTCTACTGCAATGAAAGAGGAGTTAAAGATGATGAAAATCTACTGCCTTGGAGCTAGATATGAAGGGGGCCCAACAATGGTTGTCATTACAATGAAATACCCTTTTATTGATGTAGCAGTCTTAGATATTTCAGCAGCCAGAATTTCTACCTAGAATAGTGACCAATTGCCCATTTATGAGGCTGGGCTTCATGAGGTTGTAAGAAATTGTAGGGGAAAAAACCTCATTTTTAGTACTGATTTACAAAAGCATATCATTGAAGCAAACATTGTATTCATTTTAGTCAATACCCCAATAAAAGTTGGATGTTTTGGGGCTGAAAAAGCTATAGATCTAAGCTATTGGGAAAATGTTGTAAGAATGATTGCAAATGTTTCAATTGAAAAGGTTCTCATGCATAACAAGAAGGGATTAAAATTTTAGGTTCTTTCAAATCCAAAGTTTTGTTGTAGAAGGAAGTGTTGTTCAAGATCTTTTCAATCCAGAACTTTTGGTCATTGGAGATAGAAAGAGTCCTCAAGGGTAGGAAGTAGTTAAACATTTGATAGAAGTGTACACAAATTAGGTTCCTCAAAAAAAGATCACTAGTACAAATTTGTTGTCTGTAGAAATCTCCAAAATTGCTGAAAATGTACTTTTGGCTCAGAGGATTTCATCAATGAATGTGATTTTTGCTTTGTGTGAAGTAGTTGAGGGAGATGTTATAGAGGTTGCTAATTCCATCAAGAGGGATTCAAGAATTGGGCTAGATTTTTTGAATGCTAGTTTTGGCTTTGGTGGTTCAAATCTGAAGGACATTTTGAACTTGGTTTACATGTGTGAATGTAATGGGGTAATTAAGGTACAAAACTACTAGAAACAAGTTATGAAGATAAATGATTATCAGAAAAGATGATTTGTGAATAGGGTAATTTCCTCAATGTTTAATACACTTGTGGGGAAATGGGTTTCCATTCTTGGGTTTACATTCAACGGGGGCATAGCTGGTAATCTAGCAATTGATGTATGTAGGAGTCTTATTGAAGACCAAGAAACTATTAGCATTTATGACCCACAAGTAATAGAGGAATGAATTCTGAGAGCCCTTTCCATGAACAAATTCATTTGGGATCATTTAATCAGCCCTTCAACTATGAAATAAGTTCAAGTTGTTTGGGTTACCTATGAATCTACAAGGGGTACTCATGGAGTGTGCATTCTAATGAGGAGGGATGAATTTAACATTCTAAACTACTAGAAGGTCTATGATAGTATGTAGAAACCTACTTTTATTTTTGATGGGCCCAACTGTATGGATGCACAAAAGCTCAAGGAGATTGATTTCATTATTTATTCCATTGGTAAGTCTCTAGATCCTTGGTTGAAAGATCTTACCCCAATGCTATAGAATATTCATTTTATTTCTCTATTCATATTTGTATTATGACTATTGCTTATGATTATGGAGCTGAATGATCAATGAATTTCTATTTTTAACTTTAAAAAAAAAAACAAAAAAAATAGCGATTCTAATAAATTATCCATTATCAAATAGGAATTAAATGATTATTTATTTGTTCTAATATAAATCTATACTTTTCATGTAAGCAGGTGATTCAACCATCAAGTTAGATCCTAATTTTATAGACATCCTTTTAGAGTTAGAAGAGGAGTATTATGAATTGGTAAGGTATTTCATTACTATTAGCAATCATTTAATACTTTTTTATATCACACTATTATCATGAAGAAAAATTGTTGATTCTATTTACAAAATTAGTTTTTTGATGGCCATACATTCAATCTAATAATGGACAAAGAAGGCTTTCTAAAAATAGACTAAAATCAATGTTGCATGGGGACGGGGGTAACAAAGATGGCTATGGGTATGGCTATCTTTCAAAGGCTAAATCCTTATTTTTAGTTTTCTTAGACAATTAAAAGAGGCAAAATTAAGTTCATGTGCTATTCTAATTCTCTCTCTTAAGAAGTTTGAGAATGAGCCCCTTAATGATGTTTGTGTTAGAGTAGGGGAAAATCAACAAGATGGGGCCATACATCTGCTGATGATGATGTAAAAAGTAAGCTTACAAAGACCTCATAGTTGGGATCTCTATTTGGCCTTTGGTATCTCTTCAATATCTATTTCAAAATTTGTTATGAATTTCTCCAACAGAAAATTGGTTCACAACTAATAGAATTCTCTTCATTCTAGATTGCTTTAGTACTATTCCCAACTGTAGTATAACAAAGAAAGCACGTGAATTGTCAAGAAAACTAGTCATATAGTAAAAAAAAGTTATAATTTTCACTGGGGGATTGAATGTTAGAAATGAAGGAATAGGTATGGGCAAGGCCTAAGGATATCTATGATGACTTAGGGTGTTTGGGAGTTAGAGTTTAAAGAAGACAAGGGTTTTTATAATGGAGAATTCTAAATGTAAGTGTTGAAGTAATAGGATTGTGGTATGTCGATAGCAAAGTTAGGAAATGATGAAGGCTTAAGACAATAGTGGCTTTGGAATGGGATAAGTGGGGATAGAGAATGGTCCTAAGTAGAGTTGGGAGAGTAGGTTTAGTTTTGAGCTATTAGGTGGAAGAGAGATATAAATCCTAGAGGAAGGAGTGAACAATAAAACATGATTTCAGCAACCTAGTTTTTGTCATCAAATATTTTCTAACCTATCATGTAGTGATGATGTGGAGTGGCAGTGGTGAATTCACATGTCATATGCACAAGGAATGATTTTGTAACTTCCTTGGAAGGGTGATCTGCATTGGCACAAACCATGGAAGTCTTTTTTATCAGGTCATGAGTTACTATGGTGATCCTCCTAGAGGAATGGTAAGTTATTCTATTATTTATAATTCTATTATGTTGGGCATATAGATTGTATGTTTAAGTATATTTTATTTTACTCTGGTAAACAATTGTTTTATGTTCATAAGTAATGTTAGTTATAATTTTCCAACATACTAATGTCCATTGTGTTAAAACAAGTGGAATTAGCATTTGAATTTGTATGCATTTGTTGGAAGCTAGATTTCCACAACTTTTGTCTTCTCAATAAAAGAAAGCAACCCAATAATAATGGTCTAGGCATACCCTCTGATTTTTTTAGAGATGAATGTCCTAGGATGGGATTATCCATTGTATTTGGGAGTTGCTAAAGCTAGTGAAGGTGAAGATGGGTGAATGAAATCTGTGATTGGCATTGGAACACTTTTATAGGTTTCTTCTAATGATGCTCTTCCTCATTTATGTGTCAAGATATCATAATTTTTTCTATACCTTATCATGATGAAACACTGACATACATTTTTCCTCACTTATTATCTTTATTTATATACAAAATAGTATATGAACTCTATTGTGTATAGAGACAAAAATATTGACTATAGTACTATTTTTTGTCACCTTGTATGTCTTTGGCCTAAACTGCCTTAAGTTTAAGCCAAATGTCCATAAATTCCTATCTAATCAAATCATGGTGCTCAGGAGAATTCATGCTAAAGTAGAAACATAAGAGCTCCTCTAGATCAGAATTATTGAGGTCTATACTGCTAGCCAAAATCATCTCCATCATGGAGTCTCTAAAGTCTTTGTAAGGATTGAATGAATGCTTAACTAAGGCTAGACTTTATTTCATACATGTACTAAAAATATCAGAGGGAAAGTATGAAGAAATGCTATCAGCAACTCTCCTACTTCTCCTCTCATCCATTGACAAGCTCTAGTTCTCCTCTTCAACATTAGATACAATTTTCTTGTCCTCAAATTTGACACCCTCATTTTCAATCTCATGATGATCTTAAATTTCATGAAATTCACTTTTCATGGAAGGATCCTCTTCCCAAGGCCCAATGGAATCCTTTTTATCATCCTCTCTACAAATCTCCCTATTTTCCTCATTATAAGGCTTGAGATCCTTAGTATCAACATGGTAATTACCCTTCCTTTCAAGCTCAGATGACTCCTCTCTCATCATCTATCTAGAGTTCCTTTTCCCCTTTGTAAGAATCATCATACCTAGACCAATCTAGCCCTTACTTATTTAGTTGTGATAGAGAAAACAATGCATCTATGCTCTTTGACAATCTATGGTAGCTTCCATTTTCATCATCCCCTCCATTTCTTTGATAGGACTTCACTTTCTCATTTTCATGTTTAGAGCTAAGTGCTCTCACCAACATCCATGAGGATGATTCCTCATTGTATTTCCCCCTTTTTTTTTATTTGCTAGTAACCCATGAAGACCACATAGTGTGATAGAGATTTAAACACATCTTACCCATTCTTATGCTAAGAATACCTACAATAATTCAAGACAATGTTCTCTTATCCTTACTTAGAATTATCTCCAATGGTGACACTGCTTAAATGTCTTCCCTTTTTTAGAAATATAACACCAAATATTTAATGCTCTTAATCAGATAAGCATCTTTAATGAAAGTGATTACTATTTTCTACAAAAACAAGGATTGCAGGGTAGCTTAGTTCCTATCAAAGTGGAGGTAGGGCAGGTTTTGGCCTTAGGAAAGAGTAGTGAAAAGGTGGGCAAGGTTTTACCAATAGAGTTGAGTTTGTGATGCAAGGATGGTGGAGATGGTACTTGTTTATCAATACAAGAAAAAACTCTCAAACTAGGTGAAGCTTCTTCCAAGCCTACCTAAGCATAACATATATTATCCCCTTTGATTCTCTAAGGTTAGAGACAAGGTGAATAGCCTATTCCTTCTACCACTTTCACCTATTCCAATTCTCTCTACCTATACCTTCACAAAATCACATACCACTCCTTACACCTCACCACACAACACCTCCATCACCTTGCACCTCCAGGATCTTTTATCAATACCATCTCCCTATAAGCTTCCAAAGGAACTAACTCATTGCCAATACAGTACTTTCACGATTCATAAGGTTCTAGATGACTTCAAAACACCCATAAAAATTACTCTATCCCATAGCCTACCTTGGAATTTAGGTTAATAAATCATCTATCAATACTAAAAGTAAACTCCAATACCTTTTACTATACTTTTTCTTTTTAACTCCAAAACATGAGATTGTGATTTTCTTATATAAGCATATAATTTGAAGAATCGGGCCTACGCCATTAGGCATACAATTGTCACTCAAACTATGACTCTTAAAAACCTTAATTAACTCTACTAAAAGAAATTATATACTTCTTTATTAAACTCCAATACCTTTTACTATACTTTTTCTTTTTAACTCCAAAATCTGAGATTGTGATTTTCTTATCTAAGCACATAATTTGAAGAATCGAGCCTGCACCATAAGGCATACAATTGTTACTCAAACTATGACTCTTAAAAACCTTAATTAACTCTACCAAAAGAAATTATATACTTCTTTACCTCATCAAGATCCTTGATTGAAGAGATCATTTAAAATTTTGAAGCCATGCCATTATGTGAGTTCCCTATTATATATTATAAATGTCTCTCCAGATTCCCATATCACTTTGGTCCCATTCTTCAAAATGATTCTTCTACACTCCAATGGATTTTCAACATATTTGCTACTCCATACAATATGCCATAGTATAAAATGATGAATCACCACTCTTTTACATACAACAACAATGTTGATTCATGACATCTTCTAATACAAAGGTGGTGAGTCAACTTGATAAGTTGGCAATTAAACCACAAGAATGAGCTTCCAAATCTTTACCAATCTTTATACTAAGGTCATATGCAGTTGTTGTGGACAAATAATCCTAAAATTAAAGTGTTCTATTGTTTATCCAATAAATTCAAATAGCCATATAAATAAACCATATTGTTTAGGTAGAATGGATACAGAAGAAAGGTTCCAACTCTTAAGACGATCATTTAGAGAAACCAAATGAAGTCTTTAATTCTCTCCCAAATTTTACATGATGGAAGAATGTAGATATTGAGATTAGTATGTCAAAGAATGAACAACACACCATGACCAAATGGATTTATGTACTTCACAAAAACTCTAGCTTTGATAAAAGAATAACGTAACATTAAAAATCTTACTCAATTCCCTTCTAAGAGACTTTTTATTTCCAAGAATAGTCAACACTCTTAAGGAAGAAAGTACTCCCATAAAGTGCAATGGCTAAACAAATAATCCTATAAAATGTAGACTTTTCTCTTAACAGATCAAATAAGGTCCAGAGATAATATTGGAAGCTACCTCAAAACTACCATTGCACTAAAAGAAGATATATGAATCAATAAGTTAGCTTTAAATGCAACTGCCTAGGCTTAAATTTCTAAAGTCATCCAGAATTGAGAATATATGATAGGTTTAAAATTAGCTAACATTTAGCAAGACTGATGTAGCATCTAACAACAGAAATTGAAACTTTCAATATTCCAATGCTAACATGCCATAAAACCTTACTTGGAATGGCAAAAATAGGCAGGCAACACAAGAAGACATCTAGCCAGCTTTGATACCATTAAATCAAAAGCCACAACTTTGATACATTATTTCAAAATATAAAATATAATCACAATGAAGGTGCCACAAACTAGTAAGTTGGTGTAATCATGAAAAGCATGTAAACTCAATCTGAACTATTATTGTTGATGTGGGAGGTTAGGAGGTTTGCAAGTCCAGTCTAGCTAAGAAACTCATCATTCCTAGTAAGTATGATAGATTGTTTCCAAATGATAGCAATAGAAACATATAATTCAAACAACCTTTGTAACTCACCAATAATCAAGGAAATAGTGAGCTACATGTTTGCACTAGCTTATTAGTCATAACCATCAAGCTCTGAAAAGCGAAAAGCCATATCTAATGGGCTCAAATCCGAAATCACACTAAAAATCATATTTGTAATCACCTTAAAACTTTATGTTCTGAGGATAAACTAATCTGGTATGTAAATTGAAGCATAAGAAAGTCCATAGATTGAGAATCACATTACAGATCTAGAATAACATCACTGGAGGTTCAAAACACCACTAAAGTTACCTCATCCCACCATATTTTCATTCAAATAACACCCAGTATTAGGATTAGAGTTAGTGATAAAAAAACAAAATTAAAATTACAAGGGATAATTGGCTTGCAAGCCTGACATTATGTTTTATCTACCAATGTAGATTATATTAGGGATTCATACAGATTCAATATAATGTCCCCATTTTCAAGTTCTCTAGCAATGTAGTTTTTGAATTTTGGGGTTTGTTTCAATTTGATGTTTCCAGTGATCTTAGAGGGTTTAGAAGAGTCATATGACACTTTTAGATGTTATTTTTGGCTTCTAGTTTAGGTTAAAAAATTCATGTAGGAGGCTCTATTTTTATTAAGTCGTGCACTTAGGTTCATTTATCATCTTTTATTATCAAGTTCACTCCTATGTAGTCAGATATCAATTTTGATGTACTTCAATCATTGTTGCTAATTGGGTGTATTATTGAGCTATGTTTAATTGATTACTCTAAGGTTGTCATTTTAATTAAATATATTTATTAGATAGCCCAATGTTATGGTTTGTCAGAAATAGGATTGAAAAATTTAAATGATGGGATGATTAGAAGTGACTTTAAGGAATTAAATCCACCTCTAAATTTCTCTATTAGTCTGATTATGTATTCTAGCAACAATGATAGTATTGTCTCTGATAGATGGAATGAACCCATGCAGCCCGAGTTGCCAATTAGAGAAGTGCTCAAAAGTATATAACTCCAAAAGATGAGATGAGAATTAGTAATAGTCTGAACTATGCCATTTTAGATTATTATCCTTATTAGAGTTTGACAAGCCTTTCTAAACAATAATGATAATGATGGCTGAGCTAAGTTATACATTCATTTTAATGCTTATTAGAAATTTGATAGAGTTCTTAAACCTCCATAGGTTCCTAGAAAAGGTTATCAAAACCTTGTTAGAGCCCAACAACCATTTCTTAGCCTTCATTATTTTCCTCTCTTCCTAAGAAAATGGTATAGTTTTGGAAACAATTATAGAATACATTGTTGTGTTATAGATAGTGGAACCAGAGAGGGACAATATGACTCCAAAAGAAACATCAAGCTTCTCCAATAAAAAATTCTCATTACCATCACCTTTAGAAATATCTCTTCTTAATTTGGCAAGTTTGATTATCATTTTTAATGTAATGTTTTACAAATTTTTCACAAAGTAAGTTGATATTATTTTCACATAACTTTCTTTCTAGATTAAATAATGGAGCTTATTGAAGATTTGCACAATGTCAGAGTGCATTATCAATGGTTAATACTTTAGATCCACTTTAATTTGAATGGTTGCAAGTTAGTTATGTGTACTTTGCTGTTGACCCTTTTTACTACTTCATCATAGGATTTCATTTGACTTTGGCATCAGGGGTATGGTAATTCTTTTATTTTCAACAACTTTTTCCTTGCTAGAGTCTTCTATTTTTGGTTTGTTTACTATCCATGTTTCTTTCTTAGCTAGGAAAAGAAGATTTCATCAAATAGTACAAATGTATTTCCTTTTAGTATGAACTTCAAATACTAAATGATGATTTATTAATTTTGGAGGATATGGTCCTTGAACTGTAGAATTTAATCCAAGGACCTCTTTGCAAAGGTAATGCTTTTATGTCATAAATTTAGATTCCATAATTGCATGCTTTATGTATTATAAACATAGATGTCCTGCTCTAGTTTATTATATAAGGCTTAAGCAATTATTGTGTTACTAAATTTCAAGATCCTTAAAAAAGAATGACTTTGGATGTTGTTGCAAAGCATCTAAGGGCTGTAAAAGGTAATTTTTCTATTTTGCACTCCAACACTTAGCTATTGTGCAGGTAATTCAGCCATGTCTTAAAAAATATATTACAAGGTAATTGATCTTTATACATTTGCAATATCTTTGTCTGGAGATGATGGTGTATACTATTGTAATAGGTATGCATATTCCTTTGAAAAGGGGCATTATATTTGATTGTATTTTGATTTGGAATCATGATGTTTCCTATATTTGCATTTTATAGGTAAAGTTTTATTTTTTTAAGAGGTTGACTTCTTTTTTGGTATATGATGATATTATTTGATTGAAATGATTCTAATTTTCATTAGAATTTAATTTTTTACATGCTAGTAGTCCAGATGATACTACACTACCAACTTTTTGTGAGTGTAGAATTGTCTAGAATATAGTTCATAACTTCAAGTCTATAAAGACAAAGCAACATAACTCTTCATTTTCTCTTGTTAAATTTTATTGGCACCAGTGAATCCTAGATTTGTTTCTCTTTAAATCTCATGTACTTTGAAATTCCTATTTCATCAACCCTACATATGCTGTGTAATATAAATGAACTATTAAAAATAGAATTTAGACATCCAGTACATGTTCAAGAGTGCCATCTTTAAACCTTGCTCACACCAAGATTATATGTTAGCATTGGCATCAAAGGTTGATGAGCAATGTCTTCTAGGGGATTATTCTAAATATTAAATAATTTATTTGAGATGCTTATGATGGTTGTGTGTCTACTTCAGCATCTTGTCCTCTTCCTTGCCAAGTTAGACATTATGCCTTGTCAATGTTTTCCAAAAGGTGCAAATACATATGAACCTCTGATGATCAAGGTCATATAAATTCTAGAGGATAATTTTGAATAATAAAAAAGTTTTCTTCAGGATAATTCTGAATAATTCTAAATAATTCTAAATGTTTCTAAAATAATTTAGCAACATTTTTTTATTTTTGACTTTTTCATAGAACTACTTCACTCTAAAAATCTTCTATGTTCTTTAAGCAACACCTACACTATTGGAATTTACAAGTAGGAGGAATACTTCTGAGAGGGGGCAGGAAAGGAGTGAATTAGAAGTACCAAACTTTAAAATATAAAACTTTTAACTAAAATTAATACATGCATGAAACATTTCTAATTAACATGAAAGTAAAGGCATGCATGAAAATAGATAACACAATATTTGATCACCTAGAAACCCTCCAAAATGAGAAGGTAAAATTGGGGTGGGGATGACACCCACAACTTATCATTGTAGCAATATGTAACTTTTCAAGGTTACAAAGTTTGACCATTAGCAATGGTCTATCCTATGAGAGGCCTGCCCTATTAAAGGCTCCAACGCCCTATTAATGGTGTACCTATCTAAAGAATTTAAAAAACATTCACTTAGAATGTCACCCTATTAAAGGATTTACAAAATGGTAGTTAAACCAACCTGTCTTCATAGGATTTTCATTCTCCTAATACAATGGCTAGAGAGTATAGTAGAATGTGTTGACCTGATACCTTACAATCTTCAATTGCTAATTTGATATCCTTGTTTTATCCAATCTAATCTGATCTTCTTTGATCTGATATGATTTTGTACAAAGTGATGATACTCTATTCTGTTAATTGATACTACAATGTTCTCCTTCTTATAAGTCTTTTCACCCCTTTCACTTCCTTCAAACTTTGCTAGTATTCACTCCTTGCATGCATTTTCTTCTTGCATACTCTCTCTCACAATACTAAATTATGGGGTTTCGACCTCCTTAAAAAGGTTTCAAGACTTAGGGTTAGGTATGAATCTATGATTGAGATTCATCCATCTTTCCCACTCAAGTCTTTCTATTTTTTTGATTGGTTGCATGTTGATTGCATAGGGAATCAAATAGATTCAATCTTATCTTTTAATCATTCAAAATTCATCATATGTCAGCTCAAAAATGGTTTACATCTTAGTTTGTGAGGGTACAAACTCTTATGTTGATTCTATGTTACTTGGCACTTACAAATTACTAATTCTCGGTTCATATAGAAATCCTGACTTGCTCGACAACTATAGAAATTTTGTCTTGCTCAGCACCTATAGAAATTCTATCTTGCTTAGCACCTATAGAAATTTTTTCTTGCTCAACACCTATAGTTTACTTGGCACATATACTGGCTTGACATCTATTATTCACTTGGTAGTTGAAACTTGCTCAACACTATCTATCTTCTTGACATCTAAATGACTCAAAACCTATTAAATTTCTAGCTCAACACATACTATGATTTGACATCTATATTATACTTGACATCTTAGAAAATTTCTTAAGTGTGTTGACACTCAATTGTCAAAGCCAATCTGAGACCAACAATCTCCCCCTTTGACATGAGTGTCAAAAACACTTAACTATACATGATGAATCTATTCTCTTCGAGTATAATATACATATTTACAAAATTTCAAAAATTATTCAAAATTGTGTGAAGATACCTCAAAATTTGTAACTCCCCCTTAGTTGATGTGCCTTTGTTGTGTCCAAAACTTCTCATGTTGGATTTGTCTCATATTGATTCTGATGCTCTTTATCTCTGCCTTGCCTTTTCATTCTTCCTCTACCTTGTACTAACTCCCCCTTTTATACATCTTCCCTTGCAATTATTGTATCCTTTTTCCATTTTTATTTTTCTCAAAATTTATCTCCTTATCTCCCCCTTAGTTTTATTTCCCCCTTTTTATTTTAATCTCACCCTTTTTTGATACTTATGTCAAAGGGTTCTATACATTAACTAAATACTTTTCCAAAAAGGATTTATTTACCTCCATAAATATCCGAAGAGTAACATCTTAGTTGTCTAGTGCAATTTCTAGTGATTTAAGTTGGATGGCTATCTCTGCTACAAGGTGAACTAGGCCTTCCAATCTAAAAAGATTAGGGTCTTTCTTTAAAACATTCTTAGCACAGGCCAGTTCTTTCTACAAGACTTCCATGTGTGGGGTTATGGAAAATTGAATTTGTATCAATTTGGCCTTTATATTTTCCTCATCTATTGTTAACACATTTAATTCATTCTAAGTGTGAAGCGTAGTTTGAAAATGCTTCTCACTCTAAGCTAGATCCTTGGGTAGCTTCATGCTTGATATTTTTAGGTTCCTCTCCAAGCTCATTATTCACTGATTGGTATCTTGTGTAAAAATTGATGGGTCACACAATTTTGAGTACAATGAGAATATGTTCTTGAGTACTACCTTTAGCTTTTCAATCTTTTTGGCCAGCTCCACCTAAGATATTGCTATCTCGCTTGATATTCATTCATTTACCTTTGTTTGGAACCTCTTTTCAGACCAATCTAATAGTTTTGCACTTGTATCAAGGTCTTCATTTTGTATCTGGTCCACTATACTAGATAGTTGCTCCATAATTGGCTTGGTTTCATCAAGTACTTGCAAGCTAAATGCATCTCAAAAGATGTCTTTTATTTCAATCAAAGCTTGCCTTTGTTTATACTCATTTTTGAGTATCTCCCATTTCTTTTTCTTCTCTAGTGCCTCTTGCACTTAATTTATCTAATCTTTGTTCATGGTTGCATAGTCATACTTAGGAATGACTATCTCTTCACCTAGAGCAGGGTCTCCATAGTGAAGTACCCTTGCAACCCTTGTAGAGCTTGAGCTTGGTGCTATAATTTGGAGTGGTATTGCTTCAGTGCTTGGTTGTTGAAATGTTCTAGTTAAAGTCCCTATTGTAGGAAAATTTATTAATGTTTGTATTGCCTCTTGCTCCTTCTCCTTAGGAATTTCCTTGTCCTCTTTAGATCTTTCCTTTTTAATCATTGTGATCTATGGGGGTGCATCTTGTTCTTGTGCAATAGAAATAGAGGTATCCCTCTATCTTATTTGATCCTTTGCTTGCTCATTGCTTGCTCTATTATATCATGTGCAACTTGCTCTTGGGGTTGTCCACTTGTAGCTGTTGGATTTGAGAGGGTGGTTCTTGTGGATTAACCTTATCCCTTGTGATTTCAGGTATAGCCTTTTTTAATTCTTCCACACTCACCAAAACTATATTTGTACACAGTTGTGCTTGTAGTGTAGTTTGGTGAAGGATTTTTTTCAGGTCCTCTAGAGTTAATGGATTTATGTTTTGACCAAAAGTGTTAGGAAAATCTTGTATAATTACTATATCTATGGGTGTGGGAGTTACATGTGGAGGACCTGGTGTTGGTAATTGTGTGTCTTGCACACTTTGTTCTATTTTTTGTTGTTCAGTAGTTTCCATATCATCTTTTTGTGTTTCCTTCTCCACTGTATCATCTTCCTTTTCCTTTTCTCCTTCATCTTCTTTATCATTGTCCTCTTCTTCTTCATTGTTTCTCCCTTCAAAGTGATCTTCCTCTCCTTCTTTCATAGTTGTGAGGCTATAGATTAACTTCCACATTTGAGTGGACTTTTTGACATCTTCAATTTTATTCTACAATATACCAAATTCTCTATACTTGGGTGCAAATTTGTTCCCATGCTTCTTATTTTCCTTGCTAATTTTCCCTTTAGTGAGTTGAAGCATTACTTGAGCCAATGTTGACTCTCTTATTTCTTTTTCCATATTAAGAGAATAATGCCATTTATTTTTGACAATGGAATATAACTCGTTAGGCATTGAATTGTGAAGTTCAAGTAGAGTGTTCTTGAACTTGGCCATCATAGTGTAGACTAACTCTTCAACTATGTTCTATTCTTCTCTACTTAATTTATTAAAGTCAATGCCTTTTAAGCTTGATAAGTCTGCATTATCTCTAATGTTATCACAAATATTTTCTAAATCAGAGTTAGTGGTGTGACTTACCACTCTGAATTGGCCATTGTCATCCGACTCTATTCTTTCCTCATCTAATTTAGGAGGTGTAACATACTTTATTCTCAGCTTCTTCTTGGCTAGACCTTCCTGTTTAGTATCCTTCTTCTTTTCTTGCTCCTTAACCTCCTTTGTAGCTCTTGTATTTTCCCTTGTGGTAGGTTTTTTTAGGTTTGGCTTGGTGGTCTTCTTGCCTTTGGGCTAACTTGTAGGCTATTTTTGAGTTTTTCTCTTCTTTGGCTTAGGCTTAGGTGCTTCCTTGGCTTGCTCTTCCTCCTTGAAACCTTCTACCTCTTCTACATCTTCTCCCATGCCTTGAGTCAATGCAAGTGGCTCCTTGCCCTATTCTTCTTCATCATCATCTTCATCTTCTTCTTCCTCTGCTTCTATTGTCCCTTCTCCAAATCTAGCCTTAATCTTTTTCACCAATTTGTCCTTTTTCTTTAGGGTGGAAGTAGTTTTCAATTCCATGTCCACCATGGATCTAACAACATCATAAGTACCGAAGGGTTGGGCACTTTTATCTACTTCCTCTACAAGTAGAGTTTTTATTGTTGCTGAAGCTTCATCAATATTGATTTCATATCCAAGTGGCCTCAACCATCTCACCCTTGGTACTGGTGCTTGGATATATGTAAAATCAATGTCCCCTAAGAATAAAATGTCATTGATGTGTTTTTCAACAAGAGAGATAGGTATTCTGATTCTCTATTTCATTGACTTCTTAAAGTTTTCAAAATAACTAGTCATTATAGTTTCAAAATTTACCCCAATCTACTCTATGTATTCATTGACTTGTACTATTATTGACCTATTTTTTTTCTATCTAAACTTTCTAAGAGAGGGGAATTCATTTTGAACATAGAAAAATAAAGATATCAAAATTGCTCCAAATTTGCATTGAGCTCCCTTGGACCTTCTTATGACTCCCAAGTTTTCCATAATTTGTTGTAATTGCAGTTCAGCTAGATCATATGTATGATCATTTTTGACAATTTTGCATCCAACATCAACTACAATACAAGGTACACTATAGATTTGAATTGACTGGTAGAATTTATGGGATATGACCCTAAAAAAAAATTCTAGAAGAGGATCTTTAATTGTATCAGTTGGCATCCCTCTCTTGTTCCACTTTGCCTTACTATTCTTTTCTATGGCTTCTTTATATCACTCCTTAGGGTTTTTGGTCATTCTAGGGTTCAATACCCAGTTACCCTATGTATAATTCTTTTAGAAATTTTAATGGGTCCATTTTCCAACCAAAGGCATCCATCATGGATTATACTCAACATAATTCTTACCCATTCTATTTTAAATACTAGAGGGAAATCTAGGGCACAGGTTAAGCCCTTACTCTTAACAATCTGAAACTCTTCTTTCAATACCCCATTCTCACAAAGTTTATCATATGCTTCCCTAATTTCCATATCACCAATAGCACCTATCTTACAACTATAGCATCTTCTAACATCTTGCACCATCACAACTTTAGGTGGAATAATGGATAAAGCTCCCCAGGGTCATTTTTTTATGTGACTTTAGGAATTGATCTAAAGTTTGGCTATTTAACTTCATTACTAACCAACTAAACCTCAAATAATTCCTTGTCTTGGGGTTTCCTAGAGATAGATGCCATATCTTCAAACTAGGGTTTCAACATGAAGAAATTTTGTAACTGCACCATAGCTCAACACTAGTGTAAATACCTTGAATCAATGAAATGATGTTGAATCCTGGTTGAAATCTTTGCAAATGCTTCAATCTCTACTTGGAAACCATTTATGTGCTCTTCTTGCTCTTGCTCTGTGTTCATGATGATAAAAAATGGTCAAAAAATTAAACAAATGTCTTTCAATACCTAGCATTAAATGCTTAGTGCTTATATAGTTGTCCACTCAGCTCCTTAAGCAATTTTGTTTCACTTGGCTTCCATTGATTTTCCAATAACTTGGCATTCACTAGAGTTTTTCCCTACTTGGCTTCAATAAGAATTTCTATTCACTCAACAGCAACTAATCACTCAATTTCTACTAACTCTAGCAAACAACTCAGCATATACTAGGACTATATTTGGCATCTGAGGTCAACTCTTCTTACTCAACAACTATGTAAAAAATTTGAAGAATTAACCTTGCATCTTCATTCATGCTGATCTTTTATTTTTAGTACTTACTTGTCTTGGAACTGATGTATGATAAAACATTGTATATCGGTTCCTCATACCTTCTTCTTCTTAGTTCAATGAAGTGTGACCACTTCATGTTTTGGGTGAAGTGATCCCTCCATTTGATGTGCTACATCAATATTTCCTTTTCCATGTTTTATTCATCTCTCCTCTGATGTGTTCAACATCAATTTTACCTTTTCCTTTGTTTGAGTCAAAGTTAGGTTCCTTTGTCCTTGTTGGGTAGTGCTATTGATTTGACCAATCTTCAAACAACTAAAGCATGTATTTTGGCTCAACCATCTGCTATAGCTTCCACTAAAATGTGTTCTTATGTAATTTTCAGGGATGTGTCCAAACTCTTGATAGTAGTGACAGTTGTGCCTAGTGTTGCAATCCCAATTATAGGAATTTTCATGGCTTTTTACCTTGTTTGATGACCATGTAGGCTTGGATCTACATTCAAAAGCTTTGTGTACATACTTCTTGCAATTGTAGTAGTGACCTTCAAATCTTGGTGTCTTGATGGTTCTAGTTCTGCAATCATGTGCATGATGACCTTGCTTGTTGCACTTGTGACAGTGACCCATGTTTTTAGGTTTTTCATGTTGATTGGCATTCTTGCTCCTACACACATTAGAGGTATGTCCTTTTTTACCACAAAAATGACAAGTGGGTTTTGTGTTCTTACCTTTGTTATTTCTTACTTCTATAGTCTTAGATGACTCTCCTTTTTTAGTGCTGGTGTATGCTAGTCCTGAAGTGCCATTACTAGATCTTGGTGATTTTAGTAGTTGTTCAAAGTACATAATGGCTTAGTTGGGTTTGTTGAAGCTTTTTCCAATTTCTTTCTCTCTTCTCAAGTCATTTTGAAATTTCTCATTTTTCATCTTTAGTGTGGAGATCTCAATGTCCTTGACATTCAGCTCATGATGGGCATTCACTATTTGGCTTAGGGTGTTTAGCTACATGTTGGAAACTCTTGCAAGCTCAATTGACTTTTCCTCTAGTCTATATGCAAGGTTTCTCTTGTCATCTTCTATCATAGTTTTATCTTAAATGGCTCTCTTCTTCTATTTAGTCACTTCACAAAGCATCATGGCTTGTGATTCTTGTTCAATCTTGAGAGTTCTAATCTCTTCTACTTGAGCTCTATTCTTCTCCATTAGGTCTACAATTGCTGCATCAAATTCCTTGGAATCTCCTTTGGCAAACACTTTTGAGGTGTCAATCTCCTTGTACTGTGTATCATTCTCAACTATGGAAATTTCTTTCCTTCTCTATAGGGATTTACTCAATTCTTCCATAGCTTCTTCCAGAGAATGTAAAATGAGATGTATTTCAATCTCTTGATTCTCTATGATCATCCCAACCTTGTATACTTCCATTGCTAGACCTTTTCTTCAAGTTGTGAGCCTTCTTCTTGCAAGAACTTGGCTCTGATACCAATTGTTGAAATTTACAAGTGAGAAGAATACTTCTAAGAAGGGGGGGGGGGGGGGTTGAATCAGAAGTACCAAACTTTAAGCTACAAAATTTTTAACTAAAATTAATACATGCATGAAACATTTCTAATTAGCATGAAAGTAAAGGAATGCATGAAAAAGGACAACACAATATATGATCACCCAGAAACCCCCCAAAATGAGAAGGTAAAATTGTGGTGGGGATGACACCCACAACTTATCACTGCAGCAATATGTAACTTGTCAAGGTTACAAAGTTTGACCATTAGCAATGGTCTTCTCTATGAGGGGCATACCATGTTAAAGGCTCCAACACCCTATTAATGGTTTACCTATCTAAATGATTTACAAAAAAATCACTTGGAATGTCACCCTGTTCAAGGATTTACAAAATGATGGTTAAACCAACCTATCTTCATAGGATTTTCATTCTCCTAATACAATGGCTAGAGAGTATAGTTGAATGTGTTGACATGATAACTTACAATCTTCAATTTTTGATTTTAGATCCTTGTTCTGTCTAATCTGATCTGATCCTCTTTGATCTAATATGATCCTATACAAAGTGTTGATACTTTGTTCTGTTAACTAATATTGCAATGTTGTCCTTCTTCTAAGTGTTTTCACCCCTTTCACTTCCTTGAAACTTTGCTAGTATTCATTCCTTGCATGCATTCTCTTCTCACATACTCTCTCTCACAATACTAAATTATGGGGTTTCAACCTCCTTAAAAAGGTTTCAAGACTTAGGGTTAGGTATGAATCTATGATTGAGATTCATCCATATTTTCTACTCAAATCTTTCCATTTTTCTGATTGGTTGCATGTTGATTCCATAGGTAATCAAATAGATTGATCTTATCTTTTAATCCTTTGAGATTCATCATATGTCAGCTCAAAAATGGTTTACATCTCTTATAGAAATACTGATGCCTAGCTCATATAGAAATTTTGACTTGCTCAGCACCTATAGAAATTTTGTCTTCCTTGACACCTATAGAAATTGTGTCTTGCTTGACACCTATAGAAATTATGTCTTGCTCAATACCTATAATTTACTTGGCACATATACTAGCTCCACATCTATTAGTCACTCGATAGTTGAAACTTGTTCGATGCTGTCTATCTGCTCAGCATCTGAATGACTTGGAACATGTTGAATTTCTGGCTCAGCACATACTATGACTTGGCATCTATATTATACTCGGCATCTTAGAAAATTTCTTAAGTTTGTTGACACTAAATTGTCAAAACCAATCTGAGACCAACATGCACCCTATATTAGGCCACTAAATTAGACCTACAGATATTAATATTTAAATCATATATAAATTAACCCTAGCAATTAATATTTGATTAAATTATCTTCACTTGCAATTGGGTTATTGGGGATAAGGAAATCCTCTTGGATTGGATTGAGCTTGGAGTCATCAAAGAAATGAAACTCATTGACAGTAACCCTCTCAAATTTTTCTAATGTAGACATGGGATAAATAACATATCTCTTTGATGCTTACAATCTAGATACTTCCAAGTAGCTTTTTCTCATTCCAAGTGTGGCATTCCTACAACATAGAACATGTTAGTGCTAAACTGCTTTGGTTATCTGAAGTCAAACATTGGAATTAGTTCTAGTTTGTAGAGAAGAGTAAATGAAGTTGAAACTCTAGGGCCCTTTTTATTGTTCCCAACCACATAGAAGGGAAAGAAATTAGTTTTAAAGAGACTTGTTGTGGTCTTATAGATAGAATTCATCTCATTAACTAAGCTAGGATTTACTGGTGACTTCAATAGTGCTTCATGCTACCAACATTGTACAGAAGTTGTAGTGAACCCAATCATGTTTCAATATTATTTCTTCCATCAATGTGGAAAGAGAGTCCATCATCTTCATTGTTTCTACCAACAATACAACAACTACAACTTAATGCTAATATTGAACATATCATGGAAGGAGACACATATTGGAGATGCAATCTTGCAAATGATACTAACCAGATGTGTTACAAGTATAGTGGATATTTGATATTCTCAATGATTTATCTTATTGATTTAGTTATGAATTCTTTAGATATTTTAGAATGATGAAAATTACTTTCAGGGTCATTACCCTATAGATAACTTAATGACAGTCCTGGGAAAACTGATTTAAACTAAGAAGAAATATGATTCCTAAAGTGGTAGTATATATGTTATTATAGCTTGTTCGCTCAAAGAAATAAAATAAATTGAATGTTTTTTGATAAAGCATAAATTATTTCGATATCCATTGGATTTACAAAGCTTAATGTTTTTGATAAAGCAGAAGTGCAAATTAAAATTATGATAAGATAGGAGCTTTATTTATTTCCATCTCTTTTTACTTTTCCTTGTCCTAAATTCTCCATATAATATGCTTCTAAATATGAACTTGAAAAGGGATATATAAAATATTCTATCTTGGATTAGCCTCTTATATGTTTTGGTGTTGTCTAACAAAGCTTTGTTTTATTGGAATCTACAGTTGTGGGATTCCCACATGCAAGATCTTGGCCTCTTTGATGGTGGTGATAATGGTGATGGTTTTAATGTGTTAGATGTTCATATCACATTTGAAAACTATAAAGATGTATTTGGTAGTTTACACGATCAGTCTGATTCACTATTCAAGGACACAAGTGTAGCTTGCTCCAACATGGAGAGGGATATTTCTCCTGTTGAGTTGAGTTATCACATTGAAAATACTCCTGAGGTTTTTTTTCTAAGAATGTACCTTTGGCTACCATTTTTCTCTTGCAATTACATCTAGTGTGTTCTCCCTTCTAAAATTTACACACATAGGATAAGTTTTTAGTCTGTGATCATGAATATGGAGAGACCACATTATTTGGCCAAATATGAAGAGGATAATTTCTTGTAACCTATTAATGCTCTTTTGATAAATGAGTTACCACTACTGGTGTCTAGCACTCATGAGAAATGACAATGACTAATTTGATCCCCTCCTATTTATTGATTCTTCCTCTTCAAGTGACCACATTCTTGAGATTTTTAGAACACTTAATAGTGGGTTTTACTAGGATACTAACTGCATTTTCCTTTCTCTCTTTAGCATCCAATGCCTTCACATGCACCAGTCTCTTGGGAAACTTAGAAGCACTCGCATTTTCAATAGAAATGTCATTTGTGTCATTCTTGGACTCCTTGATATTATCATTTACCAATAATTTGATGCATGTTACACCCCTTTGAGTTAGTGGTTATTTTGGGCTCTTAGAAGAATTCATAGTCAATTCAACATTATCTTTCAACAACTCTCCCTTCTTGTGCTCACCCTTACAGCCCTTTCGAGTTACCACTTGTTTGGTAGATTTGGAAAAATTGACAGTGACTTCAATAGGAACATCAATTCCAATATTTTTGATCTGTTGAGAACCTTTAGTAACAACTAACTCTTTCTTCTTCCCATCACATCATCCTCTTTGATTAATAGTAGGTACATCAAAAAAATCCTTAGAGCTAGCATTGACTACCTTCTCATTGTGATTGCTCTTATGTCCTCTTCAAGTGACAACTTGTTTCAGGGATTGCAAAGAAGTTGAACGGGTTTATTTGAGACACAAAAGCCATTAAATTTTTCCTCTTCATTGCTAGTTTTCAAAACCTCCTTATGCTCACCCTTACAACCCTTATGAGTGACCACTCCTTTGGGAGATTCAGAAACATTCACAGTGGCTTCAAAAAAAACATCACTTATAGTGTTCTTGGCCTCCTCAATATTATTAGTTACAAATAGCTATCTCTTCTTGCCACCCTTATGTCCTCTTTGATTAATAGTAGGTTCATCTAGAACATTAATCACATCAATCTTGTATTCTTCAGATATGGCATTCATCAACTTCTCCTCCTTGAGGTTACATTTTTGTCCCCTTTGAGACACGACTTGTTTCAGGCACTCCACAGAAGTTGAAGTGGGTTCAACCAAGACATAAACTACATTAAACTTATCCTCTTCACTTATAGTTTTCAATGCCTCCTTCTACTGAGCCTTACAACCCTTACAAGTGACCACTCCTTTTGGAGATTCAGAAGCATGTGCAGTGGGTTCAATAGGAACATCAGGTACAATGTTCTTGGCCTCCACAACACTATTGGCTACTACTAGCTCTCCCTTCCTCCCACCCTTCCATCCTTTTATTAAGAGAAAATTCATCTGAAACATTTACCACATCAATCTTGCCTTCTTCAGAGCTATCATTCATCTGCATCTCCTCCTTGTGGCTCAACTTTTGTCCCCTCCAAGTCAAAATTTGTCTTCGAGACTTTAAAGAACTTATAGTAGGCTTACCTAAGACAAAAGCTACATCCACCTTATCCTCTTTAGTACTAGTTTGCACCATCTCCTTCTTGTGCCCACACTTACAACCCTTTTGAGTAATCACTTGGTTGGGGGATCCAGAATCATTCATGATGTCTTCAATAAGAACACCAATTACTATGTGTTAGAAATTCTTTAGAATAACTAAGAGGGGGGGTGAATTAGTTATTCAAGGTCCATATGTCCAATTCAAACCTTTTCATCAAGTAAAGTGTGCCCATTAAATTTTTATGAATGAATAGTTAAACATTCCTATTTAGCAAGTTACTGTAAATCATCATGCAAGCATAACACATCAATAATAAACACATAACATAGTGATTTATGTGGAAACCCAAGTTGGGAAAAACCACCAGTAACATGCTACACAATTCTCATTCTTCTAAAGTGATGCCCTGTGAAAGGCCAGCCTTGTTAAGGGCTACAACACACTATTAAATGTGACTTGGTTAAAGGATTTAACCACCCTATTAGAAGTGGGCCTAGTTAGAGGACTTTAGAACATTCACTTGGAATGTCACCCTGTTAAAGGATTTACAAATGGCTATTAAACCAACCTAAGTCCATAAGATTTTCATTTACCCTAACTAATACAATTGCTAGAGAGTAACAATAAGGAGATTTTGACTTGATTACAATTCACAACTTATCTTGTAGATCTCAGATCACTTCTTAGCTCATAACATTGCCTAGCTTTCAATCTCTGCAACTCTTGACAACTTTCTCTCCTTTCAAGCTTGGTCACCTTGAATCTCCATGCTCAATATACTAGTACAATCATCTCTCTTTGACAACTTATTGAAGTAGAGTCTCTATACTCTATTCTTCCTTCTCCTTGAAACCTTTCAACCACTTCACTATTTGGCACTCTAGCAACTCTAGCTTGTTGGCCTATCACTTCTTAAATAGAAGTTTGGAATCCTCTTTCCCGCTCAATTCTTTCCTTCTTTAATTTTGGTTTAGATGGATTAGGTAGGATTCATTGAATCTAACCCACATTTTATCCCTTCTAGAAATGTCTTGAAGAATCCTCTTGAATTCACCCAAAAATGGTTTACATAGAATTTTTTGCCACTAGCTCATCATCCTTATCCTCCATTTGATTCACAAAATTCTAGGTAACAACTATGTCAGCTCAGATCTGGTGAATCTATGACTTTTCAAATAATGTAGTAGCTTGACACTATAGAAAAATTGGTACTTGAAACACACGGTGTTACTCAACACCCATTTTCAATTCACTCAGAATTTGCATCTTACTCGAGACTTGAACTTCACTTGGCACCTAAAGTTTACTCAGCACACACTAGATTTTCCATTCACTCAGCTCCAACTAAAAATTTGCTCGGCTCCAACTAGCTTGCTTGACACTCACTCATGAACTTAGCTAAGCTTTGTAGTCAACCTTGTTAAAACTTATACTTCTAAATTTTCTAAGTGTGGCCAACCTTTGTATCTTAGAGTATATTATCAATACATCATTTAGCCATTGTCTTAGCTGATCCTTGCACTTCATTAAAAAACCATAACTCAACCTTTCCCTTAGGTACTTTTGTTACATCTAGTTTATTAAATCCTCTTTATCAATCAAGTAAGTGATAGTACTTGGATCTTACAAGCAACTGTCATTCCTACAATTTGCAGGTTTGACATCAATGACAAAACAATGATTGAAAACATTCTTTATCAACCAACTTCCTTCCTTGCATCAAACAATGATTGGAAATATTCTTTATCAACCAACTTCCTTCCTTGCATCAAACAATGATCTTTTCAATTAGATTTCCAACAATCTCCCTCTTTGGCATTAATGAAAAACCAAACTGATTAACCATCAGACCAAACTATTCAAAAAAAGTTAGAACAGTAAGTCAAATACCAAAAAGAAATACTGATGGAAACATATTTCTTTATTTCAATTTTAGTTTCTCCCTCTTAGCTATTGTATCATCTAGCTTATTCTACTTCAAATCTTCTAACTCAGTTTCTAACTCATTCTCCCTACACAATTTCTTCTCTCTTCTTCATCTTTTATCTTCTCATCAGTTGTTGATCAATTTTTTGCTATTTCTCCCTCTTTGACAACAATGCCAAAGACACATTATCTTAGCATCTTGACATTCATGTATAGCATTTTTTGGTACTTCAATTTCTCCCTCTATCACCTTGCTTGTGACTGATTTGGAACTTCAGCACTTCAATTATTTTAGACATGAATCCTTAAGTAAGTATCATCTACATCAATGTGTAATATTTCAATAATCAACTCATTTGATGTAGGGCAATCTTGATTTCTCTTGAGTAGCCTTAGCTAGGGGTATCACCAATAACTTACCTCTAAGATACTCAAAAGCATCTTTAGGTAGATCTTTTGTGAAGATGTCAGCAATCTGTTCCTTTGAACTAACATATTCCATTTTCACTTGCTTGTCTTCCACCAATTCTCTTACATAGTGATACTTGATTGCAATATGCTTTGTTTTGGCATGCATTATAGGATTCTTTGATATGTTGATAGCACTTTTATTATCACAATAGAGTATCATAGGTTGAGTTACCTCTTCCTTCATACCTTGCAACAAATGTTTGATCCATACAATATTGGTGCAATTGATAGCAACTATAACATATTTAGCTTCTGTTGTGGACTGTGAGATACAACTTCACTTTTTGCTGGTCCATGTGATCAACCTTTTACCAAAGAAGATTGCTCCTCCACTGGTGCTTTTTCTATCATCAATGTTACCTCCCCAATCTACATTAGTGTAGATTCTTAGCTTAAACTTTTCACTCCTCTTGTAGTACAAACCAAAATCATCAGTTCCTTTTAGATACCTCATTATTCTCTTTACTACCATCAAATAATTTTCTCTTGGATTTACAAAAAATCTTGCCACTATCCCAATAGATAATACAGTGTCTAGTCTACTATGTACAACATACTGCAACTTTCCAATCATTGATCTATACATTGTTTGGTTCACTTTAGCAGATTCATCATTCTTGGATAACTTATGTCCTATTACCATTGGTGTGCTGATTGGTTTTGAGTCTTCTAACCCAAATTTCTTAAGTATCTCCTTGATATATTTGGATTGGGTCACAAATATGCCATGTTTTAGTTGATGTACTTGCAATCCAACAAAAAATTTGATTTCTCCAAACATAGACATTTCAAACTCATTTTTCATTTGATCAGCAAAATCTTTGCATAGAATCTCTTTTCCTCCAAATGTTATGTCATCAAAAAAGATTTCAGATATAAAATGTCTTTACCTTTTTCTGCCTTGATATACAAGTTGTTGTTGTCATCTATTTTCTCAAATCCTATCTTCACAAGATATTTGTGTAGTCTCTCATACCATGTTCTAGGTGCTTGCTTCAAACCATAGAGTGCTTTGTGTAGTTTGTAGACTATATCCTTGTTCTTGTCATCAACAAATCCCTTTGGTTGTTCTATGTAGACTTCCTCTTCTAGTATACAATTTAGACAAGAAAACTTCACATCCATTTGGTAGACTTTGAATCCTTTGAAGCCAGCATATGCAAGGTTCTTACTCCTTCCATTCTTGCAAAAGGAGCAAATTTTTCCCCATAATCCAATCCTTCTTCTTGTGCATAGCATTTCCAAACTAATCTAGCCTTGTTTCTTGTGATCTCCCCATTCTCATCAAGTTTTTTCCTAAACACCCATTTTGTACCAATTACATTCTTGTTAGTTGGTCTAGGAACTAGGGACTTGGTTTTGTTCTTCTCAATCTAATCTATCTCCTCTTTCATAGCTTTATACCAGTCATCATCTTGTAGTGCATCTTTCAATGTCTTAGGTTCAATCTTGCTCACCAAACATGATTCATTCCTTAGTCTATTCCTTGTCATTGGTCTAGCATCCTTGTCACCAATGATTTTTTCTACAGGGAGATGTCTTCTCACATACTTGACTAACCTTGGTTCTATTCTTCTTTCCATATCTGATCCTTAAACTTTAGATTCATTTTTCTCTTCTCCATCTGGTATTTCATCATCTCTTTCATGTGTATTAATTTCAAAGTTAGAATAAGCATTTTTTTCATTCTATAACTTGGCTTCTAAATGCAGCTCAACATTCACTGGTTGTGACTTGGCTAATACTAAAATTTGCTGTTGAGTCCCAACTTGATTGGCAACATTATCTTCAACAATCATTCCTTCATAGAAGTATACAAAAGATCTATAATCTTTTGATTGCTTGGATTCATCAACTTGGACTTCTGCATGCTCATCAAAATTTACATTTGCACTCTCCACAGTCTTTTTAGTGTTAGTACTCAAACACTTATATGCTTTGCTTCTAGTGGAGTATCCAAGGAGTATGCCTTCATCACTTTTTTCATCAAACTTGCCATTTCTAGTATCTTTAAGAATCTAGAATTTACAACCAAATACTTTGAAATTTTTCACATTAGGTGAGTGACCATACCACAATTCAAAAGGTGTTGCATTTGTTCCTTTCTTGACTTGGACTCTTTTCAGGGTGTAAACAGCAGTACTTATAGCTTCTCTCCAATACTTTAGAGTAGCATTTTTCTCCATCATTAAAGATCTTACATAGTCTATTACTGACCTATTCCTTCTTTAAGAAATACCATTTTTTGGTGGAGTTCTTGGTGTTGATGTTTTCCTTTTAATACCTTTTTCATTGTAGAATATCTCAAATTCTTTTGATGTAAACTCTCCTCCTCTATCTAACCTTAGGTAGTTCAGACTCTTTCCTATTTCCTTCTCGACTCTAGCCAAATACCACTTAAACATTCGAAATGCATCAAACTTTTATTTCAAAAACATAGCAGTCATCATCCTAGAATAATCATCTACAAATAACATTATGTATCTATCTCCTCGGTAGCTTTGTACTTCTATTGGTCCACATAAGTCTGTATGGACTAGTTCTAATACTTCTTTGGAAGTGTATGTTTTTCTTTTGAAACTTGACATGGTCATCTTCCCTAGTTGACATTATTTTCACATTGTGTTTTCTGGTTTCTTTAGTTTTGGCAACCCTCTAACTTTTTTCTTTTTGCTGATGCTAATCAGATTATCAAAGTTAACATGACACAACCTTTTATGCACTAACCACACATCATCAAGTTTAACAACAAGACACATTGCATCTTCCATATCTAGGTAAAACAAGTTACTCCTAGTCTATTCACCTTTTCCTATCAAATTTCCATCAGTGTCATAGATTTTGGTAGATTTGTTTTCATTGAAATTCTACTTTGCAACATTCATTGCCTAACTATGATACACTCAACAAATTGTAATTCAATCCTTCAACATAGTATGCATTATCACATGAGATTTTCTCTATTAGTTTAATATAACCTTTCCCTTTGATTTGATAAGGAGCATCATTACCAAATCTAACACTATTTCCATTATATTGAGTAAAGGTAATGAACTTACTTCTATCTCCCATCATGTGATGTGAACATCCACTATCTATGATCCACTTGTCATTTTTGTTCACACTGGTTACTAGTGTTGTTGCTTCATCTTCATCTGATTCATCCTTCATAGCTACATAGACTACTTCATCATCATTCTCATCTGAATCTTCTTCAACAATGTAGCATCTTTTGCCTTTGTCCTTGTAGCCCTATTTATGACATAAACCTAGACTCTCTTTCAAAATTCTATTTTTTATTTTCAATAATCGTGTTTCCCTTCCAAATTAAATATAAAATTATATATAAATTTGACATTTATATTTGAAAAAAAACTTGATACTACAATAAATATACTTTTAAATATATAATTAATTAAAATTAAAATCTAAATCTAATTTTGATATAATTATATGTAAAAAAATATCAAAATTTAGAACCTTTATCAAAAATACAAATTAATTAAAATTTAAAATTTAATATATTTGATATAAATATTAATAAATAAAAAATAAATTCAATACAATTGAAATTGTAAAATATTGATTCATGAAAATCTCTCTATCCCTCTCTCTCTCTCTCTCTCTCTCTCTCTCACACACACACACACACACACACACATCCCTCCTTTCCCTTTCTACCCACTTTCACCTCTTGATTATTATCTATCTTTTTGGATTTTTATTTTATTTTATTTAAAGGTACCATTCATATTGTCTTAGATTTTAGTTTGGTTTGTAGTAATGATTCAATTTATTTTATCATTCAATTAGTTTTAGAATTCACATTTAAGTTGATTTATTAATAGTTTTTTGTAGTATTATTTTATGATTAGGCTTAAATTTGGTATAATGTTCAATCAACCTTAAGATTAAAGTTTACTTAAGTATTTAGCTTTATTTTGGTGTTAGTGTTACGGTTCTATTTAGTGTAGATTAAGATTAAATTAAATTTATTCTTAAAGTTTACTTTTAGATTAAAGTAGATTCTAAGAAATGACATTTAGCATTCACTTTTATTTAGTCTTAATTTTCAATATTTTTTAAGATGCTATTTAATTTCACATAATTTTTTAATGAAGGTTTTGTTTACATAATTTGTACAATTTTGTATGTTTATGATGTCCACAATGTTTCTTTAATCCAAATATATTCTCTCCTCTTTCCATTATATTCAAGTAGTTAAAGATATATTAGATGTAAATTGATATGGTTTTAATGATGTGCATTTATATAATTGATAATTTAGATTTATTTTATTAAATAGTAATTTTGTGAATTTTTATGGTGTGTACATTTATGCAAATTAATTTGTACAATCTATTGAGAATTTGGATAGTGATGTCAATAGCTTTAGACTATCGAGGCAAAACATGCATGCCTTCTATTCTAATGGCCTATCTTATAGAGAGGTCTATAAACTCAAATTAAATAAAGGGCATTTTACAAGATATTTTGTAAACCCTAAGATAGGTCTTGAGATAAGTGAGAAGAAGCCTTATGCATCTCTTAGATGGTGCACACATCCTCATATATCACAATGCTTTTGGTAGTGATGGTAGATGGTATTTGACCATCCACCACATGCAAATCATGAGGTGCCCAACTACTTTCTTAAGAAACTATGGTCTAAGTTTGAATTTGTCTTGAAACCCAATTATTTTGATATTAGAGAATTTTAAGAGGTTGGTGGAGGGATACCTTAGGATAGGCCTGGGGTAAAGGTCAAAGATAATATGAGGAATTGTAGAAATCCTTAGCCTCTTGTACCACTTCCTGCACCAATTGTCTCAGCACCTCTCCAATCATTGAGAAGTCTCATCTGTTCTTACTTCATTGAGTGCCCTTTTAAGAAATTTAGTAGAGAAATGGATACAAGAAACACATATTTATCTACTTGAACATGTTTGTACTAGTTGTGGAGGTATATGCAGAGCTCCCTAGGGTGATGATGATACAACACAAGTTGACCATAATGCTGAGGGAGCTGGTTTTGATGATGAGGCATACTCTTCTCATGGTGGTGGTAGTGATGAGATGATATTGAGTCATTTGTTGACCTTCTTTGTGGACATGGAGAGAGTCAAGAGCACCAAGTAAAAATTTAATTTAAAAATTTATAAAGTACATAACTATTTACTCTCTACATATATGCATAATTTGTTCAAAATATAAGAGGACTAACTGAGAGGGGAGGCATGAATTCGTTACCACTAAAATAAATCCTAGATCCCTTAGATGTTAGTACAAAACATAGACTCTACAAAAAAATGTTTTAGCTCGGTAAACACACAGGCACTCAATTATTACTAATAATATGTTGTAACTTAGTAACCACTAAAATAACAACTATAACTCAACAAATGCTTGACATGCAAATCTTAGGATATTATCTATTATTAACCTTAATTAACTTACTTCCATATACATAAAATAAATAGCATGAACACAAGTAACACCAAGATTTAATGTGGAAACCCAATTTGGGAAAACCACCATTAGCAACTAGTTAGTGATTTTCACTCTTTTGAAGTGGGCCATATTTTGAACCAACCCTGTTAAAGGTTACAAAACACATTGTTAGGTGTGACCCTATTAGAGGATTTAATTACCTTGTTAGGAGTGAACTTGTTAGAGGTCTTTATACACTTCAATTTAGAAATGTCACCTTGTTAGAGGATTTAAAAATAACTGTTAACCCAACTATGTTAAGAGATTTAGATAACTACTACAATGGTTAGAGAGTAACAATGAGATCACCTAATTTCTGATGCAACTATATTGCTGATTTTAGATCTCAATTCTCTCTTGAATACTTCATCCTTCCTAATCAAATGTATCTTTGTAGCTCCTCAAGGATATTCTACTTATCCTTATAATTCACTTCCTCTAAGCATCTTCTATTCTTCCATGTACTCACACATTCAATCCTCAACATGACCTTATACTCATATCATTAACATTATCAAGTTGGCTTGAATACAACATAGAATAATTAATATTCATCTCCTCAGTTAGCTAGAACCATTGAACAAATGTAATAGACTCAATCAATATGCCAAAACAAAAAAATCCTTTATTAGATGACCCTTCTTGGTAGACACTAACTTAGAAATGATTTTCCTATGTTAACAAAGTGAACCAAGTGAACTTGGTTAACACTACATGTTCAAAAAAATCCTTTAGTAACCAAGTGAGCTTAGATAACACTGGTTCCATCCAACTTTCCTTTATTACCTGAGTGATATCAGTTAACACTCAACTTTTTTGAACTTCTCTTCAATGCCCAAGTGAACTCGGTAGGCACTACCTTTTGAACTTGGCAAACACTGGAATGCTTGGCATACATAGGAAACTATCTTTATTTCCTTAGTGATCTCAAAATACATTGACTGGTAAAGATATGACATTTTTTGTAGCATCAAAGAAAATATACAATTAGCAAAAAAAATTCAACAATCTCTATCTTTGGAATTAATGCGAACACAACATGTCATAATACAATGAAATTTTATAGCAAAGTAATAGTAAGGATAATATCCTTAGTTTCATTCTAATTGTCATCCATGAGAACTCCCTCTATCAGTATGAACTCCCTCTTCCTTTAGTTTCTCCCTCTATCAAAAAACTCTTTCATTTTGATATGTTCATTCTCTTTGACATTTCTGACTGATGTATGAAACACACAATTCCCTCTATAGAAATTTTTTACACTATGATATAAAAATCTCCCTCTTTATCATTTAATGCCAAGGAAAATATACAGTCAGTTCTAATGTACCTTATGTACATATTCATATGCATTCTACTTTTTTATTACTACATCAACTTGAATGATCTTCAACATGCACTAGTTGATGCATCACTAAACTTTATTTAGTGAGCTTCAAATAGGGGAATAACCCCTAACTTACCTCTTAGATGCAAAAATGCATCCTTAGGTAATTAATTAGTATGTCTGCAATTTGTTCTTTAGTACTCACATATTCCAATCTTACCTCTTTATCTTGAACTAATTCTATGAGAAAATGATATTTTATTTCTATGTGCTTGTTCTTGGTATACATCACAAGATTCTTTGATATATTAACTACACTAGTGTTATCACAGAAGCTAGATCCTTGATCTCTACCTTCATACATGCCAACAGTTGCTTAAATAAAACAAAATTAGAACAATTAACTTCTAGTGTAACATACTCTGCTTCTATTGTAGACTAAAAAATGCAATTCTCCTTCTTACTTGTCCAAGACACTAGTCTTTTACCAAGAAATAATACTCCACCACTGGTGCTCTTCTTGTCATCAACACTTCTTGCCCAATCAACATCAATAAAGGCTTTCATATCTAAAGTGCCTCCTTTCTTTTACCATAATCCATAGTCTTTAGTACCCTTTAGATACCTCATGATTCTCTTGATTTCCATCATATGATTTTCTTTAGGATTTCTTAAGAATCTTGCCACTGTACCACTTGCTAATAGAATATCAGGTCTTGTATGCACTATATGTTTTAGTTTTCCAATCATTGATCTATATGTGGTCTGATCCACTTCCTTGGAATCATTATTCTTGGAAAGCTTATGTCTAGTAGAAATAGGTGTTCTAGCTAGTCTTGAATCCTCCATTCCAATTTTCTTTAGTATCTTCTTAATATATTTGGATTTCGTAATGTATCAAGTTCAAAGTAAATAAACTTTTTGTAATCCTCAAGTTCTTTGTTTCTCTCTTCTTCACACTTTTCTACAAACTCATGAATCCTCACATATGCAATTTCTATGATCTTATGAGTAGAAAAATTTAAATATTTTATGCCTTACTTCTACTAGAGTGTCATAGGAATATTCTTTCATCACCTTTGACACCAAATTTACCTTTCCTAGTCTCCTTAAAAGTATAATATTTTCTACCAAATACTTTTGAGTAACTTACATTAGGTTTTTAGCCATACCATCGTACATAAGGAGTTTTATTTGAGTCTTTCTTCAGGGATATTATGCTTAAAGTATGCACTATAGTACTAATTGCTTCCTTCCTATAATTGATTGCAATATTCTTTTCTATCATCAAGGTTCTTGTACAATCCATGATGGATCTATTCCTTCTTTTAGCTATACCATTCTACTGTGGTGTACTAGGGGATGATACTTGTCTTTTGAATTAATTGGAAATGAATTGACCACCTCTATCTGATCTCAAACATTTCAACTTCTTTCTTATTTCCTTTTCTACTCTAGCCAGATACCACTTAAACTTTTGAAAAGCTTCAAACTTATCTTTTAGATAAATTATAGTCATCAATCTAGAATAATCATCACCAAAAAAAAAACTTATCTCCACTGTATCTCTCAATTCCAATAGGTCTACAAAAGTCAGTATGAACCAACTCCAAGACTTCTTTAGAATGATAGTTCTTATTTTTGAAACTTGTCTTGCCCATCTTACCAATTTGACATTTTTTGCATAGGCCCATATCAGACTTTCTCAAACTAGGAATACATCTCACACTTTTTTTTCTTATTTTGACCAAAGTATCAAAGTTTATATAACATAACCTTTTTTGGCATAACCAAATTTTTCTACTTGAGCAATGGAACATGAACTTTCACTAAGATCTAGGTAGAATAAGTTCCCCTTTGCCTACTTACCAGACCAAACTAGATTTCCTTTTCCATCTAGCATCTCGTCCTTCCCATATAGGAATTCTATCTTGAATCCAATGTTATTAAATTGTGCCACACTTAATAGATTATTCTTTAGTCCTTCAACCCAATAAGAATTATCACATCTAAATTCATTGGTTAGTGAGATAAAACATTTTCCTTTTATGCAACATGGTTCATTGTTTCCAAATCTTACACTACCACCATCATAGTGTTCCAAATGTTCAAACTTTATTTTATCACCAGTCATATGATGTAAGCAATCACTATAAACAATAAATGTATCATTTTTTCTAACATGAGAGATAAGTGCCATTTTATCTTCTTCATCATTAGATTCATCTTTTACAACAATATAGACCATTTCATCATCAGTACCATCTGAATCTTTAGCCATAAAAAAAGACTTCTTACCTTTTTCTTTGTAGTCCTTAAAGTTCTCAAAATCCTTCTTGCCTTTGTACTTGATTTTCTTTTCATCTTTCTCTTGTTTGATTGGACACCTTGCAGCAATGTGACCAGCTTCTTCACAAGGAAAATAGATTAGAGGAATTTTATCTTTGTAGTTTCCTTTTTGTTTGGGTTACCTTCTTGCAAGAAATGCTTTCTTCCTCTTCACTTTCATAATTTTTTCCTTTATACTTTTTAGCTTTCTTCTTGAGTGATAACTTGACTTCAAATGTAGACTCAAGATTGCTAGAACTAGGAGTATAATTATCATAGTTTTGTAGCTTAAATGTAGTCAATCTTCCAACTAGAGCATCCAAAGTTATATTGTTATTTGGATCACATCTCATATCTTGAATAGAATACACTCTAATTTCATAGATAGGAAGAAGGGTTCTAAGTATGTTTCTTACCACTGTTACATCTTCAAGTGTACCTCCAAAGGCTTTGATTGCACTAACACTAGCTTTGATTCTCTCAGCATATTTTGCAATATTTTCATCCTCTCTCATCTTCATTTGATCAAACTGACCTCTCAAGCTTTCTTGTTTGTCTCTTTTTACATTATCATCACCTCCTTAGATATCCTTCAATTTTGTCCATGTGTCATAAGCATTAGCACATCCTTTGACCTCATCAAATGTGGCATAGTTAAGAGCTGATACAATGTCAATCATCATAATGTTATGATTTTTCTTTTCAAAAATCTCCTCCAAATTCAATGTTCCAATAGGAGCCTTGTAATAATTTTATAAATATTTCAACCTTGAATTTGTGATGGTTGCCAGGTGTAACTTCATATGTTCCTGCCATGCCCTAAAGTTAACTCTGTTCAGATTGAGAATCTCTCTTCTATAAGACATCTAGATCTTTTATCTTAGGTCCTTGAAACCTTTTCTACAAGTACCAAAAGCTATGATACCAATGGTTGGAAATATAAGAGGAGTAACTAAGAGGGGAGGAGTGAATCAGTTACCCCTAAAATAAATACCAGATTCCTTAGATGTCAATACAAAACATAAACTCCACTAAAAAATTTTGTAGCTCGATAAATACACAAGCACTTGGTTAATATTGATAATATTTTTGTAACTCGATAACCACTAGAATAACATTTATAACTCAAAAAATGCTTAATATGAAAATCTTAGGATATTATTAGTGATTAACATTAATTAACTTAATTGTGTACACATAAAATAAATTGCATGAACACAAGTGACACCAAGATTTAACATGGAAACCCAATTTGAAAAAAACCACCAACTGCAACTAGTTACTAATTTTCACTCTTCTGAAGTGAGACCTATTAGGAGCCAACAATGTTAAATATTTTAAAACACACTCTTATGTGTGATGCTATTAGAGGATTTAATTACCTTGCTAGGAGTGGCCTTGTTAGAGGTCCTTAGATACTTCAATTTAGAAATGCCACCTTGTTAGAGGATTTACAAATAGCTATTAATCCAACTCTATTAAGATATTTAGATCACTACTACAATAGTTAGAGTAATAATGAGATGACCTAATTTCTTATGTAATTGTATTTCTTATTTCAGATCTTAATTCTATCTCAAATATTTGATCCTTTCTGATTAAATGTATCTTTACAATTCCTAAAGGATATTCTTCTTATCCTTCTAATTTTCTTCCTCTAAGAACCTTTCATTCTTCCATGTACTCACACATTTAATCCTTAGCTTGACCTTATACTTATATCATTAACATTGTCAATTAGGCTTGAATACAACTTAGAATAATTAATATTCATGTCCTCAGTTGGCTAGAACAAACAAACAAATCCATTAAACTCAATATTCCAAAACAAGAAAATCATTCATTAGTCAACCCTTCTTAGTGGGTCCACTAACTTAGAAATGATTTTCCTATGTTAAAAAAATGAACCAAGTAAACTCAATTAACATTGCATATTTACAAATATCGTTTGGTAACTGAGTGATCTCAGTTAACACTGATTCCATCCAACTTTCCTTTGTTACTTGAGTGAGCTTAGTTAAAACTCAACTTCTTGGAACTTCTCTTTGATGCCCAAGTGAACTCGATGGACACTTCTTTCTAAACTTGGAAAACAATGGAATGCTTGACAAACATAGGAAACTGTCTTCATTCCCCAAGTGAGCTCAACATACATTGATTGGTAAAGATATGACATTTTTTTTAACATCAAAGAAAATATAAAATTAACCAAATTTTTTCAACATAACTATATTAACATATTAATGTATGTTGATTTTCAATTAACAGAGGATGGATGATACTTTTCCTCCTAGGAGGCAGTATAATATTTTTTCAAGACCTTCATATCTTGGCATCCCTCATATAGTATGCACCTTGAATTACACTCTAAATAATGTACATTAGAAATCAAATTTAATGGCATGCGCTCATATATTATTTTTATCTTATTGTATAGGGATTGTTGTCTATTACACAGTCTGATGCTTGTATAGGTCTTGATCCATCGGCCATTGAGGCACAACCGTAAACACCTATGATATGAAGTAAGTTTGAAGACAAATAATTTTTACGATTTTTATTTACACATTTTTATTAACTTATCTTTAACTTTGATTCATGTACAATAATGTATTTTGGTTTTATGAATTGGAAATGGACCATACATATCCATATAGGCTGCAATATAGTCTATTTCTAAATCCTTCATATTCTAACCATTTCATACATGTTGATGATCATCATGGTAGCATATCTCTAGACACATCTGTAATACTAGCTACTACTCAGGTATGATATATATATATATATATATATATATATATTTTTTTTTATCAAAAAAAAAATGTAGTGTAAACTATGTACTTTTTAATTTACATACTTTGTAATTCATATATATATATATATATATATAATTTTGACTCAAGGTTTATGTACCCATGATTTAGGACTATGTCACCATGAGTGTTTTTAAGATTACATGACTAAGCCATATGGAGGTATAAACATCATCCTTTCAGGTCAATATTGTTATTTATATATACATAGTTCATTATGATCTTTATAAAATTTTAAAAATTTATGTATTCTAAATTACAGGACCTCACCACTGCCACATTCGGTAGCTTTGACAATGCATCCCCTCCTATTATGGAAGGACACCTATCTCAAATGGTATTATTTTTAATAAGTAATAAATATTTAATTTATTTGTAAGCTAGATTTTGAAACTCATTTCAATTAAGCATGTACATATTAATTTAAGATGTGACACACAATGCCACATAGTATGTCCCACATGATGAGACACATCATGTTACATAGGATGATCCATTTGAGTCCTCTTCACATGGAGTAAAGAGAACTACAGGTCAGATAAATTAGGTCTTTTGGAAACTTTAGATTGTGTTTTTATGAAACATATTGTTTATTCTAATACATGTTTTATTAGGACAATTATCTATTATTATATGTATTTTTTGACTTCATAGATCATGTTATGACATGTTAGACCATGTTATATATTTTTAAGACTTCATATCAAGCTACTGTATGTAGTATAGACTATTATGTTATCATGTTGTAAGTATGAACCGTTTTCATTATTGTGACATATTTTATTCATGTTATGACACATTTTGCTAGCATATGTTACATGAACAATAATTTTAATAATTTTATTTAAATATAGGAACCTTAATTTAAATATGTTTGAATGTAAAAGTAATGGAAAAATATAGGAGGTCATTACTTGAATTGACAAAGAATTTCTAATATCAAGTGCACACCTTTAACTTTCAAATAGAAGTGAACTCCTATATTTTACACAACCGAAATCATATAAATTTAAAAAAAGTGAAGTCATCTATATGTAACACAATGTGAAGGACATAAATAGAAGTGCACTCCTTATTTAAAATGTTTACAACATGTTTTGATTTCAAAAAAAAATATTGGTTCATCAGATTTCTTCAAATGAGATGCTTCAAAGTGAAAATTTAAAACAAAAACATGTCTTACTAAAAGCATAAATTAATAAGAGCTACATGTATTATGTAAATATGTGTAATGTATGTACTCACTTTATGTAATTGCACCAAATGTTGATGTTCAATCCACCTTAAACATTTAAATTTTCATAAATTATAATTGAGACCTCAATAAGAGGTATATGTAATCTCTCTACTTTTCTATTGACAATGCATACACATATTTAAATTATATAACTACACATATCAAAATAGAAAAATAAATTAAAAAAATTACATGTGCTTGATTTAAATGTAGTCATCCCACTATACCATCTCCATTATCTCTCTTTTGCAATACATCTATAATTGTCCCATGCTCATCCATTGAAATTGTCCATAATACCATATTGGTGGGTCTCCCTTTGTATCTTTATAATTTGATATTTTTTGCCTCAACCAAATGAGAATAGTGTAAAATATTCTCTTCTAATTGGTAGTCTTCAAATGATGGTAAACCATTTCTTCTTATTAGGTATGTATGTAGCCAGGTGCCTACTATAATGATAGACCCAATTGGATGCTCAAAACCATCATCATCTACTTGATGACATATCAATTTTTGTTAGGTTCTACACATCTAGCTAGACAATACTCAATCTGTTCATCATTATCATTAGGTGCAATAACAACATAAACATGTCCTACAAGATAAGATAAAGTACATAAACACTTTAATCATGTGTAAAATATATATATATATATATATATATATATATATATATATATATATATATATATATATATATATATATATATATATATATATATATATATATATATATATATATATATATATATATATATATATATATATATATATATATATATATATATATATATATATATATATATTAATGACATGTAATTGAATTATATAATGACATGTACATAAATAAATAATTTAAATTGTGCATACTAGGTTGTACAAGGTCTAAAATATGACCATTTAGTTGGCCCACTAATTGTGTCACAATAATATCTTGAAAGGATATTCTTCTCTTCAAATAGGTAGAAGAAAAATCTTATTGTAGAGTTATGACTTGATTTTTTGTATAAATATTTGTTACACCATTTCACAATCTCATGTGCATTTTTAAATTTGGCTTTCTCCTAAAATTTTAATTGCTCTTTGCAAAGGGCTCTCCTCACGCATGCACCAATACCATTATGTTTTCCTTTACCATGCCTAGCCTCAAAATACTCCACACCTATTGGATATGAGTTTTCATATGTGTCCTACTCAACCAATAGAAGATTCTAGCATTCTAGAATTGTCTTGTACAATTGTTTGACCATATCCAATGTTGTGTCATTTGAATTTTTCTCTCTCTTAAATTATCATAAAATAACTTGAAACAATATTGGCCAAACTCAAATGAATGAAGTTTATTATCACTCATATAGAAATGGTACTCTCACAATATTTATCAATTCTCCTCTATACTATTAGGTGCATTCCTATAAACTATATGAATGTAAATTATTACTTGTGTTGGAATTTACAAGTGGGAAGTATACTTTTGAGGGGCAGGGAGGGGGGGCATGAATTAGAAGTTCCAAGCTTTAACCAATAAAACTTTTAACATTAATCAATACATGCATGAAACATATTGAAATAACATGAAAATACTTGACAACATATTTGATCACCTAGAAACCCTCCAAAATGAGAAGGTAAAATTGGGGTGAGGGTGACACCCACAACTTACTCCTACAGCAATAATGTAACTTGTCAAGGTTACAAAGTTTGACCATGAACCATAGTCTACCCTATTAAAGGCTTTTACACCCTGTTAAAAGTGTACCTATCTAAAGGATTTACAAAACATTCACTTGGAATGTCACCCTATTAAAGGATTTATACAATGACTATTAAACCAACCTAAGTCCATAGGATTTCATTTTTCTAATACAATTGTTAGAGAGTATAGTAGAATGTTTGACCTGATCTCTTACAATCTGATATTGTTGATTCTAGATCGCTATTTAGTCCAATCTAATCCTCACTAATCTGATATGAAGCTATTGTAATGTTGATTCTCTATTTTGCTAACTAATATTGCAATTCCCTTACTTTGCTAAGTCACCTTGAATGTCCTCTTGTCACTTCACCCCTTTACTCTTGTTCTTCACTCACTTGCATCATATTCTTCTCTTTTAATTATGGGGCTTCAACCTCCTTAAAAGGATTCTATGACTTAGGGTTAGGTATGAATCTATAGCTAAGATTCATCATTTTTGCCTCTTTACCATTCCAATTATTTGATTAGTTGCATGTTGATTAGATAGGGAATAAAATAGATTCAATCTTATCTCTAATCTTTGAGATCTATCCATTAGCTGGCATGCAAAATGGTTTATATCTTAGTTTGTGAAGGCACAAACTACTATGTCAATACTGTGTTGTACTCGACACTTGATAAAACTATTTCTCAGCACATATTGAAATTTTGTCTAGCTTGGCACCTAAATATACTTGACATCTATTGTTCAGTTGACACATATACTTACTTGGCACTATCTATTTTCTTGGCACTTGAGTAACTCAACACTTACTATATTCCTAGCTCAACATCTATTGCAACTCGACACTTTTATATATTATGCTTGGCATATGTTGCTAGCTTGACATCAACTTAGAAAATAACTTAAGTGTGCTGACACTTAATTGTCAAAACCATTCTGAGATCAACAATCTCCCCCTTTGACATGAGTGTCAAAAACACTTAACTATACATGATGAGTCTATCTCTCTTAAGTATAATGCAATCACAGTTCGCCATATATACAAAAATTCAAAATTGTTTAAAATTTTGTGAGGGACTAAATGTTCAAAATTTTGTGAAGGAATTTATACCTCAAAATTTTGTAACTTCCCCTAAGTTGATGTGCCTTTTGTATCCAAAATCTCTCTTAGTACATTTGTCTCTTGTTGATTTTCAATCGTATACTCTTTATCTAGTGTCCACTATTTCTACTCTTTGTGTTGTTTGCTCATACCTTTCCCTTTTTACATGTCTTCCCCTTTTCCATGATTGTCTCCTCCTTTCTTTTATCTCCCCTTTATTTATCTCCCCCTTTTTGACACTTATGCTAAAGGGTCTATACACTGTATTTAGCTAGAAAGGTTTTATTCACTTCCATGACAATCTTTAGAGTAGCATCCCAATTTTGTATAGCAACTTCTAGGGATTTTATTTGTATTGTTGTCTCTCCTACAAGATGAACTAAGTTTTCTAATGTTGAAATATTAGGATCTTTCTTTAACATTGTCTCAGGATAGGCTAGTTCCTTCTGCAGTATCTTCATGCAAGGGGTTAGGGTAGCTTGTAATTTTACTAATTTGTCTCTAGTATTAGCCTCTTCTACTATGAGTACAAATATTTCCTTCTATGTATGAAGCACTGCATTGAAGTTCTTTTCACTCTAAGCTAGGTCTTGTGGCAATTGCATGCCTGATACTTTCAGATTTCTCTCTAGGCTCAGTAACCTCTGGACTGTCTCTTGTGTGAAGTTAATTGGGTCACAGAGTTTTGTGTATAGTGAGAATATATTCTCAAGTACCTTCTTCTCTTTTTCTATCTTATTTTCCAACTCTACTTGTGATAGTGCTAATTCACTGGATAATTTTTCATTCACCTTTGCTTGGAATTTCTTCTCTAACCATTCCATTAGTTTAAGATTGGCATCCTAGTCCTCATTTGTCACCTGTACAACAATATTTGACAATTGTTCTAATATGTTCTTTGCTTCATCAGGTGGTTGCAAGCTGAAGGCATCTAAGAAGATGTCCTTAATCTCATGTAATGAATGCTTTTGTTTATACTCATTTCTAATTATCTCCTACTTCTTCCTCCCTAATGCCTCTTGCATGATATTTATCTGTTCAAGTGTAATGTTTTCATAGTCATATTTTGGAATGACTATCTCTTCATCTAGTGTAGGGTCTCCATAGTGAAGTACCCTTGAAACTTTTGTGGAGCTCAAGCTTGATGCAGAGATTTGTAGTGGTATAACATCAATATTTTTTAAGCCAATTAAGTTACATTATCCTTAATATTATCACAAGTATTTTCTAAATTGGATTTGGATGCATGACTTACCACTTTGAATTGGCTTGTGTCTTTTGACTCGGTCCTTTCTTCATTAGAGTCAAGTTGTGCAACATATTTTCTACTTAATTTATTCTTCACTGGACCTTGTTGCTTGGTAGCCTTCTTCTTTTCTTTCATTTTCTCCTTATATTTTGTGGAGTTTCTCTGGTGGTGGCTCTTGTTTCTAGAGTTGTGGGCTTTGTAGGGCTTGGTTTTGCTACTTTCTTACCCTTTGGCTTGGTTGTAAGTTGTGTGCTAGTTTTCCTTTTCTTGGGTTTTAGTTTAGTTGGTGCTTCCTTAGCTTGTTCATCCTTAGCACCTTCTTCTTCTTCATCCTCACTCATGCCTTCTGTCAAAGCAAGTGGTCCCTGACCCTATTCTTCTTCTTCTTCTTCATCTACATCATCTTCTTCATCATTATCTCTAGTAGTTCCCTCTCCAAAACTGGCCTTGAGTTTCTTTACCAGTTTTTCTTTCTTCCTTAGTGTTGATGTTTTCAATTCCATTTCCACCTTTGATTTCACAACATCATAAGTGCCAAAAGGTTTTTTGCTTTTATCAATTTTCTCTGCAAGTAATGCAGTGATGGAAGTTGATGCTTCATCAATGTTTATCTCATATCCTCATGGCCTTAGCCATCTAACTCTTGGCACTACTACTTGAATATAGGTGTAATCAATATTAACTGGAAAGAAAATATTATTAATGTGCTGCTCTACTAGGGAAATTAGAATTCTCAGTCTTTGTTTCATAGAATTCTTAAAGTTCTCAAAATACCTAGTCATAATTGTCTCAAAATTGTCTCCCATCTATACTATATCCTGATTTATTTGTACAGCAGTTGACCTATTTGTCTTCCATCTTATCTTACCAAATGAGGGAAATTCATTCTGAACATAGAAGAATGTACATATAAAAAATGAGCCAAACTTATATTGAGCACTTTTGGATCTTCTTATTGCTCCAAAATTCTCTATTATCTTCTATAGTTGTAGTTTTTCTAGATAATATGTATCATCTTTCTTTACAATTTTATGTCCTACATCCATTGCAATGCATGGCACACTATAAGGTTGGCTTGACTGGTAGAATTTGTGTGATATGACCCTTACTAAAAGCTCTATAAGTGGATCTTTGATGTTTTCTATTGTCATTTATCTCTTCTTCCATTGTGCCCCTATGTTCTTCTCAACGACTTTCTTGGAGTCACTAATTAGGGTCTTTGGCTAATCTAGGGTTAGATATCCTGTGACCCCATTTATGATTTTCTTTGATATTTTAATAGACCCTCCTTCCAACCATAAGCATCCATCATGGATGCTACTTAAAACTATTATAATCGACTTTGTTATAAAGATCATGGGGAAATCTAGGGAACACATTAGTCCCTTTCTATCAATAGTGCTAAATTCTTCTTTCAATACGCTATTCTCACATAGTTTATTTTAAGCCTAATGTATCTCTATATCACCAATCCCTCCAACCTTGCAGTTGTAACATTTTCTAACATCTTATACCATGACAACCTTTGGTGGAATAATAGATAATGCCCCTATTGGGTCATTCTTGTACACAAATTCTGGTATAGGCCTAAAGTATGGTTGCTTAACCTATTTACTGACTAATTGAACCTCAAATGATTCCTTGTCCTTAGGATTCGTAGAAATAGAATCCATTTTGCAACCTAGGGTTTTAACAACCTTTGAAATAGCATAGCTCGACACTTGAGAAATACCTTATATCGATGAGGTGATGTTGAATCTTTGCTAGAATCTTTGCAAATACCTTTTCCTTGCTCAAAAATCACTTCTTCGCTCTGCTTGCTCTTTTCTCTATGTTCATAATGATGATAAATGATCAAAAAATTGACCTTATACCCTTCAATACATCACATTTAATGCTTAATTCATATACAACTATTAACTTGGCTTGTATGCAATTTATGCTTTACTTGGCAGCTATAGGAATTACCCTTACTTAGCTCCAATAGAAATTATTTTTACTCGATAGAAACTACTCACTCAACATCTAAAGGTAACTTTCCTCACTTGGCAATAATATGAAAACTTAAAGTTTTAACTTTGGAATTTCCTCATAAACTTGCATCTTTATTCATGCTAATTTTATCCTTTACAGTACTATCTTATCTTGGAACTGATGTATAATGAAGCATTTAAATATTAGTCCCACATACCTTCTTTTTCTTAGTTAGATGAGGTGTGACCACTTGACCTATTAGGTAAAGTGATCCCTCCATTGGATGTCTTACTTCCATCTCTTCTCTTCCATGTCTTACTCATCTCTCCTTCGATGTGTTCAACATCTACCTTCCCTTTTCCTTTGTTGAACTCAGAGTTGGGTGCCTTTGACCTTGTTAGGCAATACTTGTTGATGTGACCTGTCTTTAGGCAGTTGAAACAAGTGGTTTGACTCAACCATATACTATCATTACCAATTAAATGTGTTCTTATGCAGTTCTTAAGGATGTGTCCATCCTCTTGATAGTAGTGATAGCTCTACCTAGTGTTGTAGTACCAATTGTAGAAGTATCCATGACTTTCTACCTTTGCTGGTTTGTTTGGTGACCACATAGGCTTAGATTTGCATTCGCAGGCTCTAAGTCCATACTTCTAACAGTTGTAGAAGTAACCTTCAAATCTTGGTGTCCTGATGGTTCTAGTCCTATAGTCATGTGCCTATTCACCTTTCTTATTGCACTTGTGTCAGTGACCCATGTTTTTAGGTTTGTCATGTTGATTGGCATTCTTACTTTTGCACACATTAGCAGTATTTCGTTTCTTTCCACAAAAATGACAAGTGGGTTTTGAATTCTTACCTTTGTCACTTCTTTCTTTAGCAGTCTTCAATGATTCTCCTTCTTCAGTGCTAGTATAGCCTAGTCTTGATATGCCATTGCTAGATCTAGGAGATTTCAATAGTTTCTCAAAGTACTTGATGGTTTCATTGAGCTTGTTCAAGATCTCTACAATTTAATTTTTCTCTTCTTAGGTCATTTTGCAGTTGTTCATTTTGTAACTTTAGTGTGGAGATCTCAATGTCTTTGACATTCAACTCATGATGAGCATTCATCATCTGACTTAGGGTATCGAATTGCATGCTGGATGTTCTTGCAAGCTCAATTGACTTCTCTTCTAATCTGTTGGATAGATGTCTCTTGTCACCTCCTATCATAGCCTTATCTTCAATGGATCTCTTCTTCTATTTAGTCACTTCACATAGCATCATGGCTTGTGATTCTTGTTCAGTCTTGAGAGTTCTACTTTCTTCTTCTTGAGCTCTATTCTTCCCCATTAGGTTTTCTATTGCTGCATCAAATTCCTTTGAGTCTCCATTTGCAAATACTTTAGTAGTATTAATCTCCTTGGATTGTGTATCATTCTTAGCTATGGAAATGTCTTTTCTTCCTTTTAGGGATTTCCTCAGTTCCTCCCTAGCTTCTTCCAAAGAATTTAGAATGTGATAAATTTCAATCTTCCAGTTCTCTATAATCTTCCCAAGCTTGTAGACCTCTATCTCTAGATCTTTTCTCCAAGTTGTAAGGCTCCTCTTGATGAGAACTTAGCTCTGATAGAAATTGTTGGAATTTACAAGTGAGAAGTATACTTTTGAGAGGGGAAGTGAAACAAAAGTACCAAACTTTAAACAATAAATTTTTTAACATTAATCAATACATGCATGAAACATATTGAAATAACATGAAAGTAAAAGCATGCATGAAAATACTTGACACCATATTTGATCACCTAGAAACCCTCCAAAATGAGAAGGTAAAACTGGGGTGGGGATGACACCCACAAATTACTACTGTAGCAATAATGTAACTTGTCAAGGTTACAAAGTTTGACCATGAACCATAGTCTGCCCTGTGAAAAGCCTACCCTATTAAAGGCTTTTACACCTTGTTAGAAGTGTACCTATCTAAAGGATTTACAAAACATTCACTTGGAATGACACCCTATTAAAGGATTTATACAATGGCTTTTAAACCAACCTACATCCATAGGATTTCATTCTACTAATAGAATTGTTAGAGAGTATAGTAGAATGTTTGACCTGATCACTTACAATCTAATATTGCTGATTCTAGATCGCTATTCAGTCCAATCTAATCCTAACTAATTTTATATGAAGGTGTCATAATGTTGATCCTCTATTATGCTAACTGATAATATAATTCCCCTTCTCTACTAAGTCACCTTGAATTTCCTCTTATCACTTCACCTCTTTACTCCTATTCTTTTCTCACTTGCATCATATTCTTCTCTTTGAATTATGGGGCTTCAACCTACTTAAAAAGATTTTGTGACTTAGGGTTATGTATGAATCTACACTTGAGATTCATCCTTTTATCCTCTTTACCATTCTAATTATTTTATTGGTTACATGTTGATTACATAGGGAATCAAATAGATTTGATCTTATCTCTAAGCTTCCAGATCTATGCATTAGTTGGCATGCAAAATGGTTTACATCTTAGTTTGTGAAGGCACAAACTACTATGTCAATACTGTGTTACTCAACGCTTGATAAAACTATTGCTTAGCACATACTAAAATTATATCTAGCTTGGCACCTAAATATGTTCAGCATCTATTGTTCACTTAGTTCATATACTTACTCAGCACTATTTGTTTGGTTGGCACCTGAGTGACTCGACACTTACTATATTTCTGGCTCAGCATCTATTGCAACTTGACACTTTTATATGTTATACTTGGCATATGTTACTAGCTTGACATGAACTTAGAAATTAGCTTAACTGTGTTGACACTCAATTTTCAAAACTATTCTGATATCAACAACTTGCACAATATTGTGGTTGTACCTCATCTTGCAGTGCAAGTGTTTAGTTCTCTAAAAAGTTAACAACTAAAAGTATAGTACTAATTAGAAACATATTCTTACATATGCAAAATTTTCCATCAATCCATCTAGAATATTGAGAATGTTTAACATATTTTGGTGTGATCACACTCTTAAACTAATCCATAAATGTATGCTAAATAACTTTATCTATAACTAGATCATACATTCTTCCAATCTTTCCATCCTTCAATCGATATTCAATAGTTTTGAATCTTTTTACATCAGCTAATTGTTGTCCTAAAGTAGTCAAATAATTTTCATGCAAATATTCATCTAACAATGAAAGATTGCCATGCATATCACATGTACTAGAAAGAGATGCATTGAAAAGAAAATATTGGTCATTAGGTGACTTACATGAAAAACTTGATTTGAAATCCTTTCTACTTTAAGGTGGTATTTTTACATCACATTCCTACGACATTTCTTTTCTATGCATGGTATCATGTATAAATTGAAATACATCATAATGGTAACGAAATTAAACATGATTTTTACAACATGTGATTCTTTCCTTGTTAATTGTTATATACCATGGTTTACACTTTTCAAATTATCTTTGACTAATGGTAATAGTTAACACCATATCATCTAAAAACTTTCTCAATAATTCAGCTTGAGTCATCTCCACAAGTGTTTAGGATGTAGATCATGTATTTTTGAGCCAACTCTCAATTTAAGAACATCTCTTAAATTAGGTGATACTCATGTATTATCATGCCAAAAAATTTCAACCAAACTTTTGACTTCACTAGTAAGATTCATATCAAATCTCTAGAGTCTACCACTATAAGTCAACAAACTATTTTCTAGATCACATTGAAAGTTAACCCTTCTCTTTATATCTCTTTCTAAAGTCTTATGATTCACATTAAGATATCCACTTATAGTAATAATCAATCTTTTGTCAGTAATTAATTTGTTAACTACAATTGTTGTTATTGCTTGTCATAGTGCATTCTTATATTTAGAGAGACTTCTATTTTCAGTAAAATCAAAGGCACTACCAATTGTGGATACAACTAGTTTTAAAGACTCATTTTAATTCTTGGGTTTTGCATACATACCTAACCTTTTCATTAATTTTCAAATTTTAGACATTTTTTATTAGTTGCAACATCAATTGAAATTGAAACCCAAATTTCTTATTGTAAAAAAAATGTGTATAAAATCTATCAACATGTGTCCTAATCTATCTCCACAAAACTAATCCATGAAGATTATCTATCACATCATTAGAAAAATGAAAATTATGTCCATGCACTTCAATATCATTCATACATGTTTTTTCAGTACTTGGTGTTTCCATGTCTACATTCATAGCATTTTTATTTTCAATTGGCATTTCATTTTTAGTGTTATTTGGAATTTGAATCTCATTTTTATTTTTCCCATGTATTTCTTTTGAGGATTGCATTTCCATTAGAGTTTGTTGTGCATGATCATTTGGCAATCTATTCTCTTTTGGAAAAAATAAATCATTTAAATTGTAACCTAATTCTACAAAATAATCAATTTTATTATGAGAAAAAACTTGAGGGTTTGGAGACACACCTATATTGAATGTTTGATTACAATGTGCACCTAAATCTCCTTGTATTGGGTTCTCTTCTTCATCCTCCTCATCCATCATTGTATCCTTGATGTCTTTCTCTTCTAAAACATTGCTCAACTCTTATTTTTCTTCTCTCTCATTGATGTTGTGCTTCATTTTCTCTTTTTATTGCAATCTCCTCATTTATTAGAACTCTTAGTTTCTTCTTTCTTTGTTTTTTTTTATCCCATGTTTGCACTTGTATTGAATTCAAATCAATGGCTTGAAAATTGTAGAAGATGACAAGAAACCAAAATAATTATGACCAATGGGTACTTCAAAATTAGATACCCAATATTTAAACAATTGGCTACCCAATTTTAAATTGGGTGCCTGATATTTAAATAATAGGATACCTGATTATAAATTGGGCACCCGTTTTAAATAATCAGGTACCCAATTATTTAAATATCAAGTGCCCAAATTTGATAATGACTAAATCAGAATCGGGCACCCAATTTTTGAATTGCAAATTGAGTGCCCAATTTTAATGCCATGGACAAGAATTTACATCTAGTTTTACCTTTGGGAAAGGCATGGCATAGGCTTGGTGGGACCAAGGCTATGTATTTATGAACAAAATTTTGACTAAGGTATTTAATCAACAATTCTAGGGATTGTCATAATTTTTATACAGTTGTTCCCATTGAATTATTTGACAAAATAAAAATGTTGGATACAATTTTCTAATTGTGTGTTGTCTTTGATGTTACAAAAATGGCATATCAGTTGGCAGACAGTGCTTACCAAGCTCACTTGGTCAATAATGCAATTTTCCTTGTCTACCGAGCATTCCTGGAGATTACTCTGCGTAGACAATGTCTACCGATCTCACTTGGGCGTCAAAGGAGATTATGGAAAAAAGTAGTGTTAACCGAGCTCACATGGTTGTTATGGTTCCACAACACACACCCCATTCCCTACTCCAGAATGGGGACCCCCTAATTTCTTCTCAAACTCCCAAACTCACAGTTCGAGATTTGAGAAAGTGTTAAAGTTAGAAAAAAATTCAAAAAAATCAAAAAAATAGAAAAGGAAAAAAAAATATAAAAATATAAAAATATAAAAATTATAAAAGTTTCAAAAAAAAATTTAAAAATAAAAAAAATATTAAAAAATATTTGCGGACACGCTACGCAGGGTCGTGGGTGGGCGGAGGGTTATAAAACCCCCGCCACAATTTTTTTAAAACTCGTTATCCTTTTTAGTCATTTCCATCACTCATCTGCTATGTAATGTAAGTGGACCATACTAATTGCACATTGCGCTCAAATCATTCTACCCGCACATTTCACGAGTCACCCCGCACTCATGCCATCATGCGACCCACACAACACACCATCGCATGACCCATCCATAGTGCGACCCGTGAGTGGCACCGCGCACATATACCCTTGGCACCCTGCACATGTATAACATTGGCATCGTGCATATAACCTTGGTGCCCCATGCACATAAGCTTGGCATTGTGCGCCCTTCGGCACCACGCACCCACTTCCAACATCAACTCTGCATGCATACTGTCGCCCTTTGGTGCCGTGTGTCATGACCCTTTGGCATCACACATTGTGCACCATTTGAAACCCTAACCATGCCTTGTGCATGCTTTGTGTTACACTCATGCATGCTACTCCTACTTCATACACACAACCCCCACGCCACTCACTTTTTCCCTCCACTGCGCACGCATGCTTCCAAGCCGCATTGCACATAAATTTTGATTAGGAATTTAATAAACCCAAAAAATAAAATAAAAGGGGGATACATTTTTTTTAAACACTCAATTAGACATAAATTAATTGTTTTCTTTGCAATTAGTTTTTATTCTCGAGCTAATAAATGTCTTTCCTAGTGACATGTAGAGATTCAATGGCATCCACATCTAGAATGGCACCCAAGCCCATCATATTCAAGCTTTAAGGCATACCATCAAAATCAAGATTCCATGATGATCACATAAAAATTAGAGATACCGACTTGGGACATATAGACCTGGGTGACTTCCTTAGAATATGCAATAAACCCACTAAGAGATCTAGATTGATATCCACCTTGATACATTCTAGGTTGGTGAGCATAGCTTCACATCCCATCTTAGTACAGTTAGTAGAATTGATAATGGCTCTGGAACAACATTTTGTTTTTAAGGAAAGAGTGGTTAAGAGCATCATTGGAGAAGTTGTGTTGAACCTATGACCCAACAACATTGAGAGGGTCTTCCATCTCCCGAGGGTAGATCAATTCATTAGGCCCTCATACGAAGTAGTAGAGAGATGGTACAAGGAGACCCAAAAGTAGGCAACAGATATTATACAATCATCTTACCTCATTGAGAAGCCTCCTTAAGGAAGGATAATAGGAAAAGTGGATATGACTTAAAGATATATGAAGGAGGATATTGGTTATTCCATCATTCTTTTGAGCAGAGTCATGGGTTTACCTACAGTAGCTCACTTAAGTACCGTCATGATTAACTTTATTGAGACAATCAGGGAAACAAAGATACCATTGGACTGGGCCACCACACTAAGTGAAAACTTGTGTGAACAATTGGGGGTAGTAAAAGATAACAAGAAGTTCTATATGACTTCTTACATGGTATACCTACTTACAACAAGAGCCACAAACTATCTCAATTTGTATAGGAAGGGTAGTATGAAGGATCCAAATGCTTGGCCATACATTGTTTACCCTCAACTGGTGAGGAAGAAGCTCTCAACATAGAGCAAGGAGTATAGAATCATGAATGACACATTCATTTTCACAATCATCTGGTTCATTGAGGGAGAGTATGGAAAGAGGCTATCTGATGAAGAAAAAGTATAGATAACAACTCTTAGGGTCTACTTCATTCAATTTAAGACATTTACATATTTGTAGGTAGCTGGTGCCTCCATTAAACCTTAGAAGCTCCCTAGATATCCTAGTGACAAACTGGTGTTATTGGAGATTTCCTGGCAAATTGAATCAACATATGAAAGTGTAAAGAGATAGAGGAGACCCTTTTGGATATGGCCCCTAGTCATTGGATTGTATCAAGTCAAATAGAAATAGGATATTCCATCTTTTGAGTGGGAATGGGAGAATTATCCCCTCGAAGAATATAATTATCCTAGACCTTAATTTGATAATATTGGGAGAGTGAAGAGTCTGGCTGGTAAGGAATTCCACCATGAGGATGCTGTTGAAGATCACTAGATGAATGTCACAAATGACTACAATGTCTGCATAAGGGACTATTGTAGGATGATTTTGCATCTAGCAAAGAAGGCTCTCCAGCTGAACATTCCAAAGGAGATAAAGTGCCAGGACTCAAAGGAGCTACTAGACCCCCTGTTCAACTCAAACAAAATAGGAGAAAGACCCATCATGAATGTCAAGGTTGATAGGGAGGAGGGCAATGATATTAATCATTGAGCAAGGAAATTAATTAGAATGACTAAGGAATGGATCAAAAAAACTTTTTCACTTGATCCAATACCTGAAACAATAATCTTTCATGTGCATGCCCACCCAAAATGAGGTAGAGGGAAGAAAGTAACAATTCCTTCCTTTATAGCCTAGTCTCCCATCAGGCCAGAGATAGTATACCAACTTGATTTCCTGATTGGATACCAGCATCCTCCAAAGAGGAAGGTAAAGAAAAAAATGAAGAGGAACTCCCCTCAAAGGATTCAAATAGAATAGGGTGAAGCACAAGTACCTCCCTAATAGCATGAAGAGAGTATACAAGGGTCCAAGGATATTGGTGCTTCACAAGTTTAGGATGACCCTCAATTTCTTCCCATTGTGCCTAGCCAATCAAAAGAGGGAGAGAGTGAGCAAGTGTCCATTCCTCCTACACAAGATGAGTCAGCATCCCCTTCTACCTCCACAAAACAAAAGAGGATTAAAGTTTGAATGAAGAAAAGGAAAAGGGTGACTAGGAGAATGGTGCCTTTTCCATCTATTCTTGAAACCATTCCTAAAGGAGAAGAGGAGGAAGAAGAGGAGACAGATGAAGAAGAGAAGCTACCCTTGCAGAAAAGAACTAGGCTAGCTAGAGCCACAGAGAAAGAAAGGAGAAGAAGTGCCACAGGTACATCTCCATCCACCCTAGTAGGACCTTTAGAAGTCTCTTCTTCAAAAGATGAAGTACAACAGTGGGTGGACAAGCAAAGCGAAGAAGGTGATGATTTTTTCAAAATGTCAAATTTTTATTTTATGCCTATTGGTCTAGAATTAGTTAGGGATAAGATTAGGGATACCCCTAGAGGTGAACCTCAACAAGAAGAATGGACACAGATTCCACTAGAGTCATAGGGTCCTGAACTTACTCCCCCATCTCCACCACAAGTCCCAGTGGTAGATAAGGGCTTGGTTACTCCTCTGCCCCAAAGTTTAGAAGAAGAATAGGTTTAGAAGGAACCATCACAAGGAGAAGAACCGAAAAAAAGGGCCACTAATGAAGTATCAAAGGAAAGACAAATGGCGAAACATTCTCAATCATCTTCCCAAGATATGAAGATGCAAGCTGTAGGGTCTACAGAGTCTGAGACCATAGAAGAAGAACCCTCATAGAGGGAAACAACTCCAAGGAGGAGTGATAAGGGGAAGGAGGTAGTAGAACACACCCCTTCATCCTTGAGAAAAAGGTCATCAGATGAGCACATCCAAAGGTGACTCCAAAAGGAAGTAATGAGGAGTAATAGGCCTAAATTACATGCCTCAGAGGAAGACATTTTTGAGATTGCAAAGATTTTGAATAAGCCTAAGTCTCCAACACATGAGGCAATATCATTGGCATTTTTCACTAGTACATGGGGCTAGGAATTGTTTGTGCAAGTGGTTGTTCCTCCTAAAGACATGGATGTAGAAAGCCTTGGTCGTAAGGATTATCAATTGAAAGATTTTATGTTGGGAAGACCCATATGGGATACAACCTAATTGATGGTGACCATGGGAGTCAAAGAAGTCTTGAAGAGCATGGGGTAGGATGAGGTCAAACTCCAAACACTTTGAAGGTAGGTCGAGATCCTAAAAGGATATTTGGCTGAAATGGTTGGTCCTCTTGATCCTAAGCACCCTGAGGACACATTGAATACCATTCTTAGAGAAGGGGGAGCTATACATATGGATCCATTTTTGAAATCCTATCAGTAGTGGTGGGAAATTTTTTATGAGAAAGGTATTATGATTATCATGGGAAATTTGAAGTTACTACATGCTACATAGGAGAACGTGAATAAAATGGTAGCGATTTTGAAGCAGGACTTCAGTATCATTGATGAAGCGAGGGCTTGAAGTAAGGATTTGCAAACTCTACAAGCCATAAAGGGGCAAAGGTATTGAATTTTGATTGATGTATATACAGGAGAATAATTAGTATGATCGATGATTGGATAGAGAAAATAGTGGATAGCAATAAAGTAATGGAAACATTACATGAGGAAATCCATCGGCTCAAGAACCAAGCACAAGAGAAAATTTTGGAAGCAAAGAAACACTACAGTGATGCTTTCTTGGATATTTTTGAAGATGAGGAATGAGAAAATTTTTTACCTATTAAGGTAGTAGTAGAGAATTTCAAGAATATTTTTGTGGAAGTTGTTGATGATGAGGACATCCAACAGGCCTTCAAGACTAAAGAAGCATTGTTAGAATTGGATACCAAACTTGGGGATTTTGCTAACACCTAAATTGAGGTCAAAAATTATAGACAAAAAGTCAAAGAAAAATATAAGGCTTTGGATTTACTGAATGTAGCTAAAATTATTGAGATTATAGATAAATTTAAGGGCAAACATCCAAACATAGCTTTGGGATGAAGAAGAACAAAACCTAGATGCCAGAATTTTAATTTTGACACTCAATAAAATTTTAAAATTTTGGACCATTTTGAGGTGTGCAACTCCATAGGTCCATGGATACGTAGGTTGTAGCTTTGTAGGTGTGCATTTCCAGAGGTGTGCTGACAGTTAACTGCCAGTTGTAAAAATAGAGCTTTCCATGCATCAAAAATGCATTCTGATGGTAGTTTAACTCTGACAACCACCCATTGAAGGATCAACTTCCATTTTTGGCACTCCCAAACACTTCCACTTTGACTTGGAGCTTTCTCTTTCATATTTCTATTTTTTTTAACATGTAAAAGGCTCATGCATCCAATTAATGAATTAAAATATGGATGGATTCTTACTTTGCACTAATTAGATTGTAGTTTGTATATAATTGGTTTATCTTGTTTATTAAAAGCTTTTTTTTTGCATGAAAGATATCTCTCACTCTCAACACAAATTGAGGAGACAATTTCTTATAAATACCTCATTGTAATATGTAATGAGGGCCACCGTTATTTTGCAATAAAATTATGCTTTTGGTGCTTGCATTTGGAGTGTAGTAATTCTTGCCTAAATGTTTCATTGTTTTGTGGATTTATTTTCATGAAATTTTGATTGAGTCAAAGGTTTATTACTTTGTTTTTGGTTGTGCATTTCATTAATTCTAGTGTTTATTACGGTATCAATAAATTCCCCTATGTAACTAGCTTACGAAGAAATCATAGAATTTTGCTTACATAACTTTTCATCTCGGATGAGCACACTTTTTGTGGCCTTGTGATCTGATGAAGGGTGAAACATAATACACTCATTAAGTTTTCCACTGATGATTACATCAGTGAAATCAGGGAAGCACTTTCTTTCTTTCATTAGTTATTTACTGATTTCTTTGAAATCTTAACTCGCAGCTGTGTCATTTTCCATAATTTATGTCCATTAGGAAATTTCAATTTCATGTTATTTGCTTTCAAGTTTAGTTATTTGCTTTGCTAACCCCCTTTGTTAGAGTAGGAATTCATACTAGTTGCATGGTTAGCTTGCATCCATAAGAAAACATAAAAAATACAAAAATAATAGTTCCTTTAGTGTTATTTTGAAGCAGCGTGTAGATTCTTCATCTCATTCCAAATCCAAAACAAACCAGCAAAGGTCTCCTTGTCAACAATCTCATTTATCTTCAACTAAGAAGATTTTGGTACATCACAAGACAACTCAAAACCTTGAAGTTGATTCACAAAATTAGCTTTTCAAGAGAGAAATTCGAAAGGATTCCTATCATTTAGCATCGTGCATAACAATAGCTCAACAATGGTTAATGAAGGAAAGTTGGTCAGAGTTAGTGTTCATTGAGTTCACTCAGTTTCCAAAAGATTTTGTAAGATCATAGCATTAACCAAGATTTTGTTGGTTAACACAGGAAATCATTTCAGGATTAGTGTTTACCGAGCAGGGTCGGCCAATGAAAGATTTTTTTTATTTAAGAAATGAAGTTTAATTATTTCAAGTATTGATTCTAGCTGACTATTGTAATGTTTATTGGTCATTGTAAGTTGTAATTGAGCCAACTTGATAATCCAAATGGTATAAATGAAAGGTCAAGTTCAGATTCTAAAGTAAGATAGAATATGCAAGTGTTTTGATTGATTAAGAAGGTAAGTGTGAGTGAATTTGAAGGATGGTTAGATATCCTTGAGGAGCAACAAAGTAATATTTGATCAGAAAGGATCTAGTATAAAGTAGAACAAAGATCTATAGTCAGCAATCCAATTGCATCTCATTCAGGTCATTTCATTATTACTTTCTTATCATTGTAGCAGTGAATCCAAAATCTCTTAGTAGAGTTGGTTTAACAACCAGTTGTAAATCCTCTAACAAGTTGATAGTTCTATTGAATTGTTCTAAAGACCTCTTGCAAGGCCACTCCTTATAGGGTGATTAAATCCTCTAACAAGGTCACACCTAATAGTGTGTTTTGTAACCTTTAACCAGGTTGGCTCCTAATAAGGCTCACTTCAGAAGAGTGAAAATTAGTAGCTAGTTAGTTGGTGGTTTTTCCCATATTGGGTTTCCATGTTAAATTTGGTGTCTCATGTGTTCATGTTATTTATTTTATGCTTACATGTTAATGTAGACACCTAAATTTGATTACACTATTTTAGTAATCCTATTTTAGTTATCTAAAAAGGCATTATTAATTAAATTTTTATTTAATTAATCCTTTGCCATCCCCTAGTTGATTAATTTAATTAATCATCTATAGTCCTAATTGATAAATCAAATAATCTATTATTTATCAATTAAATCCTTTTCTCCTATCTAATTCCAAAAATCTCCATTTATTAAATAAATCTATTTGATAAATGAAATCCTCAAATTCAAAAACCCCTAACCTATCTCTAATCCTCCATTTAGCCTAATCCACCCCATCCACCCATGCTAACCAAGCTTAGCCACTAACTCACCCACCCTCATTAATGCCATCCACTTGCACATCTCTAACATCCCTAATCTAATCCTAAACCCAAGCCTAATCCACCCCCTAATGTTGTCACATTCCTTAAACAAGTTTAAAACTTTCCTAAACCAAACCAAAGTCTTCCCTCAAAAAAACCCAACCACTAAGTCATGAGTGCTCTTACAAAACATAAAGACTCTTACAAGCCCACTCATGACTCTTACACCCATCTTCCACACTCTTCCCTCTTCCACACTCATTCCTCTTACATCCCTCTTACATACTCAACCCCACTCATCATGACTTTAACCAACCCTTAACCCTACCCTCTCACACTCATCCTCCTTGTGACAAGTGTCACCTTCCCATTGGTGCTAAACAAGCACAATCCATGTGCTCCCCTTTGAGTGCATCTTAGCCCTCCTTAAGCCTTCATCCATCCTTGCATCTAAGCCCTCCATCCCTCTACCCCTTAGCCTATAAATTGAATCCCATCCCAAGCCATTTCATCAACAATCTTTGAGCTAAAGTTACCATGCTATTTTGAGAACCAAAGCCATCAACCATACCCTTATAATGCCAAATTGAGAGATCACAAAGCTACCAATTTGCCATTACCCATCTCCATTGAAGCAGCTTTTGAGCATCTTGAGCATACATCCACAGCAAAAGGACACATCTACAGAATCAAGAAAGCATGGAGTGTTTTCTCTTGTGAGGTTTGCACTTCTTATTTTCTTTCTTAGTCTAAGCATATATGTGAATTTAGTTTTTGGTTTGTGAATGTTTACTTCATTTGTTAATGTTCTTTGCATACTGATTCTGGTTCTATAGTTAATAACTCTAAATGTTTAAGATTAGTAATAAGTAGATCACACTACTTTTACCGAGCTACAACAATTTTTGTGTGTTTACTGAATTACAATAGCTAAAGATTAGGATGTCTTACAAGAGAGAAATTCCAAGGCTTAATAGAGATAACTTTTCAGCATGGTAGGGTCTCATGAGACTTCATCTAGATTACATTAGTGATTCAAGATTGAAATACTTTGATAAAGAATACACAACTCCTTCTGGTACATTATCTGTTGGTGACATTGTTGAGAAAAAGATTCATAACACCATGATGATAGACATTGCATCTACTCAAAGCTATGAGGAATTTGATGATATCAAGGACTGCAAAACCACCTTTGAAATGTGGAATAAGCTAAAAGATATCTATGGTGGTGACAATGTGAGGAGAGCCAAAGCAAAAAGCCTTAGAGGACAATTTGATTAGATGATAATGAGAGAGGATGAAAAGATTGCCAAATATGTTGAAAGGATCAAGGCAAGTGTCAGTGTGATCAAAGCTTCTAGAGAAGAGATCAAGGAAGAAATTGTAGTAAGTAAATCTCTTAGAACATTGCTTCCTATTTATGCAATTAGAGTATCTACAATTCAAGAAAGAAGGTGTGAGACAAATCATAAGTTAACGTTAGATACCTTAGTAGGAAGATTGATAGCCTTTGAACTAGATAACTATAAAAATTATGTTCTAGCCTCCAAGAATATTGAATCTACATTTGAGACCAAGCTTTGACTTAAGGAAAAAGGCAAGAAAATAAAGGACACTTAGTTAGAAAGTGAAGAAGAATCAGAGGAAAGTTTTGACAGTGATCTTGTATTTGTTGAATCTCTACTTGCAAGAAAATATTCTAGAGGCAAAGGAAAATACAAAGGTAAAGTTCCCCTGATCTATTTTTTATGTGAAGAAATTGGTCATATTGCTACTAGGTGCCCAAACAAAGGAAGAAAGGATGAGAAGAAAGGTCACAAGTGCAATGGCAAAAAGGATTTCAAATCATTAAAGGACAAAGGTAAGAAACCATGTTTTATGGCTAAGGATTCTGATAATAGTGAAGATGAAATAGTTTACATTGCTATGAAAGATGAAAAAATGATACATGGATCATAGATAGTGGGTGTTCACATCATATGATTGGTGAAAAAACAAAGTTTTCACACTTTGAAGACTAGGATGGTGGTAGTATAAGGTTTGGAAACAATGAACCTTGTTGCATAAAAGGGAGAGGTCGAATCTCATTAACCAAAGAACCTGTATGTGACAATGCCTATTGGGTTGAAGGACTAAAACATAATCTGTTGAGTGTAGCACAACTAATCAACATTGGATTCAAGGTGGAATTCATGCATGGCAAGGCAAGATTGTTGGATGATAAAGGAAAATTTATTGGATCAGGCAAACAAACAAAAGGTAACTTGTTTTATCTTAATCTTGGTGAGTGCTCATGTTTTATTGCTCAAGTTGAAGAAAGTTGGTCAATGCACAGAAGGTTATGTCATGTAAATTTTGATAACATGGTGAAAATAAGGAAATTTAGGAAAGTAAGAGGCATTCCTAGTTTGAAGAAACATGATATTGGTCTATGCAAGAATTGTCAGATTGGGAAAATGGGAAACAATAGCTTTAAAAGAAAAAACTATCAATCTAAAGATATCTTTGAAATTGTGCATACTAATATTTGTGGACCTATTAGAATAGAAAGCTATGGTGGAGAAAAATTATTCATTCTTTTTGTTGATGACTACTCTAGAATGATGACTGTTATGTATCTAAGAGAGAAATTAGAAGCATTTGAGAAATTCAAATGGTATTTGGCAAGAGTAGAGAAGGAAATATGGAAAAGACTAAAATGCTTAAGATTAGATACAGGTGGTGAATTCATCTCCAATGAATTCAATAACTTTTGCATTGAAAGATGAATCAAAAGATAGGTATCAGCCCCTAGAACTCTCGAGTAGAATGGTATAGCTAAAAGGAGAAATAGATCTATAATGGATTGTGCAAGGACTTTAATGATTGAAAAGAACATTGCTATCAAATACTGGAAGGAAGCTATTAGTACTGTAGTTCATACCTTTAACCAAGTACAGTTGAAGAAGGACTCTTATAAAACTCCCTATGAGTTATGGTATGGCTATAAAACCAAATTAAGTTAACTGAAAGTATTTGGAAGTAAATGTTATATCTGTAAAGAATATAGAAAAGGAAAATTTTATGTGAAAGGTGATGAAGGTATATTTTTAGCATATAGATGTTTGAATTTGTCTACTCATAGAATCATAGAAAGTGCACATGTGAGAATTGATGAGTTTGTAAAAAGGACTGAAGAAGAAAGAAAAAAGGAACCAAAGGATTACATGAGATTTGTTTACATTGAACCTGATACATTTTTAGACACATCTGTCAATCAGGAGACTTCTACTCCCAAGTTGCAAGAAGTTCAAACCAAGTCACAAGGACCCAAGTCACATTTTAAAGCTCTTGCACCAATTCCTACCAAGTCTAAGCAACCAAAACCTAAAGTTGAAGTTCAAGAGGATGACAATGCAATTCATTCAAAAGGTAAAGAACCTATATTGGCCAAGTACATCATAAGGCATCATGCACTAGATTACATTATTGGAGATAAATCGTAAGGTACTATGACAAGAAGTAAGCTAAAAGGTACATGTTTACTTGCTGATTTTGAATCTAGAAATGTTAAAGATGCATTGGAAAATGAAAGTTGGATTGAGGCTATGAATGAAAAAATAGAGCAAATAGAGAAGAATGAAACTTGGGCTCTTGTACCTAGGCCTATAATTAAAAATGTGATTGGAAAAAAATAGGTATTCAAGAATAAGTTGAATGAATATGGTAAGGTATCAAGAAACAAAGTTAGATTGTTGTTTAAAGGATATTCTCAAGAAGAAGGCATTGATTGTGGTGAAACTTTTGCTCCTATTGCAAGATTGGAAGGTGTTAAGACCTTACTTGCATATGCAACACATAAAGGATTTAAGGTATATTAGATGGATGTTAAATCGACATTTCTCAATGGTATTCTTGATGAAGAAGTCTAAATTGAACAACCTTAAGGTTTTGCTATTTTAGATAAAAGGGACATGGTCTGCAAATTACACAAAGCATTGCATGGTATGAAACAAGCTCCTAGAGCGTGGTATGAGAGATTGCATAACTACCTTATTTAGATTGGTTTCCAAAGAACTAATGATAATAGTAGTTTGTGCATCAGGGAAGGACCAGATAACAAGATTGTTTTGGTAGAAATATTTGTGGATGATACTTTATTTATAGGTAATGATGATCTATGCAAAGAATATTTAGAGAAAATGAAAAAAGACTTTGAAATGTCTATGCTTGGTGAGATTAAGTTCTTTGTTGGTCTTCAGATACTATAGAGCAAGAATGGTATCTTCATCACTCCATCTAAGTATATCAAGGAGATACTCAAGAAGTTTGGTATGGAAGATTCAAAATTAGTTGGAACACCCATGTGTACTAGATTAAAGCTTACCAAAGATTATCATTCAAAAGATACAAATCAATGATTGGAAAATTATAGTATGTAGTTCATACAAGGCCTAATATTGCTCTTGCAGTTGGTATAGTGGCAAGATTCTCAACAAAACCTAGAGAAAATCATATGATGGCAATCAAAAGAATCTTAAGATACTTGAAAGGTACTGAAGATTATGGCTTATGGTATAAAATTGGAGGAAAATTGGACTTAAAAGTGTTTATTGATGCTAATTGGGTAGGAAATATTGATGATAGAAAGAGTACAAGTGGTGGAGCATTCTTTCTTGGAAAAAGGTTGGTATCTTAGACAAGAAAAAAGAAAAATTGCACATCCCAATCTATAGCATAAGCAGAATATGTTGCAGCAGTAGTGAACTATTCTAATATTGTTTGGTTTAAATATTTGTTGGAAGGTATGAAGGTTGAGATCAAAGAACCAATTGTCATGTTTTGTGATAATACAAGTGCAATTAACATATCAAAGAATCTAGTGATGTATTCCAAAACCAAGCACATTGCTATAAAATATCATTTTGTCAGACAATTGGTGTAGGATAAAGAAATTAGATTAGAATATGTCCATACAAAATAATAGGTTCCTAACATATTTACCAAGCCATTACCTAAGGGTGCATTCTTGTATCTAAGAGGTAAGTTAGGGGTCATTCCCCTATCTAAAGCTCACTAAAATAAAGTTTTAGTGATGCATCGATAGGAACCAAGTTGAAGATCTATCAGTTGATGCAACATAGTCAAGGGAACATTGCATATGAATCAGTATTCAAGGTACATTGATACTCATTTGGTATGTATTGTCTTTGGCATGTGTTATGAAAGAGGGAGAGTTTACTATCATATCTTTCTAAAAATAAATTTGAGGAAGAAGCTATGTAATTCCTTCACTGAGGGAGATTACTATATTAGATAAGTTTGTGGCATAAAATCTAAGAGGGAGAAACTTTCTATCAGGGAGACTTAGTTTCAAATTTTATTGTGCTATGACATGTTGTGTTTCCATCAATGCCAAAGAGGGAGATTGTTGGATACAATTGTCTAATTGTGTGTTGTCTTTGATGTTACACAAATTTCATATCAGTTGGCAGATAGTGCTTACCGAGCTCACTTGGTTAGCAAGGCAATTTTTCTTGTCTACCGAGCATTCCTAGAGATTACTCTACATATAAAATGTCTACCGAGCTCACTCGAGCATCAAAGGAGATTATGGTAGAAAGTAGTGTTAATCTAGCTCTCATGGTTAACAAAGGAAATTTGGTCAGAGTTAGTGTTCACCAAGTTCACTTGGTTTCCAAAGGATTTTGCAAGATCGCAGTTTTAACCAAGCTTTCATTAGTTAACATAGGAAATCATTTCAAGATCAGTGTTTACCAAGTAGGGTCACCCAATGAAGGATTTTGTTGATTTGAGAAATGAAGTTTAATTATTTCAAGTATTGATTCTAGCCAACTGTGGTAATGTTTATTGGTCATTGTAAGTTGTAATTGAGCTGACTTGATAATTTGAATGATATAAATGAAAGGTAAAGTTGAGATTCTAAACTAAGAGAGAATATGCAAGTGTGAGCAAATTTGAAGGATGGTCAGATATCCTTGAGGAGAAGCAAAGTAATATTCAATTAGAAAGGATCTAGCATGAAGGAGAACAAAGGTATGTAATCAAAAATTTAGTTACATCTCATTCAAGTCATTTCATTGTTACTTTCTTACCATTGTAGCAGTGATTCCAAAATCTCTTAGTAGAGTTGGTTTAATAGCCAGTTGTAAATCCTCTAACAAGGTGAAAATTCTATTAAATTACTCAAAAGACCTCTTGCAAGGTCACTCCTTACAGGTTGATTAAATCCTCTAACAAGGTCGCACCTAACAATTTGTTTTGAAACCTTTAACTAGGTTGGCTCCTAATAGGGCTCACTTTAGAAGAGTGAAAATTAGTAGCTAGTTACTTGGTGTTTTTTCCCATATTGGGTTTATACATTAAATCTGGTGTCTCATGTTTTCATGTTATTTCTTTAATGCTTGCATGTTAATCATTGTCAACATTTAAGATCAATAGTAAGTAGATCACACTCCTTTCACTGAGTTACAACAATTTCTCTGTGTTTACCAAATAACAACAGTAATTGGTTTTATTGTTAACATCCAAGAGATCTAAAATATTTTTGTGGTACCTGTTTCACCCCCCCTCTCTCAATTACTCCATCTATATTTCCAACATAAAAACCCATTATAGGTCTTACTATTCTGATGTCAAAATTGTAAATTTTATAATGTTATGAGTTCACTTGCTATTTTTGAACTATTTATTAATCAAAAGTGTCACTTAAACATTAAGTAGTGAGATTCACTAAAACTTTAATAACTTTTTAAATTTTTCATATCTCTTAAATGAATTTACATGTCATTAATCTTGACACAATTCTTTTGAAGTTAAAATGAAAAATCCAAAAAAGTTAAATCTTGATTAAATTATGGTGTCTGTTCCTTAAAAACTTTAAGAAAATTATTTTCATCAATCTTTAGTGTGCTAGGTAACTTCGACTAAAAAATTTTAAAAAAATCATTTATCTAGCTCACTCGAGAGTCAAAGAAAGTTCCAATACATGACAAGTGTTTCAATGTTAACCAAGTTTAGAGTTAGTGTCTATTGAGCTCACTAGGTTACCAAAGGGAGTTTATAGGAAGACAGTGTTAATTTTTTCACTCACTTACCAAAGAAAAGTTTGCATGGAGTGAGTGTTAACCAAGCTCACTCAGTTACTAAAGGAAGTCTGAGGGAAAGTCATTTTTGAGTTAGTGTCGACCGAGTGTGGTTGGCTAACAAAGGATTTTCCTCTATCATTAGATTTGATCTCACATTTCTATTGATTAGTTCTAGCCAACTCATGGGATGAATTTCATTTGTTTGAAAGTATATTAAAGCCAACTTGAAAAGGTAAAACATATAAATATAAGGTTAAGTTGAGGGGTCAGTGCAAGAAGTTGGGTCTCACTTATGGCCAAAAAGTGGAATTTTTTTTCCCTTATAAAAATATCTTGTTAATTGATGCCAAAATTTGAGACATTTAGAGATTAAATATAAAAAAACTTCAGAAATAAAATTCTACTATCTGGAATATCCTTTTTCAATATGTAACTTATTTGTATACTCATATGATGGATTTTTTTTTGGTATGGATTTTTAAAAGCCACCTTTTCAAAATACATGTTTTGCTACCATACCACAGTCGTGTATGGATACCATAATTTGACACCTATACTAAACACAAGTTTCTCCACCTGTCTTGCATGCATGTGAAATGTAGAAACATGAAACTAGGGAAAATTAATGGGATCTTGTAAACTCTTATATGTAATAATAATGCTACAAACATAGGTGTAGATTACCCAAAGCCCAACTAGAGACCTTGGGAAGGAGTGTGAGAGGATATGATAAAATATGAAATTCTATAATGAAAGGAAAAATGAAACCCCCCCTTTATCACATAACAACTCTTCCCAAATTCTATGTACAACCGCTAAACTTCATTAAATTACATATACAAATTTGGTAAAAAATAAAGTAAAATGAACTGACACAACCATCATACCCAATCCTACTACAAAATTTACAGAACATCTCTGTTCTTCTTTGTGAAAAATAGGCTCTAGAGAAGCCAATCCCTACTATAGAGTTGTCTTTGATGAACCTAATGTTTTTTCAAACTTTGATCTAAATTTTGAGTAAGTTCCATTTACAATCAACATAGATTCATTTAATATTAATGATTAGGAGGATTTTCTTGCTCCTAATACATATATGCTTTCCAAACATTAAAATATTGAACTTCAAATGTTGCGTGTAGACTCTCTAACAATCTGAGCTTTAAAAAAATGGTGAAATTATTTCTACAAGTTATGAGGGGTTAAACTGAGAGAACATGTCTCCAATCAATTCAAAGGTGATTCTATAAAGAAGATTTTAGTATTGGGAGTCTCGTTGAAAGTGAAGCTCCTTTTCTACAAGGTACACAAAAATTAAGTTTATCTCTTGAATGATAAGTATAAAGTGTAGCGATAACAATCCTAACATTGTTTGATAATATAGTTTGCAAATCAAAATAAAATAAAATATAATGTGTGGTCTTTCTAACAGATCATTAATAAAATGTATATTTTAATGATCTAGGTGCTTTATGGCTTCTTTTGATTAGGTTTAATAATAATAGATTAAGATATTAATGCAGGAGCATCCTGGGTTTCCATATAATCCTACACTTTTGTTCATTCTGCCAGTTTGTGTTAATTTTTTAGTTATTGCTAAGTATCAATTTTCAGTTACTACTGAGTAACATTTTCTAGTTACTGCCAAGTGCCCATTTCTAGTTGTTGTTGAGTACCAGTTTCCAGTTACTACTAAGTACCAATTTCTAGTTACTATTGAGTACTAGTTTCAAGTTGTTGTCAAGTGCCAATTTCCAGTTACTACCGAGTGCTAGTTTTCTATTGTGTGTCAAGTTATCTAGTGTGTGCCAAGTTGTCTATTTTTTTGTTTCTTAGTGGGAGCTGAATTGAGTATTTAATTTTGATCATGAATTTAATGATAGGATCTTGTTTAAGAATTAGTGTTGACCATTTTGAGGTTAACCTTTTGATTATATAATGTTCTAGAATCTTTTGTAAGTTATTTTGGAAAGTATAAATAGGGTTTCTAGGCTTAGAGTTAGGGAGATTTTGGGGAGAGTTTAGGAGGGGAAGGTATATGTACCTATAAATGTACATTTAAAGATGGATCATAAATCTGGGAGTTGTATTTTGTATCTAGTAGTAACCTAGAAGGCCTTATAGCTAGGCATATATGTTGATTATTTGATAAATCAATAAAAGTGTTTCACTCTTCTTCCTCCTTTGGTTGTTGTTCTTTGTGTTATGTTTCTGTTGTGTTAACTCTTGCAGGGTGGTTTTGATAGATGGGTGTGCCTTTTGGACCTAGTTATTCTCTCTCCTTGCACCAAACACAAATGCTCATGATATTAAATGCTTTTGTCAATAGGTCATTTGACTATTTACGCTCCCTTGCTACTACTTAAGATGTGCTAAGAAGCTCCATCTATACTTAACTAGGTTTTGGTAGTCTACCTTCTTGTTCATTAGAATAGGTAATTATTTCTTAGTTTCCTTGCTACTTAAGATGTACTAAGAAGCTCCATTGATATAGAAAATCAAGATAAAAATTAAAATACCAACCCTATTCACATAACTGTAATGAGGAATGATCAATTTGTTTATATCCTAGGACTTCTTCACTTATTGGAATCTAAACATAGAGCATATGGCATTTGGTAGATAATGAGAAGAGACATATACCAAATTCTCTTGTAGGCAAAAAATGAAGCACTTCCAGAAGGATTAACAATCCTCGAATCATTGCCCAATCTCATTACTGATATGAAGAAAAATCCATATGATGCAGATGACATCAATGGTATGTTTTGTATTATTCTATGTTATTTTTGGACATTTTCACATGTTTTTTATTTGCCAAGTTTTTTTCTCTGATACCTCAATTTGTTTCTATCATGGGACCTCTACTATATATATTTTTTTTAAATCAGATTTGTCAAAATTTCAACCAATCTTGGCTAGCATTTTGATCAAGATTGGTCATGAGTATGACATCCTAGTCATTGTGGTGTCTATTTTGACCAAAGAATTGGTCACCATTCCAACCTATCTTGGTTGGAATTTTGACCAATAGTGGTTGAAATTTTGACCAATTATTTTTTTGTGAGTATGGAATCCTAGTTGTTGTGGTGTCCATTTCAACCAATATTGGTCAAAATTTTGACCAATATTTTGGTTGTGAGTATGGATTCTTCATCATTGTTGGAGCATAATTGGTCAATATTTTGAGCTTTCTTGGATGGAACTTTTGATGATGGTTGGTCGAAATTTTGACCAATGGCCACCAAAAAAGGCAATAGAAAATGTAACCTATTTCAACCAAGTATTTGGTCAAAATTTTGACTAGTTGGAGGTTTCGTTGAAATTTTGATGACAAAATCTATGAAGCACCACTTGGTCACAAATTTGACCAACATTGGTCAAAATTTTGACCAAGTTTCGTCAAAAAATGGGACAAAATTTACTAGTGCATCCCCACTAGGGTTTTCCCTTGGCCAACATTTCCCTAGTTAACAAATAATTATGTAATGAGTTCTCTTTGTGTATGGTTTCATTTACTATTCAGCATCACTAGTTTACTTTCATATGCATATTGTAATGTATTTAATAATATCTAGTTGTGAGAAAAAATTTCTAGAATAATGATTCACCCCCCCTCTCAATATTAACTATTTCTAGCAATTGGTATCAAATCCTAGTTACTTAGAAGAGGCTTAAAATCTTGATTAAGATTCCTCTATATATGGAAAATTTAAAGAGAAAACTTGAATCTAAGCCCTATATAAAATTGATCTTCTTTTAGAAGAAAGAGACAACTTGAAAGATAGGTATGAAGATGTAAAAGATTACATTGATAAATTGAAAGATAAGATTAATTACCTAAAATCTAGAAAAGAGAGAAATCAGCTAAGAAAATTGAAGTTAGGAAGGAACTAGATCCAACTATTGAAAACCCTAAGCCTAAAGAAACTGATCAGAATAAGATTGAATCAAACATATATATAGAAGTATATGAAGAATATAAGCAAGTTGATCTATTTGAGTAACATGATGAATCTAAGGAAACATAGAAAGTTGAATCTCCTAAGGAGGCAAGACATGAATTTAGAGGTAGATGTTTTATATGCAATGAAGTTGGTCATATGAAGAGAGATTGCATAGGTAAGTCTTTTAATTCTATTACTAATTTCTATTATTATAATTGTCATAGTTTTGGAAATAAAGTAGTATATTGTACAAATCCTAAGTTGATAGTAATAATTAAAATAGTAGAATTTTTAGGAATAATAACCCTATAGGTAATGAATTTAAGAGATCACAAAGAAGATCCAATGATGGAAAAAGACCTAATGGAGTAAGGAATTTGATTGTATGTTACGAATACAAGAACCTTAGATACATTGCAAAGAATTGTAGAGTCCAGATAATCAAAATGTAACCAATTAGAGAAGGAATGCACCTATATGTCATTTATGCAATAATTTTGACACACATCAAGATTTTGTAGAATGGATAGAAGGAATTTTAATAGGAATCCTAAACATAGAAGAAATAATAACAAAAATGATAGAAGAAACAATTATGGAAGCAATAATAGTCAGAAGGAATCTAACTTAAAGAGGATGTTAATGAATTAAAGAAAGTATTTATGAGAGAAAATGATCCAGAAAGTTCACATACAATTTTAGAAGAATAAAATCTTTGATGCATGTGAAGAAAGAATTAAATTAGCCATAGTGTGTAATTCAACTTATTAAACATGTTTTATCAAAATAGAGCATCAAAAAGATGGAATATAAATTATAAGTCAATTTGAGAGTTGCAAAGTTGATAGGAGGTAGTAACATCCTAGAGGAAGATTTTTTTAAGAGCACAAGTCATTTGATGATCAAACAAAGGAGAACAAAGTGAAACAAGTTTATTAGTTAGTAGAGTAGCAGTTTCACAAATCTTGGTAGATGCAAAATTAATGCAAAGTTAAATTTGAAATATTTAAAGGATACAAACACAATTTTGAGTATCATTCAATCATGCAAAGATTTAAGGAGCATTTTTGAGAAATTTGATAGTGAATTGGAAGTGAATTTGAAGCATTCAAATTATGAAGTTGAAAGTGCCCTAGTTTTACAAAAATTAGGTATTTTGTAAAGTTATGATGCAATTGAATTATTCAAAATGATGAATCCCATAGTTAGTGATGTTAAAAAATTTCCTATACATTTATTCAAGAAGAATACATTTATCTCCCAAGTAGATGATCTCTTAGGAGCATTTTTGTAAGTTCTAGAAATTTTGCTTCATGTAGAGGATGTTAGGTAATATATCGATTATAAATTTGACAGCATTGGAGATAATTATATACATAAGGACCTTGACCTAGTATGATAGGGTGATTTTTCATTGAAAAAATAGTCCTCACACTAAAAATAACTAAATATTGTGAATCATATATTCTTTATGAACTTTGACAACCATGGATGGAGTAGGATCATTTTGATTCACATTCATGAATGAATGTTTTGGATTGGAGAGGTACCTATCATGATTGATAATGATATGATTCATAGGATAACTAGTATATGCAATGAGGGAACAAACCCAGTTGATGAAAATAATGTAAAGAAGATGGTAGAGACAAATCTGAGGACCAAATTAGAAGGTAGAAACATGAGGATTGACCTAATTAAGAAGACATATGTGAGAGTGGTCAAGAATATCATAAGCTACAAGATTAACCACACATCGAGATTGAATTCTATACCTACTAGTTTCCTACATGCAGTGTATATGATGATAGTTGAGAAGGAGAAAGTCAACATCTGTGACATATTGAGACACTAGTTACTGGATAACATTGAGAAGCTTAAGAAAACTAGAAGTGTAGTATTTAGGTTTGAATCACTATTGATTTATATATTCTTCCTAGTGATGAAGGAATTCCCTTGTATGCTAGATAGGGAATGGGATAACATGAATCAGTGCACCATAAGCTTGGTGACACACCATTACAGAAGACAATCAAAGGAAAATATTGTAGAAGACATTAGTATAATGATGACATAATTTCAATATATGATGAAGTATAAGTATATATTTCCACCCTCATTGATAGAAAAGTACAAGGAGGACATATGGTTGAAACATATGTGACTTGCATGGAGGCAATTATACCAAGAGTTAAGTTCGTAGATCCCATGGGTTATGAATTGAGTGAGGAAATCATTGAAGGGCATGCAAAGATCATACTCAAGTCTAAAGAATACAAGGACACTTCTAGATGGGGTACTTATGTAGAAAAGATTAGAGAAGTAGAGAGAAATCTCTATAACAAAGAAATCAAGAAGGTTAAGAAGAAGATAAAATCAATTCCTATAGAATCAGGAATGACAAGGTAGGAATTTAATGAGATTGAGTGTATAGCTTTGGAGATGAAGGCTAGCATACAATCTCAGGTATTGGTAGATACTCCTATTACCATAAAGAACCTTTAGAGGGAGTGATAGTAGCAGTATCTACTTGATAGATACCCAATGCTCCCTATGTTGTATTTTCTCAAGTATAACATATTATTGTACAACCCTTGAAGAAAATTGATAAAGAGGAGGTAGAGATTGTTGAAGACAAATGATTTACTCCTCTAGCTAAGAGAAAGTTAGAGAGACTAACCAAGGTGAAACAAGAGGATGATGAACCTAGTAAGAAAAGGACCAAATAACTATCAAGTCGCCCTGGGAAGAGAAGAAACATATTATAGATGGTAGAATATGGTGAATTTGAAGATGAAGAGGATAGAACTACTAAATAGGTAGTTGCTGAAGTAAAGAAATCCATAAGCAATAATCCTTGGAAGCCTAAGGTAGAGAACTCGAACATGCAAATCATAAATGATAATAATTTCATTCAGTTGAATAAGTTGTATAGCATGTATAGTAATATGGATAGGATCTAGTTAGAAAATGTAGTCGTAATGAATATAATTCTTAAGAAAAAAAGGTTTGAAGATGTTCAACAACACATTCCAAAGGATTTTCACAATATATTGATCAATAGAAGAAGAAGAGTTATTGGTGAATATAGGAAAATAAGAAAAAAACATGATCAAGAAAATTTGCGAAGTTAATGATGATGAAGACTTACAAGATATTATACATGGAGTTGAGCCCTTACTATAAAATAAAATAAGACATGTTCTTTTGATGGGAGGATATTATGAAGAAGTAAATGAAGAGAAAAAACAAGCCATAGTCAAATATATGACTTTTGTACCAAAGAGAGTGAGTGTGAGGTCAAGGGGAGTAATCTATCTTTGTAGATCTCAATTGGAAAATATGTGATGCAAATTGGCACTACAACTATAAACATCATAAAAGACCCTTTCAAGGATCTTGAGCCAAACATTATTGGCAATATCACAAATTACTCCAGTTATGATGAGGAGGAAGTTAAGAGGAAGATTGAAGTCAAAGAGTGTTGAGAAAAGATTGATATAAGTATGAGAATGTGTTTCAATCATTGTTTTGTCACTGATGTCAAACCTGCTACTTTCTGCTAAGAAAACTGCTTAGTTGATTTCAGTACTATCATTTGTTTGATTGATGAAGAGGACTTGATCAAATGAGATGACATGAGCACCTAGAGGAAAGGTTAGGTTATGGTGTGTAAAAGGAATATGAAGATCAATTAAGACAATGATGATCTAGTGTATTGTTTATCTACTTAAGGTTGCAAAGGTTGGATACATTAATTAAGTCTAGAAGAACAAGTAAGAAGAATTGAGTCTATTGGCCTAGTTTTTCACCTTCTAAAAATTTCTGTAAATTTACAATAAAAATCTAGTTTGACCACATAAATTAGGGATTATGTGTTCTAAATTGTGTTTTCCCTAGATAAAACCCCTAAATTTTGTTTTTCCATAGTTTCTTTTGTGGCCTAGGATTGAAGTGTGGTTTACCATGTTTCAAAATTTCAAAATATACACAAAAAACCCTAGTAATGCCCTAAATATTTTGAAAAAATCATTTTCTTATAAAAAAATTTCCCACCCTTTTATTTTATTCCTTTGAAAATATTTTAGCAAGGCACATGAATCTTTTCTTAACCTTGGTTGGCTTGTGGTTAGTTTTCCTTGTGTTTTGTCTCTAATACTCTAATTCAAAGTCAATCATGTTTACAATCATTGAATACACACACACACACACACACACACACATATATATGTATATATATGTATATATATGTATATATACATATATATACATATATATATGTATATATATGTAGATATATGTATATATATGTATATATATACATGTATATATATATATATATGTATATATATGTATATATATGTATATATATATATATATATATGTATATATACATATATATACATATATATATACATATACATACATATACATACATATACATACATATACATATACATACATATACATACATATACATACATATACATATACATACATATACATATACATACATATACATACACATACATATACATACATATACATATACATACATATACATACATATACATACATATACATATACATACATATACATACATATACATATACATACATATACATATACATACACACACACACACACACACACACACACACACACACACACACACACACACACACACACATATATATAAAAGATTTCTCACCAAAGGAAGATGCACGTTATTTTAACAAAGCAAGGAAGCGACTAAGTGACACCTATCCTAGAAGGTCCCTCTCTAAATTGTAAAAAGGAGTATATTTCTTGAGTCGTTGATCAAATCAAGATCAAAGGTTGTTACATTCTCTCTTTATGTAATTGTACAAAATTTAACCAAAGTGACAATATGAGATTTTGACATGTGGAGCATGGTGGGACCCAATTTAGCCTGGAGCTACAAGTTGAAATATGTAAGAATGAGTCAACATATTGAAACATTCTAATTAGTTAAAATAACTAAGCCAGATAATAGGTTTAAGATTTTTTGAATCATTGATCAAATATAAGACCAATGATTATTTCTTTCTCGCATAATAAAGTTGCATACTTTTTACCTAAAGCAAGAAAGTGATAGAATGACACACATTTTAGTGGGCTTGGTAATATTGAAAAGAGAACTACAGCCAACATTTTCATCACCATTGAATTAAAGGAAATTAAGGGTTGTCACTTTGTTGTAGAATAAGAACATCCAATTTTTAGCCAAATCGAGGATGAAATATTTTTCTACGTGTTTGTGGGGCTCATGCTTTTCTTAAAATTGTAGACAGATTTTTGAATCATTGATTGAACATATGACCAATGATTGTCACATTATCACATAATAAAGTTTCATACTTTTTACCTAAATTGAGAAAGTGACAAAATGAAATGTGGCATATTTCCAAAAGGATGGTGTGGATATTCAAGTTTAAAATAGAACCATATGATCATAACAGATCTACAGCCAGATTTCAAAGTTACAACATGCTTGAGAATATGACTATTGTAGAGTTTAATATTGATCAATGCCAATTTGTGTGGAGGGAATGTTGCATAAAACATAATTTACAATCAATTATCAAATATGAAATGATAAAATCTTCAGAGTAGAACAAGGATCCAAAAAAATGTTTCTTTCTTGAACAATGAAGTGTTGAATTCCAAAATTGTAGGAATTTTATGGGTGAGTAAAAATATCCTTTAATCACTTAAGGATTTTTTCCTAAGACTATTTTTATATAGATTTTTTAAGGATGCCTCCATGATGAGATTTTTCTAGGAAGGAAAATTATTAGTAGAGAAATGTGCATGATGGGTTTTTAGAGCAATTACCTCAGTCCACAAATGAAACAACCAAAGGGAGTGAATTAGTTCCAAAAAACTCTAGGTTGTGCATTGGTGAAGGTTTTTAGGATAAAGACAATTTGTTAAGGGATATAGAGACATCCATTACAGGTATGGAGCTGTTTAGAAAATGGTTCTCAGAAAGAAAGCTTGATACCCCTTTGAGAAATGTATGGCAAATTGATATTGGCAAGTTAGTAATTCCTAGGGTATTTTTCGATGATGATCTCTTGACTTTTATTGAAAAAAGATATGATCTTGTAACCAAATTAGTCAAGAATCATGCTGGGGAAAATGTATTTAAGGTTACACCTAAATTAATTAGGAAAGTTTTTCTTTTAAATCCTAACCATGCATTACATGAGCCAATTGATTTTGAGGACCTAAAAACTAGGCATGAGGCTTAGAAAGTGTATTTAAGGAAAGGATCATTGCAAGAACATTTTGTCAAGATAGGAAAATTGCCCTTGGTTACACCAAATACTCTAGAAACTTTATTGAAAAATAACTTCAATCCTAGAGCACAAGCACTATATTTCACTCTCTACAAGATATTTGGAATGGATGAACAAGATCACATCCAAGGCTCTATTGTCTTCATCATGGCTTAGATATTAAAGTATGGTATGAGCTCAATATTTGATTTTTCCACTTATTTAGTAGAGGAGATTCATAATGGGTTGATAGGTATAATTAAGGATAAAGTAGAGAAGCCTTTCTACTAGTACTCCATGCTCATGTGCATATATCTATATAAAGGCCACTCTATTTTTCTAAAGAAATGAAGTTGGAGATTGAGAGGCATGCAAAGAATCTCCTTGTACAATTGTGGAGTTTAGACATGACTTGGGAGGTTATTGATGCCAATTTTGTCAGATTTGATAGGTATTTTGCTTCTAAGTTAAGAGTTATGTTGGTTGGAACTATTCCTAGAATACCTCAGCCCCTACTAGAATTAATTAGACCTAAGGATTTTGCTAAAGGATTGAAGGTGAGCCACAATTAGGGAAACATTTTCCCATATGTAGTATCAATTATTTTTACAATATATGGCTTCCTAGGCAAGCCCCATGTTCTACCTTATCAAGTGTCATTGAAAGTTGGAATTATAGAAATCCTATGGCAGATAGGAGGACTTGAAGAGGCAGATCTCATAGGCTAATCAAGAGGTACAATTTTCCCAATTTTTTCTTTTGTTCATAATTTTGTAATCACTAAGGGGGGATGGAAACACTTTGGGAAATTTTTGGATAAATATCAAATGGCACAATCCCATTCTTTTTTTGAAGACCTTAAGGGTTTTTATGATATGTTCAAAGAAAGGACCAAAGCCAGATCTCACGAGAATTTTATATACTTTCAAGAGGATATAATTAGGAATGAATATGTTTTACAAGAATGAGAAGTCAAAAAAGAAAAATGGAAAGTATACAGTAGGGTCCTTGAGTTTATCAATGCTTTTGAACCAAAATATAACCCCCTTATTGGGGTGCTAAGATAGATATGCTTATGAGCAATTTTGTTGGATTTATGTAAATGTTAAATGAAAAGAAAGCTATATTAGTCAAGATTACCTAGATCAAGTTGTGGAGATAGAGAGAAAGTTAGCTAGAAAATCCATTGTAAACCCAGGACAATACACATTGCAAAGAAGACCTGGGTATGTTGTAGCAAAGAGTGTACACCCTACACCTCTTTACAAGAGATATCTTTCTAAGAGCCCACCTATTACCAAGAGACAAAAACTAGAACATGGTTCCTCTCCTAGGCCTAAAGAATATTCCCCCATGCAAACCCGTCTTCTCATAGAAGATGAAATATCCTTAAGGGAATAGCTGAAACAAATGGGATGGGAGAATGACATTTTGATCACCACAAGGAGTCCTGGAAGAACCCCCTATGCCTACATTAGCCCTTACTATGTGATATTTTAGAGAAAAATAAATTGATCCTATGTTGGGAGAGGCATCTAAGAATTTTTCAGATGATGAAAATTTTGTTAAATCAAGGGCATTCACTCAATTTTTGTGGAGAAGAAATATTGACAATTTTGAGGCCAAATGCAAAATGATTAAAATAGAGAAATCTGATAGGAAGGACTTTGAAATTAAGGAAGAGATCAAATATCACCTCATAGAAGACATTACATAGATAACCCTTGAAGGGGGTAGGCCACTGATGAAGGATTCAGGAGTTTTGATATTCCAGAATGGGACATTTCCAGTGCAATGATCTTTGACATAGTGAGAAAAGTAAAAGACACCCAATTTAAGACTAAGGAATAATTCTTGCATGCCTATAAAGGGTTAAAGTATAGTGATGATAATTAGGCATTGGTGATGTGGTCTATCCAAAATAGTGACAAAGCTAGGATTCAAGAGGTCTCAGATTTTGAGCACACCAGCAGTCACATGATCTACATAGTGGATGAGGTAGACACTGAAAAGGTTTCTCAAATGACTAAATAAATGGTAAAATTTGGAGTTGTGGTTGTTGCTAAAGACAAAAATAAGTTCCTAGAGTTGAATTCCAAATTTGAAATGTGTTAGAAGCATATTTTAATGACCCATTCTTAAAGGTTTTCATTAAGCAAAGTTTAACTCTAATTATTGTATGATCAACTAATTCAATTGAAGGAAATAGTATATAATTTGTAATGTATTTTGTAGTTAGTATGTTTAGGCCTTGAATTTCTTGGATCCTTACTTCCCTCCTAAAATTTCCCTAAAGAGAGTGTGAATTTACTTGTCATGGGGCACTTGACACCAGTATACTATCTGGATTTACTCTACCTTTCTCTACACAACAACAACTATCAACTCCTTGAACTTTAGTGAGAGAATAAGTAGTTCAACTTAAAATATTATAAATGCTTTACAATTACAATCCATAGACATATAAATCTAATTATAAATACTAATTATTCATATAATTGTATAAGCATAAAGTCCCACCACAGATTTCTCAATCTTTATATTTTAATTATTATTTATCTATTCATTGCCTTATTTAAAGAAATTATAGATCATTGCTTATCTAATGAAATTATATATATATATATATATATATATATATATGCACATTTATGTGTGTGTGTGTGTGTGTGTGTTCATATATATATTTCTAAAATTAAAAGATTTAGATTTTAATAAATAAAATACTCCAAATAAGAATCTACTTCTAAAAAGTAAATCTCTACCTCCTTAATTATACTTATATATTTTTAATAGTTTGGACTATACAAATTGTTTGGCCAAAAATTCATTGTATTTGTGTTCCTTATAATTTTGGCTCTCCTATAATTTGGGCTACTTTGTCTCCTTTTTAATAATTTAGAACATATTTGGCTCTCCTATAATTTGGGCTGCTTTATCTCCTACTTTGTCTCCTTTTTAATAATTTAGAAAATATTTGTAATGTTAATGGGATGAATGTGCAATTAAATTTGAACCTTGTTATGTCTTCTCTCCATTCTTAATAAATCTTTTATGTTTTTGCTTTTACGTATATCTCATGCCATATTCTTATTATTCACTGCTCTCTTCATTTCTTATCTCGCCTGCATATAATGGTTGATTTGGCCAATATTTATATGTTTATTAAGGGTTGCATTCTTGGATGGGTGGGCCCTCTCATATGCCCTTTCAATTACCTTCTCAATAGGATATTTATTTAATCAAAATGAAATAACATGTTTGGAATAATATTGTTTGTTTACAAATATAGTTGATATTAAATTATAATTAGAATTAGATGGAATTTGGTAATAAATTAATTAATTATATAATGATTGATATTATTAATCAATATGTAAATCAATAATAATTATAGTAATGATAAAATACTACATAGTAATATTATATATGTTATTATATATCATGTAGTAATAGGATATATCATTTCTTGTTTATTATTTGATATATTATTTGATATTAATGTTATGTCAAGAACTTAGCTAGAATAAATAATCATAATCATGGCTCTATATAAAAATGAGATGATATATATGTATATATATATATATATATATATATATGCAATATATCTATATTATTATTATATTTTCTTTATTGGTTTAGTTTATATTTTATACATGTATATTCTTAATAATATATTAATATTATATTATTAGACTAATGATAAGATCATTTCAATTTATATCCTATAGTCATTTATTATTATTATTATTATATATCATTATTAGGGCTCATTACACATATGAAGAAAGAGGGAACAAGATACACTAATTGGAGGCCCAAATTTCTCAAATGGAGAAATAGTTGGGGAAAATAAAGGAAGGAGAACCAAGTCAACCAAGGTTTACTTATCCTCCCCATCCTCCAATTGCACCTTTCAACATAACTCCCATGATACAAATTCAAAATACCCCACAACAGCCCCAAATGTATACAACTAAGGAGCTTGAAGAGGAGAAGACCAAATTATGGTCGATGCATGTCGAGTTGGGTGCTCAATATAAAAATAAGTTAAGATATATAATTATATATCTAGTGGATGGGGTGGGTTGGCCTTCATTTACTTGCAATTGTCAAAATCAATGCAGATTTGGAATGAATTGACAAGTGGATCAATAGGGATAATGATATTACTAACATATGTTGTTTGGCTATTACTCTTTCTTATGAGCAAATAGAGAGAACATTTGATTTGACTTATGACCTCTCTCATTTTGATAATAAGAGGAAAATGTTGTAGAAGAGAGTTAGTAATTGTTTCTATAAATATCTAAGTAATAAATTTGATCTTTTCCCTCATGCACTCAAGGTTTTAGGTAAAATAAAAGATAAAGAAGAATGGGGCAAGGAGTTAGATAAAAATTTAAGCATCACTATCAATAAGGTCATCAATGAAAAAGACCTTATATAGTTTACCAAGATGACTGAGGAAGTTGTTTAGGTATAGATATTCTTTAATTCTTTCAAGAAAGATTTGGATGAGATAGAGAAAATAGGGGAAGATGTCTTGAAGAAACAATAAGAATTATTGAATTTTAACTTGCAAGATGACACACTTTTTAATAAATGGATGGCAGAATATATTCAAATAGATCATTTCTTATTAGAAGAGGATGATATAGATTAGGATGGAGTATAGGTAATTGATGCACCAGTTCAAATAGAGGAAAGGAAATAAGATCAAATAACCGTAGCAACAGATATGGATGTTCAAACTGGTGACTTAACAAGAGAGCAACCAATTGTAACTGTAGAATCCACAGTTCACTCTAATGATCTAGAGGGAGATCAAGGAGTTCTAGTTAATATTTAGATATGAGAAACTAAAAGATCAAGTGTGAATTAGATGGTCCCACAGTCAGAAGGTCAATAGCTACAAATAGACCAATCATCAAATGAAGCAGTTTAACAACAAATGGTTATAGTAGAAGTGGTCTCACCCCAAAAGGATCATTAATAAAGACATTATGTTGTAAAGTAAGAGAACATAAACCAAATATTTTATGATAGCGACCTTTTTTTTGTAAATTTTTTTTTGTCTTAAGGACAACTATCCTTTTTCCCTAGGACTGAAGCTTGTTGCATCTCATACTATATAAATAAGATATGAAGGCTAGAGAAAGTGGTGCAAGAGCACCTAACTCTCCATTCACCATAAAATCTATATTTTTAACTCTTCATGAGTTCTACTCAAGGGAATTTAAGTTAATGAGACATTTGTAATAGGATCATCATAGGTATTCAATAATTTGAGCCTAATTATAAGACCTAATCCCTATTGGGTACTTTATAAACCATGGGTTTTGACTATGGTTGATGCAGGACCATCTAAGGTATTTTCTATTTACCTTGATAGTCTGATGTAGTGGCATCCTACCCATTATGTTATCTCACTATTTTTTTTGGTCGCTATCGAGTTACAACAATTACCAAGCGCTAGTAAATTTTTAGTCATTGACAAGTTGAAATTATCGCACTCCCATGTTAACACTCGGGTTAGCGTGTTATCTCATCTCACTTTGTAGTGTGTTCTGAGTTCCATAGTGTGTGATGAGCTATCCTTCATGTGCTGAGTTATCTAGTATATGCCGAGTGACCCTTCATGTGTTGAGTTTTCTTGTTGATGCCAAGCATCAACATTTTGGACGTGTTTTCTACATTTTTGGTGCAAACTGACTTGCAGGATTTATTTTGATCACAACATTTATGATAAGATCTTTTCTTGGGATGTGTCTAGACCATTTTTGGGTTAGCCTTTCTATTATGTAATGTTCTAGAATTTTTTGTAAGTGATTTTGGCAAGCATAAATAGGGTATTTAGGCTTAGAGTTAGAGTAGTTTTTAGGGAGTTTAGAGTAGAACTAGAGAGGTTTGGAATCTTTGTTACATATTTATCTGGAAGTTGTGAATTTGAAGCTTGATCTTAATTTTTGAATGTATTTTGTACTGGCCATAACCCAGAAGGCCTTACAATTGGGCATGTATGCTGATCATTTGATGAATCAATAAAAGAATATTGTTCTCTTTGTGTGTTTGTTTATGTTGTGTTAACTCTACAAGGTTGGTTTGGATTACCAAGCTTGGTTTACAAAATACATTCAAGATCTAAGATCTAGCTTTAAATTCACAACTTCTAGATACATATGGAAAAAAATTTCCAAACCTCTCCAATTCTACTTTAAACTCCCTACAAATTGCTTTAACTCTAAGCCTAAACACCCTATCTATACTTTCCAAAACAACTTATAGAACATTCTAGAAAATTACATAATAGAAAGGCTGACCCAACAATGACCTGGACACATCCCAAGAAAAGATCTTATCATAAATGTTGCAATCAAAATAAATCTTGCAAGTTGGCTCACACCAAAAATGTAGAAAACATGTCCAAAATGCTAACGATTAGCATGAACAAGAAAATTTGGCACATGAAGGGTGACCCGACATACAATAGATAAATCAACACATGAAGAATAGCTTGACACAAACTATGGAACTTGACACACTATAGAATGAGATGAGATAACATGCTAACCTAAGTGTTAACATGACATGGGATAACTTCAACTTGACAATGACAAAATTTACTAGCAATCGGTAATTGTTGTAACTTGGCAACAACCAACAAAATCAGCAGGATAACATGATAGCTAGGAGGCCCTTGCATCAGACTACTGGGATAAATAGAAAAGACCTCATATGCTCCTGCATTAGACTCCCTAGGTAAACAAAAAAATGCATCCCACAATTTTGCTTCTAAAAGTAAATTTTGTACTCAGCTTCATCTTCACAAAAGGTTTCCACTCTATAAAAGAAAAAAGATCAAATCTAAAAATTAACCATCTATGCTTCATCCATTCAATAATTAGAATCTCATCCAACCAATCAACTTAAAAACTCAATTGAAAATCACAATGCTCCATCTGCAACTTATCATCTGCATCATACATAACATCATCCTCATACATGAAAACTAGATCAACAATTGCTAGAGTAGATAATTATTTATTTATTATTTATGCTATTACTTAAGGTTACTTAGATAAATGCATTTAGACTTTTGTTTTCATCTAGGAGTTTGTGACGAGTTGTTGACAACATGAGAGTTTGTTCCTACCTAACCATACTTATCTTCTCACCTACTTGGAGGGTAATCCACCTTTTGTAGATGTATGCTTAGTTGTCACACTTATCTCCTAGCGCTTTCTAGCTTGTTCTAGAAGCTTCCTTAAGGCCTTTATATTTGTGCTCTCTCATTGTATTTTCATAACATATTGGTATTGAGAATATTGTATAGCAAATTCTTTTTCTTTGTTGGAATATTTTTCTCTCAAGTCTATTTAGTTTCTCTAAGCTCTTGCTCCTTCCTCCTTTGGTCTCTCTTCGATAGTTTATTTGCATGTAGGTGATCTTGGTGCACTGTGATGTTGGCTTTCATCAACTTCTACATGGTGTCAGAGCCTCCCTACTACTTCCTGGTTGAAGGATTTTTGAAGCTACAATTCGAAGACACAAACCCTAGTTTATTTGTGATTTTTTTCTTCAATTGGGAGGAAGAGCATTTTTTGGAGTACTTTAGGCGTAAATGGACATTTCCATTGAGTTTAGAAGGCCTGTTACAATTAGGATCCATATAAAATTTGTCTGTTTTGGAGAAAGTTTCTCTAGGAGGCCAAAAAAATTTGTCCAAGAGGCTGTACGAACCTGTACGAACGATTTTCATACAAAAAGAATTACAAATTTTCAAATTTTGATGAGCCACCTAGTGGCCACCACCGCATGGCTAATGCATAGCTTGGGTGCTGCCACAGTCAGCCACACTTCCATAGAGACACCATAGCGACACTAGGGCCTGGCTACCACCAGTGGGCCGCCAACCAACCACCATCGCTAGTGGCCACCTTTGCCTACTTCTGTAACCACTCCTGCCACCGCTGCCAGCAGCCATCACCCACCTACGGCCACCGACCACCTCTGTAGCCCTAGATATGTGGGCCTTTTCTATGTGTACCACATGGCATGGGTGCCATGTTGGCACCTACCACATGGCCACCTAGTCAGCTATTGTACTGCCACGTGGATGTCACGTAGCAGTCTTTTTTTGCCACGATAGATATCAAGCTGTCAATTTTAATGGTATGAAATGTTGATGTCAGCATGATGTTAGCACTACATCAACACACTTATAAGCTCTCCAGGGTCCTCTTTTACCTACTCTCAATTTTTTGGCCTTAACTTGAGCATATAGAGGTATTTTTTCAATCAGAAAGAAGAATCAGAAAGATGGTTTTGAGATGAAGACATTGATGTAGGTATATTTTTGTAGTCAAAGTTAGATATTCTATTTTTCACTCTGGCAAGCATATTTTATGTGTCTCATCTCTATTTTTTGAAATCATTATACTTTTTGAAAGTTGGTTTTGTCTACTTTTTAGAAATGTTTTCATTTCCTTCAGATTCTGCCCCATGCTCTTTTTGTCATGTTTTTGCCATTTTTTCTCTATGGTGGATATCTTGGGTGTTCCAAGTTCGAGGATCATTTTCATGGCATGGGATCTTTTGTTTTGGGTTTTACTATCTTTTGTATCAGCTTCTTTCCATTTTTTATCATTGTTGATATCATTTGTAAGCATCTTTATGCAAACACACTGAGATAAGGTGACACTCTTGCATTTTCAGGTTCATGAACATTATTTTGAGATAGTTGTACTCGCACTATATTATAAAATGCCATGGGGGGGATAGTTGTATGTTGCTTTTATGCCCTCTTCCTCTTTTGCCCCATGATGTGTCAGTGACACATGCCTTTATAGGTGTTTGTACCTCTCACTCTCTTTCTCATTGTTCTTGGTTCTTTTTGCGGGGGACTTTGGCCCACTTTCTTAGTTGCCTATCACCTCACCCCGTTTGCATTACAGGGGTGTTATTATGTTGTTTCTAATGCTTCCTTGGTTTGATGGTTCATTAGAGTGAGCTATGTATTTAGTATCTGATCCTATATACTAAGCAATTGTAGTGGCTGGCTACCTATGCATTTTAGTGAGATGGATTATCTACCATATAGACACTCTCAGTTTGTGCCTTCTTTTTCCATTGAGGTTCTTTAGATCAACAGCTTCATTTTGATAGAGTTTGTGGCTTCTTCATGCTTCAATGATGCTTTTCATGATCTTCTTGTTCCTATTTTTTGGGACATTCCTCTAGTTGGAGGCTTCTTTAGACCTTCACTAGATTATCAACTATCTCTTTTTGGAGAGGGGTTTTTTCCATTGGGTTTTCTCCTTTATCTCTGGTTTATAGAGATTGCATTACATTTTTTATGTATTTATTTATGGGTACCTAACATGGATTTGTTATCAGGACCCATTCTATATTTCATCTTAGCTATTGTGAGCTTAAGTGCATTTCACTAAATTACACTTAAGGGGAGGTGTTAGAGTAAATAGTTATTTATTTATTATGTACGCTATTACTTAAGTTTACTTAGATAAATGCATTTAGACTTTAGTTGTCATCTAGGAGTTTGTAATGAGTTGTTGACATCACAGGAGTTTGTTCCTACCTAACTATACTTATCTTCTCACCTACTTGGAGGTTAATCCACCTTTTGTGGATATATTCTTAGTTGTCACACTTATCTCCTAGCACTTTCTAGCTTGTTCTAGAAGCTTCCTTGAGGCCTTTATATTTGGGATCTCTCATTGTATTTTCATAACATATTGACATTGAGAATATTGTATAGAACATTCTTTTTCTTTTTTGAAATATTTTTCTCTTAAGTCCATTTAGTTTCTCCAAGCTCTTGCTCCTTCCTCCTTTGGTTTCTCTTTGACTGGTTAGTTGCATGCAAGTAGTCTTGGTGCACTGTGAAGTTTTCTTTCATCAACTTCTACAGCAACAATATCCAAATCACAAACCTAATAAAAAAAAATATATGAACTCAGATCCATAATAGCAACAAAATACAAGTCCATAACAAAAAAATCATGTATATTCATTCCTCCAGGAACATATAGGTCAACAACATTATGAAGATCCACATTAGTAACAACATCTATTTCCTACAACATCTCAGCAGTAATATATAAGTTTAGATCCATATCAGAATCAATAGCATCATGTAAATCCACATTAATAACACCTTTGAAACCCTCAACCATATTACCAGAAAGTAAATCCATGTTCTTACCACAAGCAACATCCAGATCAATATCATTCAAAACATAATGAACATATAACTCTAGATCAGCAATGAAAGCAATAGATAAGTCCTTAATCACATCCATTCTAAAATTAACATCATTCTAAATAAAAACATCAAATTCCTTACCAACATAAGTGAAACTCTTCACTTCAATAATCTCATTGCACACAACAAGATGCTCTACAATTTCCATGTGAGATCTATCCATCTGATAAAACCAAAAGATACTTTCTCCATTTTAGAAAAATCATCATATACTTCCATGATCTATCTTCTTCTCTTCATAATCTCTTTAACTAGCTTGTGTCAATGGTCAAGAGGAATTTCTTAGATCAATCATAGGATAGGAATGTCTTTAGGTTTTTAAACATATTCTAGGCCTCTAGGGCACAAGGCAAAAGTCTTAGAAGGATCAAATTACACAAATTGTTAAATTTGCAAAAAGTTGCTAAGTACAACAAAAAGTTGCTAGACAACTTTTCAACTCGTTCAGGTGGGTGAAAGTCAAACAATGGAATTTTTCTTTTGTAATCAAATAAAGATCTCATTTTTCCTTAAAAAATCCTATAATTTATGAGTGTACATATAGGTACAGATTGGCACATGAACAACCTATCATTTTGGAATCCTGAATAGCCTAAATGATTAATGCAATTGATTTGAAGCTCTGAAGTGTTCTACAACTTAAGTTATTAAAAGATCTTCCCCGGGTGCACCAAAACCTTCCTTTTCATGGCTAGTTTCAAAAATGAGGCCTTGACTTGCATTCTCACCATGGGATTTTTGAACCACTTTATAAAATGCAAGTTATGAATTTGTACTATAACATGCTTGAAGGATGGGAGATGGAAGACAAGGCTTCTTCATTTTCTAGCATGCCCTAGCCCAAACATCTCTATGTGTTTGGTGCATAATAGTAGGTGTTAGAGTGTTTTAGGCACTTGGGGAGTGGATGAGGCTATCCTAATGGTGGAAAATAAGTCCTAATGGTTCCTTTAATATTTTATCAATGGTATATTTTCTAGGTCAAACATCTAACTACCATTTCCTTCATAAACCCTAGCAAATAGGCTTATACAAGGAATTTGTACACTTTTTGTTAGTTCATCATCTTAAAAGTCTGGAGTCTACAAGTTTTGAATCTTGTACTACTCCCAAAAGGGTATCCATAAACCTAGATTTTTTTAGGGTCCTTTGGAGGAATTTCAAACCAAGTCCTAATTACCTCCTTGATAGGGCTAAAAGGGGCTCCTTGACCTAATAGGAAGAATGGCTATTTGAGGCCTTTAAGAACAAGTAGGCATACCAACCTCACCAATTTGATTTGGTTGATCATTAAGGAACCTTTCTACCTCACCCTAAACTCATAGGTTCCATATCCAAGCAAAAACCTAGTTTTGGTAGATTTTGTGCTTTGTAGCCTAGTAGAGCAACTTTGGTGCCTAGACTGTCTTTTGAAGTAGAATTTTTCCAAAGGTGTTGAGCCCTCTCTTAACTATATTTTTGTGTTTGGAAACATCCTAAGGCTACACCACATTTATTTTTTTGTTTAAAGGAGAGCTCTATATGAGAAAGGTTCAGAATTTTATATGATTTTTAGTGTTGTGCTAGTCTTGCATTTGGTCCAGTCAGTCTTTACTATAAATTTTGTCCTCTTAGAGATTGTTTGGTAGCTAAGTGATATTATCATATCTAAATTTGTGCTACGATCAGATCTTTCTAGTTTTGTAGTAATTATTCTCTATAAACTTTATTGTAGTAGTTGAATTCTATCGTAGGGTGGAAGCTATTTGAGTTATGCCTACACTATAAAAGAAGATGTTGTACTCTTTCTTAGGATCATATCTTCTGTATTTCTCTATTATTGCCTTGGCATGCTACTATCAATTCCCTCTTTTCCTCTAAATTATATAGTCATCTTATCTTATCTCCTTCAGCCATCGATGTACTGAGAAATATTTATTTGCATCTCTTTGATGTATTATGGATATCTATAATCTACATTTTTGTATCTTTGTTGGCCCATGAATGATAAGAAGTGAAGCATATTTTCCTTGTATCACTCATGTGGTTGTTTGATCTATATTTAGTTAATATATTAAAGCAAGTTTGAATCTGTATATATTTGGACTATCATGATAATGGTATTGTGCATGTATGGGCAGAGATTGGTCTGAACACCCTATTTTGGTGCATCACCTCTTTAGAATAGATTACATAGTTACTTTCACATATTGCTTCTCACTTTTCTCTTCAAGAATAGTTTAAGTTCATCCTAAAAGTAGAGGAAGTTGACCTTCTCCAAAGACTCAATGTCATAGTTCAAGTGCCACAGATTGGAGGTTGTTTCCATGTTTCACAAGGCTGTCCTTAGGTAAAATATTTGGACAAGGGTGTAAGATTTTGTGACAATTTTTTTTGGCATGCTTAATGGGACAATATATTATAACATGTTTAAATTTCACTGGCATTGAAGAAATATTTCATGTTCATGCTAAGGAGATAGTATTGCCTTTAGTATAAAGCCTTCAAGAGGCTCATTGTTCAAAAGTACTTGGTGACTCTAAGCTTAAAAGCAGAATATGGTTTCCAAACCAAAGTTTTTGTGATTCATACCAAAGAAACACATAAAAACATCTTCCAAAGTTAATTTCCAATGCCAAAAGCTTTCTTTTTCTAATACAAGAAGAAAGGCTAGGGTATCTCTATTGCCAGTTAGGAGTTCAGTAGTCACACATACTCCTGTAAGATCTATCTCCACTCCTCCTATTATTAGGTCTTAGCCTAGAATACCATCTTCTAATATCAATAGATCACTTGATTACATGGATAGAGCTCATGCTTTTTCCACCCTTAATGGTGGGAGCCCCTCTTATTAGCCCAAAGGCATGAAATTCTAGTATTAGCTCTTAAAAGTATACATGAGTTTATTAATGAAACCTCCATCTCCCATGTTGAGCATACCTAGGAGGTGTCTAATGCCCACAATATTCATAACATCATTGAGGATGATTTATTAGTCATTCTTTTGGCCTCATCCTTGACGGGGAAGGCATTACAATGGTATAGAGATTTGCCTCATAAATCTATTATTGATTGGGATGGGTTAGGGGAAGCCCTATGCAAGCATTTTGAGGAAAAAAGTGATCAACTATCACTTTTAGAATAGTTGAAAACTATCAAGAAGGCCCCCATGAATGTCTAACTAATTTCAATTATAGATTTTAGAAGACATGGGACATAATATCTACTACAGTGAAGCCCTCTCCTAGTAATGCATTCTTGTATTATCTCAAAGCCTTCAATAGTGATATTACTACCACTTTGCAATCTATGGTTAGGGACACTCTACCAAATGATTATGAGGTTTCCATAAGAAAGGAAAATATTTTGATATAGGGAGGGAAGTTAGCTCCAAGACCCCTAATACCTTTCTTCCCCAACATGCCCAATCATCAACCTATTGTAGCCCCTATTCATGTTTACTTTGTAAGACAACCTCTTATTGCGGTCCCAATAGCCTCCACACCCTCTAATGGAGTTGATATGATTGATGCCATGATGCAAACACTAATGAAAAATGTAGATAAGAGGATTTTGAATCAAAAAATGAAGATAGAGGACAATAGTTTAGTAGTACAAAAGATGGGAAATGAATTGGTGACTATGAAGAGGCAGAAAGCTCAAAATAATAAGCCTCTCCAACTCCAGAATCAAGGTCCCATTCATGGTAGACCCCAAAACTAGAGTCATATCCCCTACAACCAGAAAAGACCTATCAACCACCCTCATAATTAGAAAAGACCTATTGACCAACCCCAGTCTTCAAAAACCAACCTAAATAGGGCTTTAGTCCCTCAAAACAACCTTTCCCAAGATCAATATTTTTTCCCTTCTTGTAACTACTCCTATGGATATTGCATGTGTCAAAAGGAAGAATCTTACTAGGTTATAACTATACCAAAACGAGCAGTTGCTCAGCAACACAATGCTGATACTTTTTAGCAAGATGATTGTTCTTTCATGAACTGTCTGGTGGAAGAGCATAGTAATGTAAACTAGGATTCATGTACTTACAATACCAAGAGTAAGAGAATAGTTATTGAATAGGTTACTCCTTCCACTCCTAATCACACTTTAACATCAAGTGCAATGCCAAATGTACAAGAAGTTTCCCAGCAACAAAGTTCTAATCAACCCGCTAATGTCCATTGGCAGCAAAGGCAAAATGAAAGAAGAGGAGATGTGAACAACTCTCAGGCTATTCCACCTCAAACTTCTACTTCTAGGGCTTCTACTAGAACACCTAATGCATATTTTAGTGTGGTAGATCAAAGGAGGAAGACCAATCTGAAAATTTCTATGTGCAATGTTGTTGCTACTATACCATCACAAAAGATGCTACTGCAGAAGGAGTTGGAAAGCATTGAACTCAGAGATCAGCCACCTAGTATAGAGAATGTTGTGAGTTTGGTACAACCATCAAAGGAGGTATAAATAAGTAAAAAGTTAGACCTCCTCCATTTTATGTTTCTCTAATTATAGGGGATAAGATAGTCCACAAATGCATGATTAATTTAGGGGCTAGTAGTTCAGTAATGCCCAAATGTGTTGTTGATATTTTATTAGTGGAATACAAACCCTTTGTTAAGGATGTATTATAGCTAAATGGTAGTACTATCAAGACTATGGGAATCCTTAAAAATATTGAAATGGCCTTATATGCATGCCCTAATTGTACTATAGTTCAAGATATATCAATTACTAAGGCTAAGCCACACTTTTCCATTTGTCTTTCAAGAGATTTCACTACCCAAATAGGTGGTTATGTATCTTTTGATTGGTTGTATACATTTTTTAGAGCTAGATATAGAACCAAAGCTTCAATAAGAGTAGAACCATTAGCCCTCCATCATATTGATCCCTACATTCCCATTCTCATCTATATTAATTATACCATCCTAGAAATAGATGAAAATGACACTGTAAATGAGCCTGCCACTTCTTAACTAAGATACCTAATTTCCTCTTGGATGAGTGGGATAATGTATATCAGTTTGATCCTATATCAAAAACCTTGGAGACAAGCCTTGGCACCTATTGTATATCAAAAAAGGATTCTCTTGTCCCCAACTTAATGAAAACCAAAGAAGACACAAGTGGGATATAGAGTATGTATTTTGATGGATCAAGAAATAAAAATGGATTAGGGGTTGGTGTGATGTTGGTTTCTCCTATACTAGAAAGGTACTACTTTTCATTTAAGCTTCAATTCAATTGTACGAATAATGTGGCCAAGTATGAGGCATTGATTCAAGGTCTCTTAATTGCTAAAAAAAGAGGGATTCAAGTATTAAGTGTATATGGAGATGGTGAGTTGGTGGTCAAACAAGTGAGGAATCAAAATGTTACTAAAAAATATTTTCTTGGGTCTTACAAATGTAGGGTATGGGATTTTCTCAAAGGTTTCAATGCATTTAATATTCAAAGCATCCCTACAAGAGGAAATAGATATGCTAATAGACTTGTGGTAGTGGGTGCATCTTATGATGTCCCAAGAAGCCTCAAAGATGAGAAGAAGTAGAAGATTAAGGTGGTGATCAAACCCGCTATCCTTAATAATAATATAAATTGGAAGGTCTTTGAATCTAATGCACAAATTGTGAGTTTATTGCAGAATGAAGCAAAGTTTGAGGATAGAAATTAGTTGAGATTGCATGAGTAATATGGTGATCGAATAATCAACCTCAGATCCAATAAGTTGTCTAAGGGTCTCATTACCTTAGAAAGTGTGTTCAATCCTAATGACCAAGCAAGGGATAGAGGCACAAATATTGTTGCAAACAAAGGAGATCATATGCTAGTTACAATTACTAATGGAAGGACATTAAACATGGAGAAGATATTTTCTAAAACTGAGCAAGAATTTTTTTTCCATCTATGTCAAGAATTTAATGATATAGTTTCTTGGACATATGATTATTTAAAGGGTTTTGACCCTAGTCTATTTCAACATAGTATAGATCTAGTGGATAATGTCAAACCTATTAGGGAAAAATAGAGACCAGTAAATTCCAAGATTGAGCCACTAATGAGAAATGAGATCTCCAAATTAATTGAGGCCAATATTATTTTCCCTTTTAAGCACTCCTCTTGGGTGGCAATTTTTGTCCCTATTAGGAAAAAGAATGGAGAAATTAGAATATCTATAGATTTTAGGGATCTTAACCAAGCTTCCCTTGAAGATCATCATCCTCTCCCTTCCATGGAATATATATTGTCAAAAACTAGTAATTTAGAGAGATTCTCCTTCTTGGATGGATTCTCGTGTTATAATCAAGTGTTACTCAAAGAAGATGATAGATATAAAACTACTTTCACTACAAAATGGGGCACCTATGCCTATAGTAAAATTCCTTTTGGACTAATAAATGTAGGTGTCACATTTCAAAAGGAAATGGAGATGGCCTTCAAAAATATGATTGAAAGGTTTGTTTTGGTCTACCTTGATGATATCATAGTATGTTCAAAAGATGTAGCAGAGCATTTTGGTCATCTCAGACAAGTGTTTATAAGATGTAGAGAGTATTGAGTATCTTTGAATCTAAGAAAGTGCATCTTTTCCACTAATCAAGGGAAATTATTAGGACATATTATATCTAAGGATGGTCTGACTATTGATCCAAAAAGAACAAAGGCAATTCTTCCCCTTTCTGTTCCTAGTCACAAAAAAGGTCTGGAAAATTTTCTTGGTAGAATAAATTTTTTGAGAAGATTTATTCCTAATCTAGCTACCATGGTGAAACCTCTTAATACAATACTTAAAAACAATATGGTCTTCTCATGGACCAAAGAAGGGAAAGAAAGTTTTGAAGAAATCAAAGTGGCCATAGCTTCAACCCCTACTCTCATCAATCAAAATTTTGATAAGGATTTCATTCTTTGCACCTTAGGAGGTGATTCAAGTATTTCTACTATTTTGACTCAATCAAATGAAAAAAATGAAGAGCAACCTATTGGTTTCTTTAGTGAATGGCAGAAAGAGTATGAAAATAAGTACAACTATGTGGAAAAGTAGGCCCTTGTAGTGATACGAGCCTTGAAGAAATTTAGACACTTGTTGTCTAATAACACAATTCATTTTCTGGTCACTCATGCAAGTGTTAAGGATTTCTTGTTGAGTAGAGATATTAGTGAGAAAAGGGCTAGCTATATCACTACGATGATGGACTATGATGTGGACATCCAAATTAACAAACTAGTAAGAGGGAAAGGGTTGTGCAAATAGATGATCTCATCTCGTGAGCCTGATGAGGAATTTGTCTTGGTGTTGGCAGAATAATAGGAGGCAAGGAATGATAATCCAATTAGTTGGATAGATGATATGAAGACCTTCTTAGCTAGGAATGGATATCCTCAAGGGTTGGATAAAGCTAAAAGAAGATATTCTAGAGTGCAGCCAATTCTGGATGCTATAGTTGATGATATTCTTTTTAGGAGGGACTTCAATGGAACCTTACTAAGATGTATTGACATAGATCGAGTAGAGAGAATGACTAAGGAGCTTAATGATGGTCCTAATGGTGGCCACTTTTTAGAAAGAACCACTACAATGAAGATCATAAGAGTCAATTACTACTAGAAGTCCTTGTTCCATGACTACCACAAACATGTAAGGAAGTGTGAAAAGTGTTCTTTCTTCTTAGGCAAACTGAGACTTGCAAACCTTCCACTTCACCCCATCTAGACTAATCAACCTTTTGACCAGTGAGGATTAGATTTTATTAGTCCAATTAATCCACCTGTTAGTTCTAGTCATAGGTGGATTTTAGCTATAACATATTACTTTACAAGGTAGATATAGGCAATAGACTCAAAGGATTCTACAAAGGCTTCATTTGTTGAATTCCTTAATGGAATTGTTACTAGATTTGGTGCTCCTTCCACTATAATATCAAACAACAAAAAATTATTTATAGGAGCTCAGATTTGTGCATGGAAATATGATCATGGAATTTACTTGAACACATCTTCCAATTACTACCCTCAACCTAATGGCCTAGCTGACTCATCTAATAAGAATTTGATTAGAATTCTCAAGAGGACTGTTGAAGATAATCAAAGGTGTTGGCACTAGAAATTGAAGACTTCCCTATGGGCTGACAAAATAACACCTAAAAGGGTTATTGGAAATTCTCCTTTCATGTTAGTATATGGAAAGGAAGAAAGACTTCCTATCTCTTTGGAGTTTCTAGCTCTTGAGCTAGCTCATCACTTGGAGCTAATTGGAAATGATTTTATGTTTGTAAGAATGGAAGATTTGATGGAGCTAGATGAGAAAAAAAGTTAAGCAATACAGACCTTAGAGATACATCAGCAACAAATGAAGAGGATCTTTGATAAGAAGGCTAAGGTCAAAAATTTTGGGGGGAAGGGGGATCTTGTGCTGTAGTGGGATGCATACAGAGAAAAAGCAAGGAGACACTCAAAATTTGATACCTTATGGAGTAGTCCCTATGTAAATATTAGTTGTAAGTAAGCCAATGCTTTTTAGTTAAGCAGACCTAATGTTGAAATCTTGCATATTACAGTTAATGGAATATATCTCAAGCACTATTTCTAATGGAAATAAATGTTCATGTATTTATTAGAGTAGTTTACTTCCTTTTCTTTCCTATTTTTCCAAATGTGAACAAGCACAGGTTTTTTTTTTTATAACAAAGAATTTTAGTTCCAATTTTTTGTAAAGTTGCAAAGGTATAAAGGGATGTTTTATAGCTTAGAATGCAGCAGAAGAGATAAATTTGATGATTTTTGTGGTTTTAGAGACTCCATAGCCCAATAGATCTTTTGGTGGCCACTGGTCATATGCCAAGTAGGCTTGCATCCCCCTTGAGTCACCAGAAATGTTGTCCAAAATTTCCTTCCTACAAAGGATTAATTTCAAATATTTGAACACACCTAATGGTCACAAGATTCAATTCTATATTTTAAAATACCAAAGCCATGTCAAGATAGTATGGCCCTGATCTCACAATATCTCATGTATTAGATGATTGTTAGGTGATTCAAGTAGTGATAAGATGCTATAAGGCTCTTGTTGGTCAAGTGGTCGAGTTGTTGTGACATCTCAGATAGTCAAGAGATCTTAAGCCAAAGAAGGGCCTTTCCCAATGTTATGATAGTAGGCAACCATAAGATTGTAAGTGTCATGAGTATATGTTATGATGCCACAAGGGTCAATGATCATAGGATCACAGAGTTGACTTCCTAGGTTGTTGATGCTATGAGGGGGAAGGTTGATCATACAATCATGAAGCCATAAGGTTGTAGGCACAAGTGAGGACACCTCTTAAGGTCACGAAAAAGGATAGTTAAACCATGATAATAGGATCATAAGGGCTATTTCCATGGCTACTGATATCATGATGGAGTTTGATTGTAAGATTGTAAAGGTCAAATTGACCATACCATGACATCACAAGGAAAAGATAATAGTATTGTGACCTTGCACCAAGGGTGTTAAGGACTTCCTTTCTATTGTGAGATCATATGATCTTGTTGCTACTGAAGGATCATAAAGAGAATGAAGGATGGGCTCGATGCTACAAGGTATTAGCAATTGTAAGATCATAGAATTTAGGGTTATGAACAAAAGGTGATATAAAGTGTTTTGACCACAACCAATGCTCATAGGTAGTGAGTTCAACATTGACCAAAAAATATAAAGAATTTCACCCACCAAGCTAAACAAAGAGGAACTCACAACCTATCAGGTAGCATGAATCATACAAAGTGCTATTTGAATATGGTTGACCTTTTCTTTATACCTAATTTGGGAGGTCAATAATTGGCGAAAAAATTCTTTGATGATAGATTTGATCTTTCAAATCTCCTAAAACCACTTTCATCATTCCCCAGGCTTGATAAATGTAAAAGAACACTCCATCACTGTTAGTTGATCAATGCACTCAGTTAGATGGTTAATGGTCATTGTTCTTGTCTTTTGAGAGATTTTTTGGTGGATTATTGATCTTTAGACATCTAGATTTGTGTTATGATCAAATATTTTCTAGTTTTGCAGTAATTATTCTCTATAAAGTTAATTGTAGTAGTTAAATTATATCTTAGGGTGGAAACTAACTGAGTTATGCTTACACTATAAAATCAGATGTTGTATTCTTTCTTAGGGTTAGATCTTCTCTATTTCTCTAGTATTTCCTTAGCATGCTACTATAAATTCCCTCTTTGCCTCTAAATTATATGACATCCTATCTTATCTCCTTCATCCATTGATGTGGTATGCAAGCTTTGTCTACCTCTCTTTGATGCACTATGGATATCTATAATCTACATTTTTGTTGTATCTCTATTGGCCTATGAATGATAAGAAGTGAAACATTTTTTCCTTGTGTCACTCATGTGGTTGTCTAATCTATATGTAGTTAATAGATTAAAGAAAGTTTGAATCCGTATATCTTTGGACTATCATGATAATGGTACTATGCATGTATGGGTAGAGTTTTGTTTGAACACCCTATTTTGATGCATCACTTCTTTAGAATAGATCAAGTAGTTACTTTCATGTATTCCTTCTCCCTTTAATATTCAAGAATAGTTTAAGTGCATCCTAATAGTAGAGGAAATTGACCTTCTCAGGAGACTCAACCTCATAGTTCAAGTCCCGCAGCTTGGAGGTTGTTTCCATGTTTCATATGGTTATCCTTAGGTAAAAAATTTGGACAAGAGTGTAATATTTTTTGAAAATAGTAACCTAATATAGGTCTATGCAAAAATTATCAAATTGGTAAGATGGGAAAAACTAGTTTCAAAAGCAAGAACTATCATTTTGAAGAAGTTTTAGAGCTTGTACATACAAACTTATGTGGGCCTATTAGACTAGAGAGTTATAGTGGAGATAATTTTTCCATTCTATTTGTTGATGATTATTCTAGAATGATGATTGTAATATATCCAAAAGAAAAATCTAAAGCTTTTCAAAAATTTAAGTGATATCTGGAAAGAGTAAAAAAGAAACTGGAAAGAAGCTGAAATGTTTAAGATCAGATAGAGGTTGTGTATTCATTTCTAATAATTTCAATGAATTCTACATTAAAAAGGATATAAGAGATAGGTAGGAACCCCTGGTACACCTTAGCAGAATGGTATGGCTGAAAGAAGGAATAAATCCATCATGGATTGTGTAAGAATATTGATGATAGAAAAGAATGTTGCAATCAAATATTGGAAGTAAGCAATCAGTATTGCAGTGCATACCTTGAATAGAGTATAGTTGAAGAAAGACTCAAATCAAACTCCTTATGAACTATGGTATGACTACAAACCTAATGTAGGTTACTTGAAAGTATTTGGCAACAAATGTTATATCTTGAAAGAATCTAGGAAAGGTAAATTTGATGTCAAAGGTAATAAAAGAATATTCCTAAGATACTCCTATAGAAGTCAAGCATACAAATATTTAAATTTGTCTACTTATAAAATCGTAGAAAGTGCACATGTGACAATTGATGAGTTTACAGAAAAGAGTGAAGAAGAAAGAAACAAAAAACTTGGGGATTACAAAAGATTTGTTTACTATGACCTTGATACTTTCCCAAATCTATCTAGAAATTAGGACTCACCTCTCGAGTCCCCAAAATCTCCAAAAGTTACCGAGTTGCAATTAGTGCAACTTGAGTTATAGTCTGAAGGACCTAAGTCACAATTAGAAGCTACCAATTTTTTGCTAGAGAAAATTGAGTCTGATTGACCCAAGTCATTGACAATGGGACTCGAGCTTAATACAGAAGATCATGAAGAAATCAGTGAAATAAACTCCAAATCTAAAGTACCTATGTTAGCAAGATATGATAGAAGGTGTCATGCACTTGATTAGATCATTGGAGACAAATCAGATGGAACAATGGCAAGAAAAAAATTGAAAAGTACATCTTTGCTTGCTGAATTTGAACCTAGAAATGTTAATGATGCTTTGGATAATGAAAGTTGGATTGAAGAAATGAATGAGGAAATAGAACAAATAAAGAAGAACAAAACTTGGAGTCTTGTTCCTAGACCCAAGGATAAAAATGTAAATGAAACAAAGTGGGTATTCAAAAATAAGCTAAATGAAGATGGAGAAGTTTCCAAAAACAAAGAAAGGTTAGTATCTAAAAGTTATTCTCAAGAAGAAGGTTTTTATTATTGAGAAAATTTTTCTAATGTTGCAAGATTGGAAGGTGTTATAATTTGAATAGCATATGCAGCTCACAAAGGATTTAAAGTTTATCAAATGGATGTAAAATTTGCATTCTTGAATGGAGTTCTTGATGAGGAAGTCTACATAGACCAACCTAGAGGTTTTGTAGATCCCAGAAAAAGAGATATGGTCTGCAAATCACACAAAGCATTATATGGTCTCAAGAAAGCTCCCAAAGCTTGGTATGAAAGACTTCATAACTACTTGATATAGATTGGTTTTCAAAGAACAAATGATAACATCACTTTGTATACCAAAGAAGGACTAGACAAGAAGATTGTGTTGGCAGGAATATTCATGGATGGCACTTTATTTATAGGAGATGATGACTTGCGCAAATCATTTTCAGAAGAAATGAGCAAAGAATTTGAGATGTCTATGTTTGGAGAGAAAAATTCTTTGTTGGATTGTGTATCCAATAGAAGAAAGATTGTATATACATTACATGATCTAAATATATCGAGGAGATACTAAAAAATTTTGGAATGGAAGACTCAAGACCAATTGGAACTCCTATGTCTATTGGACATAAGCTTTCCAATTATGATGATTCCAAAGAGGTAGATCAAACCACATATAGATCAATGATTGGAAAATTGTAGTATGTAGTGCATACAAGGCCTAATATTGCATTAGTAGTTGGTATGGTGGTAATATTCTCAGTAAATCACAAAGAAAATCACATGATAGAAATCAAAAGAATCATGAGATATCTAAAAAGTATTGAAGACTATGGTTTATGGTACAAAAATAGAGGAAATTTGGATTTAAAAGTATTCACAGATGTTAATTGGACAAGAAATATTGATGATAGAAAGAGCACCAATAGTGGAGGATTCTTTCTTGATAAAATACTAGTGTCTTGGATAAGTAAGAAACAAAATTTTATTTCTTAGTCCATAACAGAGGCAGAATATATGGTAGCAATAGTTAATTATTCTAATATTATTTGCTTCAAACAATTGTTGGTAGGTATGAAGATAGTGATCAAGGATCCAGTGGTTATATACTGTGATAATACCAGTGCAATTAATATATCAAAGAATCTAGTGATGCATACCAAAAAAAATAAAAATTACTATAAATTATAATTTTTTGAGAGAATTGAAACAAGATAAAGAGGTAAAATTAGAATATGTGAATATTAAAAAACAAATTGTAGACATATTCACAAAACCATTACCTAAGGATGCATTTCTATATCTAAGAGGTAAGTTAGGGGTCATTCCCCTATTTAAATCTCACTAAATAAAGTTTAGTGATGCATCAAATAGAGCATGTTGAAGATCAATTAGTTGATGCAATATCGATAAAGACACATTGCAAATGAATCAATACATGATGAACATTGATATATACTGAATATTTTCTTTGGCATGAAATGTCAAAGAGGGAGAAGTTTACTATCATATCTCACAAAATTTTTATCACTTCAAGAGATGACAAAGAGGGAGATATCAAAGGTAGAAGTTAGCTGATAGAGGAAGAAACTTAAGGTAGAGGGAGTTCACACTGATAAAGCAAGTTCTCATGGTTGAGAATTAAAATGAAACTAAGGATATGTTCATTACTTTATTCTTGCTCTAAAATTTCATTGCATTATGACATGTTGTGCTACCATCAATGCCATAGAGGGAGATTGTTGGATATAATTGATTAATTGTGTATTGTCTTTGATATTACACAAAATGTCATATTATTTTCAGCTAGTGTATGCAGATCTCACTCACACATTAAAGATAGATTCCTATGCCTATTGAGCATTCCAAAGTTTGCCTAGTTCAGAAGACAGTGTCTATTGAGTTCACTTGGGGGACAAAGTAAAGTTTGTAAAAGTTGAGTGTTGACCAAGCTCACTCATTTAATGAAGGAAATATTAGATGAAACCAATGTTAACCAGGCTTACTCATACACTAAAGGAACTTTGTGTATATGTAGTATTAACTAAGTTCACTTGGTTAACATAGGAAATTTTATTTGAGTTAGTATCTACTAAGCAGGGTCAGCTAATGAAGGATTTTCTTGATTTAGCATATTGAGTTCAATTAAATTGTCTGTTGGTTCTAGTTGACTAAGATGATGAATATTAATTATTCTAAGTTGTATTCAAGCCAACTTGACAATATGTAAGATATAATATAAGGTCAATTTGAGGATTGAATGAGTGGAACACTATTGAATATTTGATGATGCATAGAGAAAATGAATTAGAAGGACAAGTAGAATATCCTTGTTGAGATGCAAAGATACATTTTATCAAGAAGGATCAAGTATACAAGCTAGAATTGAGATTTATAATCAGCAATTTAGTTGTATCAGAAATTAGGTCCTCTCATTATTACTCTCTAACCATTGTAGTAGTGATCTAAATTTCTTAACAAAGTTGGCTTAACAACTATTTGTAAATCCTCTAACAAGGTGGCATTTCTATTGAATTATTTAAAGACCTCTAACAAGGCCACTCATAACAGGGTGAATCAATCCTCTAATAGGGTTGCACCTAACAGTGTGTTTTGTAAACTTTAACAGGGTTGACTCCTAATAGGGATCACTTCAGAAGAGTGAAAATTAGTAACTAGTTGCAATTGGTGATTTTTTTCAAATTGGGTTTACACTTTAAATCTTGGTGTCAATTGTGTTCATGTTATTTCTCTTATGTGTATGGAACTAAGTTAAGTAAGATTAACCATAGATAATATCTTAAATATTTTCATGTTAAGCATTTGCTAAGCTATTTCAGTGTTTACCAAGTTACAACATTTTTCTTATGTGTTTACCAACTTATAACAGAGTTTAGTTTTGATTTGTATTGATATATAAGGGATCTAGGATTTATTTTAGTGGTAACTGATTCACCCCTCCCCTTTGCATTACTCCTCTTATATTTCCAACAACATGTTACTGGTGATTTTTTCCAAATTTGGTTTCCACATAAAATCCATGTGCCAAATGCATTATTGAATCTTCTATGTTTCATGTTGACATTTCTACAAAGTTATTTTGACCTAGGATAGTAACCTACAAAGTTTACGAGTTGTATGATTTAATGGATTCATGCATAATAAGGTTTTAAGGATATGGGTTCACTAAGCAATGAAAAATTTTATTTGTACATTTGGACCTTTGATAAATGATTCAACCCCCCTTCCTCCCCACCCCGTACCCCATTTATTCTAAATAACTCCAACAATTGGTATCAAAGACATCTTCTTAAGAGGAGTAGTTTGAAGGTACTACAAGCAAAAGATCAAGATATCAAAAAGAGATGTACCCAAGCCTAACAAGGTGAACTTCCCTACATGAAAAAGTATGATGAAACTAAACCTATGAGGTCTTGGAGACCATGCACAATCTACCATCATCACTAAGAATGTTGATCCTACTGGAGCCCTAACTGCTCATGATCTGAAAAAGAAGAAAGAACACAATTGAGAAATGTTGGAGCTCACCTCTACCCTAAGATATGTTGATTTTGATGATATCAAGGGTTTTGATTCTACAAAGAAGATGTGGGATACTTAGGGCACTATTTATGGAGAAGACATAAATGTTTTAAGAGCCAAATTTCAAAGTCTTAGAGGTAAGTACAAAGACATGAGTATGCAAGAAGGTGAGAATGTTGCTCAATATTGCTTTAGAATAAAAGATGTTGTTAATTCTATAGGAGGAGCTAATGATATTATTGATCATGATATTGTATTTAGTAAAGTACTAAGGACATTGTTTCCCATCTATGCTAATAGAGTTTATAGGATACAAGAACTGAGATACATACTGGGGGGTATGTGCAAGATCATGGTGTACCAAACTATGGGCTTAAGTGGCAGTGAAAAATCAGCAAATCAGGTTTATGTCAACTTGACACATAATTTTGAAGTGGTTATGGACTTTATATCAAAAAGTTGTAAGAAAATAATCTATAAGAAATTGAATGTATTTTCTAAACTACTAGAGCTTATTAGGAGAAAAAAATAATTAATTGGTCAAAAGTTTGAATTTTAATGCAGTACTAAGAAAATTTCAGGGCGAAAATAAAAAGTAGGTGTATGTCTGACTACCTTAATCAAAATCAAATCATAATATTTTTTTAATAGAATTATAGATACAAAAAGTAGACTCATGCCTGGATGTGATGCATTCTTTTGGTATTTTTATTCCAAATAAATAATTAAATATGAATTTCCTACCAAAACTTTTTCAGAAAAAAAAAGGTCCCATGTCTGACCACCCTAACTAATAGAAAATTTTACCAAATTTTTATTTTTATTTTTTTCTTATACTAGGTGAAGTATAGAATGTGATGCAACTTTTAGATTTAAAAAATTTTATACCGTTTGAAAGTTATAGCTATTTTTCAATCAGTATGTCAATCAGCACTTTACAATAATCTTCACTGATAATTAAATAATAAATACTTATCGAACTCAGAATTTGATAGAAATTATATTGATGGAATCTAGAGAGCGATATTAAAAAACTATTTTTGTTTTATTTAATTTTGATCAAAATAACATTGTCTAACGGCCACCCGAAGTCTGAGTATCACTAAAACCCTCTTCAAACACATCTTTTGGGTTGACCGGGTAGGCTTGGTAAATACCAAGCCTAATCGAATATCCGATATGCTGTGGTTGGAAAATTTCAAATCTCAACCCATTTTGGAAGAAAAATTGGGATTAAATGTTATAGCTTATGATTTATAGATTATTTTACTTATATTACTATGTAAAGACGTATTTTAATATATTATATATATAATAATGTAATGTAAAGATATAAGTTATAATCTAGTAATATATAATAATATATTATGTTAATCTTATTACAAACTATAAATATAATTTATATTATTATTATTTTTACTAAATATAATAACGTAATTTATATATATATATATATATATAATATGTATTATATATTATTATATTAATATGTATGTTATTAATATATATATATATAATAATGTAATACACACACACACATACATATATATGTTATTAATATATATATATTATTAATATATATATATTATTAATATATATGAGTTAAAAGAGGTCATAGGTCAACCATTGACCCCATTTGACGCATTAAACGATGACATATGTCCCTAGCAGTCTTAGGAGCCCTAGGGACATATTACAATGGTTAATTTTTGACCCATTAAATGACGACATATGTCCCTACGAGTCCTAGGACCCCAAGGGACATATTTGAATCATTCATATGGGTCAAAGGGGGTCATAGGGTGACCTATAACCCCCTTTGACTCATTAAAAGATGACATATGTCTCTACAGGTCCTAGGACCCCTAGGAACATATTCGAATGGGTAATATGAGTCAAAGGGGGTCATAGGTCCCTTTGACCCATTAAATGATGACATATGTCCTTAGGGGTCCTAAGACCCCTAGGGACATATTCGAATGGGTAATATGGGTGAAAGGGGGTCATAGGGTGACTTATGACTCTCTTTGACCCATTAAATGATGACATATGTCTCTAGGGGTCTTAGAACCCCTAGGGACATATTTGAATGGGTAATATGTGTCAAAGGGGGTCATAGGGTGACCTATAACCCTCTTTAACCCATTAAATGATGACATATGTCCCTAGGGGTCCTAGGACCCCTAGGGACATATTCGAATGGGTCAAAGGGGGTCATAGGGTGACCTATGACCCCATTTGACCCATTAAACGATGACATATGTCTCTAGGGGTCCTAGGACCCCTAGGAACATATTTGAATCATTCACATGGGTCAAAGGGGGTCATAGATGACCTATGAGCCCCTTTAAACTATTAAATGACAACATATGTCTCTAGGGGTCCTAGAACCCCTAGGGACATATTGGAATCGTTCATATGGGACAAAGGGTGTCATAGGGTAACCTATGGTCAAAGTCTTATGACCCCCTTTCACTCATTAAATGACGACATATGTCGCTGGGGGTCCTAGAACCCCTAGGGACATATTTGAATCATTCATGTAGGTCAAAGGAGGTCATAGGGTGACCTATGACCCCTTTTGACCCATTAAATGATGACATATGTCCCTAGGTGACCTAGGACCCCTAAGGACATATTCGAATCATTCATATGGGTCAAAGGGGGTCATAAGGTGACCTATGACACTCTTTGACCTATTAAATGATGATGTATGTCTCTAGGGGTCCTCAGACCCCTACAGACATATTCGAATGGGCCATATGGGTCAAAGGGGATCATAGGGTGACCTATGACCCCCTTTCACCCATTAAATGATGACATATGTCCCTAGGGGTCCTAGGACCCCTAGGGACATATTTGAATCATTCATATGGGTCAAAGGGGGTCATAGGATGACTTATGACCCCCTTTGACACATTAAATGACGACATATGCCCCTAGGCAAACTAGGACACCTAGCGACATATTCGAATCATTCATATGGGTCAAAGGGGGTCATAGAGTGACTTATGACCCCCTTTGACCCATTAAATGATGACATGTGTCCCTAGGGGTCCTAAGACCACTAGGGACATATTCGAATCATTGATATGGTTCAAAGGGGGTCATAGGGTGATCTATGACCCCCTTTGATCCATTAAATGATGACATATGTCCCTAGGAGTCCTAAGACCCCTATGAAAATATTCAAATCATTCATATGGCTCAAATGGGGTCTTGTGACCCATTAAATGACGACATATGTCCCTAGGGGTCCTAAGACACCTAGGAAAATATTTGAATGGGCCATATGGGTCAAAGGAGGTCATAGGGTGACCTATGACCCCCTTTAACCCATTAAACAATGACATATGTCCTTACGGGTCTTAGGACCCCTAGAGACATATTCGAATAATTCATATGGATCAAAGTAGGTCATAGGGTGACTTATGACACTCTTTGACCCATTAAATGATGAAATATGTCCCTAGGGGTTTTAGGACCCATAAGGACATATTTGAATCGTTCATATGGGGCAAAGGGGGTCATAGGGTGACCTATGACTCCCTTTGACCCATTAAATGATGACATATGCCCCTAGGGGTCCTAGGACCCCTAAGTACATATTCGAATCATCCATATGGGTCAAAGTCATCCTATGACCCCCTTTCACCCATTAAACAATGACATATGTCCCTAGGGGTCCTAGGACCCCCAAGGACATATTCGAATGGGTCATATAGATCAAAGGGGGTCATAGCATGACTTATGACTCTTGTTGACCTATTAAATGATGATATATGTCTCTAGGGGTCCTAGAACCCCTAGGGACATATTCGAATCGTTCATATGGTACAAACAGAGTCATAGTGTGACCTATGTTCAAAGCCCTATGACCCCCTTTCACCCATTAAACGATGACATGTCTCTGGGGGTCCTAGAACCCATAGGGACATATTCAAATAATTCATATGGGTTAAAGGGGGTCATAAGGTGACCTATGAACCCTTTTGACCCATTAAATAATGACATATATCCCTAGGGGTCCTAGGACCCCTAGGGACATATTTGAATAGTTCATAAAGGTCAAAGGGGGTCATAGGGTGACTTATGAGCCTTTTTGACCCATTAAATGACATGTCTATAGGGGTCCTCAGACCCCTAGGGACATATTTGAATGGGCCATATGGGTCCAAAGGGGTCATAGGGTGACCTATGACCGCCTTTGACCCATTAAACAACGACAGATGTTCCTATGGGTCCTAGGACCCCTAGGGACATATTCGAATTGTTCATATGCATCAAAGGGGGTCATAGGGTGACTTATGACATCTTTTGAACCATTAAACGATGACATATGTTTCTAGCGGTCCTAGGTTCCCTAAGGACATATTCAAATCGATCATATAGATCAAACGGCTTCATAGGGTGACCTATGATCCCCTTTGAGCCATTAAATGATGACATATGACTCTAGGACTCCTAGGACCCTGAATGACATATTCGAATCATTGATGTGGGTCAAAGGGGGTCATAGGGTGACCTATGACCCCCTTTGACCCATTAAATGATGACATATGTCCTTAGGGGTCCTAAGACCCTTAAGGACATATTTGAAAGGGCCATATGGGTCAAAGAGGGTCATAGGTCACCCTATGACCCCTTTTGACCCATTAAATGATGACATATATCCCTAAGGGTCGTAGGACCCCTAGGGACATATTTGAATCATTCATATAGGTCAAAATGGGTCATAGGGTGACTTATGACCCCCTTTGACCTATTAAATGTCGACATATGTCTCTAAGGGTACTAGGACCCATTAGGTCATATTCAAATCATTCATATGGGTCAAAGGGGGTCATAGGGTGACCTATGACCTCCTTTGACACATTAAATGATGACATATTTCCGTAGGGGTCCTAGGAACCCTATGGACATATTCGAATCGTTCATTTCAGTCAAAGGGGATCATAGGGTGACCTATGACACCCTTTGACCCATTAAATGATGACGTATATCCCTAGGGGTCCTACGACCCCTAAGGACATATTCGAATTGTTCATATTGGTCAAAGGGGGTCATAGGGTGACTTATGACCCCATTTGACCCATTAAACAATAACATATGTCCCTAGGGGTCTTAGGACCCATAAGGTCATTTTCGAATCGTTCATATGGGTCAAATGTGGTCATAGGATGACCTATGACTCCATTTGACCCATTAAAATATGACATATGTCTCTAAATGTCCTAGGATCCCTAGGGACATATTCGAATGGGTTATATGGGTGAAAGGGGTTTATAGGGTGACCTATGACCCCCTTTGACCTATTAAATGACGACATATGTCTCTAGGGGTCCTAGAACTCCTAAGGACATATTCGAATCATTCATATGGGTCAAAGGGGGTCATAGGGTGACCTATGACCACCTTTGACCCATTAAATGATGACATGTGTCGCTAGGGGTCCTAGAACCCCTAAGGATATATTCGAATCATTAATATGGGTCAAAGGGGGTCATAGTGTGAACTATGACCCCCTTTGACCTTTGACCCATTAAACGATGACATGTTTCTACGAGTCCTACAACCCCTAGGGACATATTCGAATCATTCATATGGGTCAAAGGAGGTCATAGGGTGACCTATGACCCTCTGTGACCATTAAATGATGACATATGTCCTTAGGGGTCCTAGGACCCCTGGGGACCTATTCAAATCATTTATATGGGTAAAAGGGGGTCATAGGGTGACCTATGACCCTCTTTGAGCCGTTAAATGATGACATATGTCTCTACAAGTCCTTAGACCCCTAGGAACATATTTGAATGGATAATATGGGTCAAAAGGGGTCATAGGTCCCTTTGATCCATTAAACAATGACATATGTCCCTAAGGGTTCTAGGACCCCTAGGGACATATTTGAATCGTTCATATGGGTCAAAGGGGGTCATAGGGTGACCTATAACCCACTTTGAACCATTATATGATGACATATGTCACTAGGGGTCCTAGGACCTTTAGGGACATATCCAAATATGTAATATGGTTCAAAGGGGGTCTTATGTTGAGCTATGACCCGCTTTGACCCATTAAACAATGACATATGTACCCAAGGGTCCTAAGGACATATTCGAATCATTCATATAGTTCAAAGGGGGTTATAAGGTGAACTATCACCCTTTTTGACCCATTAAACGATGATATATGTCGCTAGGGGTCTTGAGACCCCTAGGGACATATTCAAATGGGTAATATGGGTCAAAAGGGGTCACAGGGTGACCTATGACCCTTGTTGATCCATTAAAGAATGACATATTTTCTTAGGGGTTCTAGGACCTGTAGGGACATATTCGAATCATTCATATTGGTCAAAAGGGGTAATAGAGTGACATATTAACCCTCTTTGACTCATTAAACGATGACATGTCTCTAGGGGTCCTCAGACCCCTTTGGACATATTCGAATGGGCAATATGTGTCAAAGGGGGTCATAGGGTGACTTATGACCCCCTTTCATCTATTAAATGATGACATATGTCCCTTGGGGTTCTAGGGCTCTTAGGGACATATTCAAATTATTCATATGGGTCAAAAGGGGTCATAGGGTGACCCATGATTCCTTTTGACCGATTAAATGATGACATCTCGCTGGGGGTTCTAGAACACCTAAGGACATATTTGAATTGTTCATATCGGTCAAAGGGGGTCGTAGGGTGGCTTAGGACCCCCTTTGACCCATTAAATGATGACATATGTCTCTAGGGGTCAAAGGACCCCTAAGGACATATTTGAATCGTTCATATGGGTCAAAGGGGGTCATAGGGTGATCCATGAAATGTTTGGACCCACTAAATGATGACATATGTCACTAGGGGTCTTAGGACCCTTAAGGACATATTCAAATCGTTCATATGCGTCAAAGGGGGTCATAGGGTGACTTATGACCCCCTTTGACCCATTAAATGTCGACATATGTCCCTAGGGGTCCTAGGACCCATAAGGTCATATTCGAATCATTCATATGGGTGAAACGGGGTCATAGGGTGACCTATGACCTCCTTTGACCCATTAAATGAAGACATATTTCCCTAAGGGTCCTAGGACCCCTACGGACATATTCGAATCGTTCATATGGGTCAAAGCGGGTCATAGGGTGACCTATGACACCCTTTGACCCATTAAATGATGACATATTTCTCTAGGTGTCCTACGACCCCTAAGACCATATTTGAATTGTTCATATAGGTCAAAGGGGGTCATAGGGTGACATATGACCTCCTTTGACCCATTAAATGATGACATATGTTTCTACGGGTGCTAGAACCAATAAGGTCATTTTTGAATCGTTCATATGGGTCAAATGGGGTCATAGGGTGACCTATGACTCCGTTTGACCTATTAAACTATGACATATGTCTCTAGGGGTCCTAGAACCCTTAGGGACATATTCAAATGGGTTATATGGGTCAAAGGGAGTCATAGGGTGACCTATGACCTCCTTTGACCTATTAAATGACGACATATGTCCCTAGGGGTCCTAGAACTCCTAAGGACATATTTGAATCATTCATATGGGTCAAAGGGGGTCATAGGGTGACCTATGACCACCTTTGACCCATTAAACAATAACATATGTCACTAGGGGTCCTAGAACCCTTAGGGACATATTCGAATCGTTTATGGAGGTCAAAGGGGGTCGTAGTGTGAACTATGATCTCCTTTGACCCATTAAATGATGACATGTTTCGACGAGTCTTAGAACCCCTAGAGACATATTTAAATCGTTCATATGGGTCAAAGGACGTCATAGGGTGACCTATGACCCCCTAGGACCTATTAAACGATGACATATGTCCCTAGGGGTCGTAGGAATCCTAAGGACATATTCGAATCTTTCATATGTGTTAAAGGGGGTCATAGGGTGACCTATGACCCTGTTTGAGCCATTAAACGATGACATATGTCTCTAGGGGTCCTTAGACACCTTGGGACATATTTGAATGGGTAATATGGGTCCAAGGGGGTCATAGGGTGACCTATGACCCTCTTTGATCCATTAAACGATGACATATGTCCCTAAGGGTCCTAGGACCCTTAGGGACATATTTAGATCATTCATATGGGTCAAAGGGGGTCATAGGGTGACCTATGACCCGCTTTGTCCCATTAAATGATGACATATGTCCCTAGGTGTCCTAGGACCCTTAGCGAAATAGTCGAATGTGTAATATGGGTCAAAGGGGGTCATAGAGTGACTTATTGACCCGCTTTGAACTATTAAACGACGACATATGTCTCTAGGCGTCCTCAGACCCCTTTGGACATATTTGAATGGGCAATATGGGTCAAAGGCCCCCTATGACCCCCTTTCATCCATTAAACAATGACATATGTCCCTTGAGGTCCTAGGATGCCTAGGGACATATTCGAATTGTTCATATGTGACAAAAGTGGTCATAGGGTGACCTATGACTCTTTTTGACCCATTAAACAATGACATGTCGTTGGAGGTCTTAGAACACCTAGGGACATATTTGAATTGTTCATATGGGTCAAAGGGGGTCGTAGGGTGGCTTAGGACCCCCTTTGACCCATTAAACGATGGCATATGTCTCTAGGGGTCCTAGGACCCCTAGGGACATATTCGAATCATTCATATGGATCAAAGGGGGTCATAGGGTGATCTATGAAACACTTGGACCTACTAAATTATGACATATGTCCCTAGTGGTCCTAGGATCCCTAAGGACATATTCGAATCGTTCATACGGGTCAAAGGGGGTCATAGGGTGACCTATGACCCCCTTTGACTCATTAAATGATAACATATGTCCCTAGGGGTCCTAGGACCCTGAAGGAAATATTCAAATTTTTCAACTGGGTCAAAGGGCATCATAGGGTGACCTATGACCCCCTTTGACCCATTAAACAACGACATATCTCCCTATGAGTCCTATGACCCCTAGGGACATATTCGAATGGGCCATATGGGTCAAAGTGAGTCATAGGATGACCTATTAATCTCTTTCACCCACTAAATGACGACATATGTCCCTAGGGGTCCTAGGACCCCTAGGGACATATACGAATCATTCATATGTGTCAAAGGGAGTCATAGGGTGACCTATGACCCCCTTTGACCCATTAAACGATAACATGTCGCTGGGGGTCCTATAACCCCTAAGGATATATTTGAATCTTTCATATGTGTCAAAGAAGGTGATAGGGTGACCTATGACCCCCTTTAACCTAGTAAACGATGACATATGTCCCTAGGGGTCCTAGGACCCCTAGGGACATATTCAAATCATTGATATGGGGCAAAGGGGGTCATAGGTTGACTTATGACCCCCTTTGACCCATTAAATGATGACATATGTCCCTAGGGGTCCTAGGACCCCTACGAACATATTTGAATTGTTCATATGGGTCAAAGGGGGTCATAGGGTGACCTATGACCTCTTTTGATCCATTAAACGATGACATATGTACCTAGGGGTCCTAGGACTCATAGGGACATATTCGAATTGGCCAGATGGGGCAAAGGGGGTTATAGGGTGACCTATGACCCCCTTTGTCACATTAAACGATGACATATGTCCCTAGGGGTCCTAGGACCCCTAAGGACATATTCGTATCATTCATATGTGTCAAAGGGGGTCATAGGGTGACTTCTAACCCACTTTGACCCAATGAACGATGACATATGTGCCTAGGAGTCTTAGGACCCTTAGGGACATGTTCGCATAGTTCATATGAGTCAAAAGGGGTCATACGGTGACCTATTGCCCCTTTTAACCCATTAAACGACGACATATGTTCCTAGGGGTCCTAGGACCCATAGGTACATATTCGAATGGGTAATATGGGTCAAAGGTCCCTATGACATTCTTTGACCCATTAAATGATGACATATGTCCCTAGGGTTCCTAAGACCCATAGGGACATATTTGAATGAGCCATATGAGTCATCTTTTAATGAGTCAAAGGGGGTCATAGGGTGACCTATGACCCGCTTTGACCCATTAAAAGATGACATATGTTCCTAAGGGTGCTAGGACCCCTAGGGACATATTCAAATTGTTCATATGGGTCAAAGGGGGTCATAGGGTGACCTATGACCCCTTTTGAACAATTGAACGATGACATATGTCCCTAGGGGTCCTTGGACACCAAGAGACATATTCGAATGGGCGATATGGGTCAAAGGGGGTCATAGGGTGACCTTATACCCCCTTTAACCCATGAAACAATGACATATGTCCCTAGGGGTCCTAGTACCCCTAGGGACATATTCGAATCATTCATATGGGTCAAAGGGGGTCATAGGATGACTTATGATCCCGTTTGTCCCATTAAATGATGAAAAGTCCCTAGGGGTCCTAGGACCCCTAGTGACATATTCGAATAGTTCATATGGGTCAAAGGGGGTCATAGGGTGACCTATGACCCCCTTTGACTCACTAAACGACAACATATGTCCCTAGTGCTCGTGGACCCCTAGGGACATATTCAAATCGATTATATAGGTCAAAGGGGGGTCATAGGATGACCTATGACCCCCTTTGACCCATTAAATGGTTACATATGTCCCTAAGGGTCCTTGGACCTCTAGGGAGATATCCGAATGGGTAATATGGCTAAAAGGGCCCTATGACCCTCTTTGACCTATTAAACGACGACATATGTCCCTAGTGGTCCTATGACCCCTAGAGACATATTCGAATGGGTAATATGGGTCAAAGGGCCCTATGACCCTCTTTGACCCATTAATTGATGACATATGTCCCTAGGTGTCCAAGGACCCCTAGGGACATATTCAATTCGTTCATATGGGTGAAAGGGGGTCATAGGATGACCTATGACCCCATTTGACGTATTAAATGATGACATATGTCCTTAGGAGTTCTAGGACCCCTAGGGACATATTCAAATCATTCATATGGGTCAAAGCTTTGACCTATTAAATGACAACATATGTCCCTAGGGGTCCTAGAACCTCTAAGGACATATTCGAATCATTCATATGGGTCAAAGGGGGTCATAGGTGACCTATGACCCCCTTTGACACATTAAATGTTGACATTTGTCTCTAGGGGTCCTAAAACTCCTAGGGACATGTTTGAATCGTTCATATGGGTCAAAGGGGGTCATAGGGTGACCTATGACCACCTTTGACCCATTAAATGATGACATATGTCCCTAGGGGTCCTACGACCCGTAAGGACATATTTGAATGGGTCATATGGGTCAAAGGGGATCATAGGGTGACCTATGACCCCCTTTGACCTATTAAATGTTGACATATGTCCCTAGGTTTCCTAAGACCCCCAAAGACAAATTCGAATCATTCATATGGGTCAAATGTGGTCATAGGGTGACCTATGACCCCCTTTGACCCATATGGCCCATTCGAATATGTCCCTAGGGGTCCTAGGACCCCTAGGGACATATGTCATCGTTTAATGGGGACCTCTAGGGACATATGTAATGGATTAATGGGTCAAAGGGGGTCATAGGTCACCCTATGACCCCCTTTAACCCATTAAATGATGACATCACCCTATGACCCCCTTTGACCCATATGGCCCATTCGAATATGTCCCTAGGGGTCCTAGGACCCCTAGGGACATATGTCATCGTTTAATGGGGACCTCTAGGGACATATGTAATGGTTTAATGGGTCAAAGGGGGTCATAGGTCACCCTATGACCCCCTTTAACCCATTAAATGATGACATATGTCCCTAGGGTTCCTAGGACCCCTAGGGACATATTCGAATCGTTCATATGGGTCAAAGGGGGTCATAGGGTAACCTATGACCCCTTTTGAACCATTAAACGATGACATATGTCCCTAGGGGTCCTAGGACACCGAGAGACATATTTGACTAGGCCATATGTGTCAAAGGGGGTTATAGGATGACCTTATACCCCCTTTGAACCATGAAACGATGACATATGTCCCATATTCGAATCGTTCATATGGGTCAAATGGGGTCATAGGGTCACTTATGATCCCGTTTGACCCATTAAATGATGAAAAATGTTCCTAGGGGTTCTAGGACCCCTAGTGACATATTCGAATAGTTCATATCGGTCAAAGGGGGTCATAGGGTGACTTATGACCCCCTTTGATCCATTAGATGACAACATATGTCCCTAGTGCTCCAAGGACCCCTAGGAACATATTCGAATCGATCATATTGACCCCCTTCGACCCATTAAATGATGACATATGTGCCTAAGGGTCGCAGGACCTCTAGGGAGATATTCGGATGGGTAATATGGGTAAAAGGGCCCTATGACCCTCTTTGACCTATTAAATGACGACATATGTCCCTAGGGGTCCTAGGACCCATAGGGACATATTCGAATGGGTAATATGGGTCAAAGGGCCCTATGACCCTCTTTGACCCATTAATCGATGACATATTTCCCTAAGTGTCCTAGGACCCCTAGGGACATATTCGATTCATTCATATGGGTCACCCTATGACCCCATTTGATGCATTAAATGATGACATATGTCCTTAGGCATCCTAGGACCCCTAGGGACATATTCAAATTGTTCATATGGGTCAAAGCTTTGACCCATTAAACGACGACATATGTCCCTAGGGGTCCTAGGACCCCTAAGGACATATTCAAATCATTCATATGGGTCAAAGGGGGTCATAGGTGACCTATGACCCCCTATGACACATTAAATGTTGACATGTCTCTAGGGGTCCTAAAACTCTTAGGGACATGTTTGAATCTTTCATATGGGTCAAAGGGGGTCATAGGGTGACTTATGACCCCCTTTGACCCATTAAACGACAACATATGTGCCTAAGGGTCCTAGGACCCCTAGTGACATATTTGAATCGTTCATATGGGTCAAAGGGGGTCATAGGGTGACCTATGACCCCCTTTGACCCATGAAATGACAACATATGTCCACATGGGTCCTAGGACCCCTGGGGACATATTCGAATGGTTATTATGGGTCAAAGGGCCCTATGACCCTCTTTGACCCACTAAACAATGACATATGTCCCTACGGGTCCTAGGACACCTAGGGACATAAACGAATGGGCCATATGGGTCAAAGTGGGTCATAGGGTGACCTATGACACACTTTGACCTATTAAATGATGAAATATGTCCCTAGGGGTGCTAGGACCCCTAGGGACATATTCGAATGGGCCATATGGGTCAAAGGAGGTCATAGGGTGACCTATGACCCCCTTTGACACATTAAATGATGACATATGTCCCTAGGAGTTCTAGGACCCCTAGGGATATATTTGAATCGTTCATATGGGTCAAAGAGGGTCATAGGTTGACCTATGACCCTCTTTGACCCATCAAACGATGACATATGTCCCTAAGGGTCCTAGGACCCCGAGGGACACATTTGAATGGGCCAGATGTGTCAAAGGGTGTCATAGGGTGACCTATGAACCCTGTTGACTCATTAAATGAATACATATGTCCCTATGGGCCCTAAGACCACTAGTGTCATATTTGAATCGTTCATATGATTCAAAGGGGGTCATAGGGTGACTTATGACCCCCTTTGACCAATTAAACAATCACATATGTCCCTAGGGGTCCTAGGACCCCTACGGACATATTCAAATCATTAATATGGGTCAAAGGGGGTCATAGGTTGACCTATGACCACCTTTGACCCATTAAACGATGACATATGTCCCTAGTGGTCCTAGGACCCCAAGGGACATATTCGAATGGGCCATATGGGTCAAAGGGGGTCATAGGGTGACCTATGACCCCTTTTGACCCATTAAATTATGACATATGTCCCTAGGGGTCTTGGGACCCCTATGGAGATATTTGAATCATTCATATGGGTCAAAGGCGGTGATAGGGTGACCTATGACCCCCTTTGACCCATTAAACGACATATGTCCCTAGGGGTCCTAGTACACCTAGGGACATATTTGAATGGGCCATATGGGTCAAAGGGGGTCATAGGGTGACCTATGACCCCCTTTGACCCATTAAATGATGACATATGTCCCTAGGGGTCTTAGGACCCCTAGGGACATATTCGAATCATTCATATGGGTCAAAGGGGGTCATAGGGTGACTTATGACCCCTTTTGACCCATTAAATGATGACATATGTCCCTAGGTGTCCTAGGACCGCTAGGGACATATTCGAATCATTCATATGGGTCAAAGGGGGTCATAGGGTGACCTATGACCCCCTTTGACCCATTAAATGATGATATATCTCCCTAGGGGTCCTAAGACCTCTAAGGACATATTCGAATCGTTCATTTTGGTAGGTTTTTTGTAAGGAATTATAAGAGGAAGATATTGAACAAGTTCTTGCAAATCATATTTGCATGTGATACAAGGCTATAAGGACAATTTTAAGAGCATTTATAACTATATGAAAGATAATTGCTTGCGGATATCTTATTAGAAATTTAGTTTTTTCCTTATTTGACATAAAGCTGACATTATGATTATTAAAACTATTTTTATCAAAGTAATCAAATAAGAAAAATCTAGAAAGTACGGATGAACAATTAGAATACTTGATTTCTTCCATTTTGCAACCAATCATGGCATTTGAAAGCATAAAGAGTCATAATATTGTATAATTTTTTGAAAGACTTTCATATTGAAAAGTTGTATGAAGCACATTTGGGATAAGCCATGAAATCCATGAAAGAAGATAGCATGTAGGATAAGAAATTAAAGCGAATAAAAAAGATAACATATGCATAATGACATTATATGAAGTTGGATATGAAGGCTATGAGTGAATGAGAAAGTAAAATAGGGAATCTCATGGATAAGATAGCCAATATGTAAGGATAGCTCAAAATTGTCAAGATCAAAGAGGAAGAGGGAATAGATCAATGATGGAAGAATTACACATGAAGCATGTTTACCAGGTTTTCATCATGGTACTTATCCAAAGAGAAACAAGAAGTGGTTTTCACGATAGAATGAATTTATTTCTCTTTGCTTTTTCTACCAAGGTGCCACAAATAATGGTTTTCACCAAGGCACATGTTTTTATCTTCTTTTCTATTTTTTTTTTAAATTTTAGAAATAGGTCAACTCTTTTCAAGTTAGATAGTGTTCCTATAGGAAAGATAAGTTATGATAAGCCAAGACCATAGATAAGTATGCTCAATGATGTTGATAGGGTGAAGGAAGTGAGATGATAGTAGGATAAGAGTTCATTCCTTGGAAGGATTGTATGAGTATGGATAGTAGGTAAGTGTAGCTTTGAAAACATTGCATAAGGGTAGTTGAAAAAGTGGGGAAGAATAACATTTACACACACCTTGGAGGGTTTTCGAATGATGGAGGAATCATGGAGGAAATAGATCAAGGTTTAGATGTATGAGCTGGTAGGACAATGTTAGAAGAAGATTGAGTGGAATATTTGTAAGCTTTTGAGAAAGATATTTGGAAGAAAATGGAGTGGAAGCCTTTGGAATATTGAATGTCAACTTTGATTTATGTTCAATATTAAAGTCTTTCAAGAGAAACTTTGGAATCCATATAGCTTTAGATTTTCCTTTGGATACTTTATAACACATTTCTTCAATAATGGGTTTAGGAACCCATATTTTCTTTGATTTCACTTTTTGAATAGTGAACCTTTGTAGTATCTTCAATAGATTTTCATTATGTCCATTCACATGTTGATTAGATGAGACATAATGATCTCTATTTTTTAATGTATTATTGTATTTCTTGTGTTGAACATCCAAATTGCTTCCAAAAGATTTGGGACTTATGGATGAATAAGGCTGATATGACTGGTTTAGATGGTTGAGTGGACGGTTATTTTCTAGGATGAATGTCTTGTTGATCTTGAGGTACATTAGGAGAGCTAGAAGTAGAAAGTGTAGGAGAAGGTTTGAAGACTTTAGATTAGATGGATAAGGAACAAGGATAGAATTAGGAAATGAAAAGGGATAGTGACTAGGGATTTCAACATCTTTAGAGTGAGTAGCATGACCAAAGTCATCAATAGACTCATGAGTACCGTTTATAGGAGAAAGACCTTTGATAGGAGTGTTTGAATCTTGAGCATAGTTTTGAAGTGGATATGAAGAAGTAGAACATGAGGGGACACTTTGATCTTGACATATTTCTTTATATAGCATAGAAAGATCACTTTTCCCATAAGTTTTAGTAAGCTCAATGGAGGTAGTGGAAATGGTATCCTCATCATATGTTGGAGGTGGGTAACACACAAGATATAGAAAGGTGAAATTTTGGATGAGATGAAAAGTTGTTTGATCTTGATCTTTATTTATATATTTTTCTTTCTGAGAGTCATCTTGATATGGAGCACCTTCTAAGGACAAGGGAAAATGTGAGGTGTGCATGATAGAATCTTAAAGCAATAATGCAGGATTAGCTAAAGTGGGCATAGTAATCATAGTATTGCATGAATTTTGAGGATCTTTAGTCTTAGTAGCATGGAAAAGGTTTGTAGACAAGTGAAGGTTAGCTTGATTTTCTTTTAGTTGTAGCCCTTGAGGGTACGCATGGTCTATATGGAAAGAATTAGGTTCTTTGTTTGGTGGAGGCATTTTTGAAAGCTTTGACACTTTTGGAGGTTCATTAGTGTTATAAGAAGTGAAGGTGTCAAGGAAATCATCACTTGACATAGGTTCATCAGCATGATCTTGTGACACATTAGTCATTAGAGGTATCAACAATCCCATCATAAATGAGATCTTGGATTTTATGTTTCAACACTATGGAATCTTTAGTTTTATGAAATTTTCTTGCATGGAAGTGGAAATAATGATAATTTCTCCACCATGGAGGTTTGATTTTGGGTTCATAAGGTCTAGAGTTGTCTAGTAATGTGATGGATTCATTATCAAGAAGTGTTTGCAAGATGTTATCATGAGAATCTTCCAATGGAGTAAAATTTCTCTCAAAAATTTCTCCATGATAATTTTGTTGTTTCTTAAGTGAATAGAATGCATCCATGTCTTCATCACTATCTTGGTCAAAGATAGGTCCATAATGAAAGTTTGGCATAGGCTCAAAGGAGGTATCACTTGCTTTTTCTCTAAAGAGGTCTTTAGATCTAGAAGATGAAGATATTTTATGTCTTGGAGTAGAATATGTAGACCTTGAAGAAGATGAACCATGTGTATGTAAAGGTCTTAAGGGAGATTAATTTAAGAATGCAATATTCTCCTCTAACCTTTTCTCAAGTTTAGAATTGATTTCTATCATGTACATAGAGAGATGAAGGTAAGAAAGATTATTTGTCTCTTCTAGCTCTTTGTATTGAACATATAGATCTTGAAACTCTTTAGTGGCATGGAGGATATCATGATCATCTAGATTTGGTTGAGGTTTGGTAGCACAAGGTTTGAATACCATAGTGGTAGATAGATAATAAAGCATGAAGGAGACTAGAGGAAGCTAATAAGGTGACACAAGATAACTTGATGTCCAAACTAGAGAGGTAGAGTGTTCACATGTCAAACAGAGGTAGAAATGAATGAGTAACTTGTCAAACAAATTGAGCAGGTTACAACACTAGTGACTCAAGTCAAGAGCTACGAAAAAATCCCAAATAGCAATGTAGATAAAGAAAGAGAGATGACAAGTGAACAAATTTAAGTGTCATCAATAGATCAAGGAAACCATTTAGTGAAAGAAATTCTTAGTATGCATATCATAGACCATGAAGTTAGAAAATACCAATAGCTCTAAGACCAAAGAGCCATTTTATGCATGTTCAAGCACTAGAGACATAGAAAATCAAAGTCAATTTATGAAACTCCCCTTAGTGAAAAATGAAAACAAATATTTGCACTTGATGTTTTGACTTGGTTGAAAAAGTTTGACAATAATTGATAATATTGCAAGCTTGATGTTCAAAAGCAATTTTTTTCTCCAAGAAAGATAGTGACACATGGAGTAGTCTTCAAACAATCAAGCAAGGCACAAAGAAACCTTTCATGATACAAGTCAAAGGGGTCAACCTTTCTTGATGACTTTTCAAAATCTAACTCCTAACAGCTATAAGTCAGTGCCATTAGCTTCGAGTGGGTGGGTGAACCCTAGTGACACCCTTGTTCCAACCACAGAGACCCTCTATTATCCGTGGCCACCCCGTATTGAGGAGTCCCCAAGGTACTCTAAGTGCATTTTGAGGTCGATCTTCTGAGGGTCATAACTCGAAGATCATGAGGGCTATCAATAAACTATTAAATTCTATAGGATGCTAATGTTGAGCCCTAAAATAACCTATCTCATTTTTGAGAGATCACATTCTATTTGGATTCAGCATAGCGAGCTCGCTCGATGCCAAAACTCGTAGTGTGCCTCAGTTCATAGGTGCACCACAACATAACTTTGAAACCACTAATCTTGGCATTGAATCATCAGTGCCATTAGCTCCAGATGGGTAGGTGAACCCTAGTCACACCCTTTTTCTGGCCACGGAGACCATCCATCATTTGCGGCCACCCCATACTGAGGAGTCTCCAAGGTGCTCTAAGTGCATTTTGAGGTCGATCTTTCGAGGGTCATAACTTGAAGCTTGTGAGGGCTATTGATGAACTATAAAATGCTATAGGATAGTGATACTAAGGCCTAAAATAACCTATCTCATTTTTGAGAGATCACATTTCATTTGGATTCAGCACAGCGATCTCGCTCGATGCCAAAACTCGCAGTATACCTCAGTTCATAGGTGCACCACAATGTAACTTTGAAATCGCTAATATTGGCATCAAATCATCAATTCCATTAGCTCCAGATGGGTGGTTGAACCCTAGTTACACCCTTGTTCTGGCCATGGAGACCATCCATCATTTGCGGCCACCCCGTACCGAGGAGTTTCCAAGGTGCTCTAAGTGCATTTCGAGGTTGATCTTTTGAGGGTCATAACTCAAAGCTTGTGAAGGCTATCAATGAATTTTCAAATTCTACAAGATGGTGATACTAAGGCCTAAAATAACCTATCTCATTTTTGAACAACGATCTCGCTCGATGCCAAAACTCACAGTGTGCCTCAGTTTATAGGTGCACCACAACGTAACTTTGAAACTACTGATCTTGGCATTGAATCATCAGTGCCATTAGCTCTAGATGGGCAGGTGAATCCTAGTCACATCATTTTTCCAACCATGGATACCATCCATCGTTTGTGGCCACCCCGTACCGAGGAGTCTCCAAGGTGCTCTAAGTGCATTTTGAGGTTGATCTTTCGAGGGTCATAACTTAGAGCTCGTGAGGGATATTGATGAACTGTCAAATCCTACAAGACGGTGATACTAAGGCCTAAAATAAGATATCTCATTTTCAATAGATCACATTCTATTTGGATTTGGCACAACGATCTCGCTCGATGCCAAAACTTGCAGTGTGCCTCAGTTCATAGATGCACCACAGCATAACTTTGAAACCACTGATCTTGGCATCGAATTATTAGTACCATTAGCTCTAGATGGGTGGGTGAACCCTAGTCACACCCTTGTTCTAGCCATGGAGACCATCCATCATTTTCTGCCACCCCATACCGAGGAGTCTCCAAGCTGCTCTAAGTGCATTTTGAGGTCGATCTTTCGAGGGTCATAACTCAGAGCTTGTAAGGGTTATCAATGAATTGTTAGAGGAGACAAGTTTGTAAGAAGTAGTGGCTTAGTGTTTTTGCTAAAATAAGTTAGTGGGAAGGCTTTATTAGAGGGTCTTGGCCAAACTAGTGGGGTGTCTGCCCAATCTCTAATTTTGGAGATAATTAGGTTTTGGAGGGAGATTAGGGGAGCTCTACTACAACTATCCTTACCCTAACTTGGACCAAGGTTGGTATCTCAAACTTGCTTCTTTTCCATTTCTTTCTTTTAGCATGGTTAAGAAAATATGCAAGTGTGAAGTTTATCAATGGAGTATGAATTGCATTGCATTGTGGAGTAGCATTCATGTGAGTGCTTGAATGGTGTTCATTCCATGTAGATTAGTGTGACACCATTATGCATCTTGTTGTATTGTGTGGATTATTGTGAGTATGAGGTTTGGATTTCCTCTATTTCCTTGTTGTATTATGGGTGTTGATATTGTGTTGTGAAAATGTGATGTGCTCTTGAAAATTTCTTGTTTTATTTCTACTTGGTTTTGTTTTCTTGTTTTGTGCTTGAGTGTTGTTATGGGCGTGGGACTTACACTCACCCTTGTGGGAAGGGAAGAGAAGTCCAGGGTGAAGGGCTTAAGTTGGGTTTGAAAAATGTATTGAGAACCTTGGAGTATGGGCTCCACTGTATGCCATAACCATTCATATCTTGCTAGGGGTGATAAGGAAAGTATGGTGTAGAAAGGAAGTTTGAGGAGTTACAGCTAATGGTAGTGGGTTTGGAGGATGAAATGTGGAGGCCCCGAGAGGGCATTAAATTTTTGATTTATAATAGCCCTAAGAGGGCATGAAATTTGCTGAATTATGATAGCCCCAAGAGGGCATGAAAATTGTTTATTGTAGATATGGTTTGGTATGGCAAGTCTCCATTTTAGAACACACCTTCACCCTATGTTTATGGTTCCATGTGTGAAGCCATTGTGAAATAGCCTTGGGGGGAAATTGTTCAAGTTTGAAATGTAATGTTTATGCATTGAAAGATTGTATGTGTATCTCAGTTTGAGCCTTGTTCCCTAGTACGAGGGTGGTCTCTTTGAGGCCTCTGGTTGGGTGGAAAGCACCCATGATCCTTGTTATTTTGTTGTGTTGCATATGCAGATTTGTGTCCAAGGGAGCAATGGAAATGGCTTGGAATGATCATCTTGTAGATTGATGTTGGCTGAGAAAACTTGACATTGTGCCCTCATTTGTGAAGGAGGATTCACTAGCTTGTTCATGTTCTCAACAATCATGTTGAAAAATGTTCATGCTATTCATTGTCCATATCTTTCAATGTTCATGTTCCTTATGATTTTGAAAAGTCCCTTATGTTGCTCCATTGTGATGGAAGGAGATTGTATAATTTTTACCTAATGTACATGTAGAGGAAATAATTGATAAGGTTGTATATGCATGTTTCATTTGGAGTTTATATTGTTATGAAAGCATTGGTATGAGTCACAAATTTTCTTTGACATCATTGTTATCATTTGAAAATGTGACAGAAAGTCTTCTCCTTGTAGTATTGTAAATGACTAGTTGATAATAACAATCCATAGATGTTATGTGATACCATTGATTGTATAAATTTAAAATTTAGTAGATTGCTTACAATCTTGTTGTGCACTCAATAATTTGGAAGGAAAATTTTATGTTCATATCACATGCATGGATAACATTCATTTTAATTACCAAGCTTAATGCAATTCTAAGTAAGGAAATCATCAAATTAATTTCATGATATAACAAAATGAAGTTTGTTTAAGAGAAGACATAATAAAATCTATGAGATACATTGCTATAGGCATGCATTTTCCTCTTTGGAAAATGTATGATAAAGGAAAATAAATCCCTTCCTTAATACAGAGCAATGAAATATTAAAGAATATTCCTAGATTCTAGACTGCTATCCAATAAAAATAAAAATAATAATAGCATATAGAGACTAATGAGTGTCCTAGACTAATATATTTCCTAAGTGACAGAATGGTACACATTACAATCTTGTGACCTCTAAGTCACATCCAACACTCAAATAATAAATTAGTAATTAAATAAATAAAGGCATATTAGTGTGCATGTTAGAGAATATGAAAAATTTAAATATTTAACTCAAAAATAAAATAAAAGTCAAGATTGATCTAGACCACCCTTCTATAGTAGCCCCCAACATTTCCTAAGCCATCATAATGCAAAAAAATTTCTCCACTCCCCAAGGCATATTGTTAAATCTAACATTCATTCTGACATGTCATGTCAAAACTTTTATCCTTGAGCTTGCCTCCTTGAAAAGGGGTTTCATCCCCATTAATATACTTGGGTGCATAGGAGAAAGGGTTTATGTCACATCCTTGTCTTATGCACTAGTCGTCCCCTCCTTGCAGCAGTGGTCACGTGTTCCCAAGCATAGGTAGTCGACTTAAAATTTCTTGCAGCAGTGGTCATGTGTTCCCAAGCATAGGTAGTCAACTTGAAATTAAGGGGGAGTGGGATAGCAATCCCAAAGGATTTATACTTATGAGAATGTCAAGTTGACATTTAATATGACTTGTTCACATCAGGATTGTTGATTGGAGGGATGGGAAAAAGATGTCCTAAGGCTTAGATTAGTCAAAATTCTGCACATGACCCACGTGGGACCTTGTGGGGACCATGTGTAGGAAGAAATGTGGCCTTGGTAAGAGTTAGGGAATGATGAGGATTTAAGATAGATAGGAGATTCACCCTTTAGATTTGTTTTTATTTTTATCAGATAATTATTTAATCATTTCAAGTCTTGAATAGAGGATAATGACACTTAGTGTATTTGAGCTTAGTTTAAGGGTAATGTTTATATCAAGGGGCTCATTTAGAAACATGCAACAATTAAACCATATGGTAATGGAAAAACTCAATATAGGAAAATAAATTAAATGAAATAAATAAGTTTACGAGAATGCATATATAATTGAACATGATGTTAAGTACAGAGGGTTTAATTAAATTAGTGTTAAGACTATAAATTAGGATAGTTGGATGTAGATATAATAGGGTTAATATGAAGTAAGTTGTCAGGATGATGGGATTGGAGAATCAAGGATAAGGATGGATGGTGGATTAAAATAATAACTCAAATCTAGTTTTATCTAGTCAATAAAGCACATTGATAGATAAGAGTTACTAGATAGAATTGAATGCATGACAAACCTATGTAGATGTTGGATTTAATGTCAAGTGAATTTTATATTTGGCTTGAGGGAATGTTAGTTAGATAATGAATGTTGTGGATTCGATTGAAGATATTAGTAGAATATCAAAGTCGATAGAATATATATACCAATTTGAAAATGTAGTGTAGGAATAAAGCATTAGTTAGCTAGTATGTAATAAGGGTCAATAGGCATGTCATTGGAGGTAGCTCATCAGCTCATGTACCCTATGTATAATTAATGATAATATGATTCATGTACACCACATTTTACTATGTTAGTTGCATGAAATGATGAATACATATATGTCAGAACAACAAGGTATGTTATATACAAACCTTATTTATACGCTTGCACCTAATCCTTGCATAAACAATTCATCTAAAAAATTTAAATTGACACACTCAGTACGATGGTGTAGTAGGATGTGTTTAAATACTGATTGTGAATTATTATTGAGTTAAGTACTTTGAATTGGCCCTTAGACTTACTAAGAGTTCCTCATTTTATGTGCTTACTAATTCGTACTATGAAACTACTTTGAATCTTAACATGCTTTGATAATAATAATATTGATAGTGAGAAAGTGAGCTTATGGTGAATAATTAGATGTAATAATGTAAAAAGTAAATGTAATAGTATAGTAATTATAGTAATTAAAATAGTAAATGTAAAAGCATGGCAATGTAGCTAGATCAGTTAGTAGTTGATGAGCTAGATAGTTAGTAATTGTCTTTTGTTAGAGTGAGTTTAATTTATGTATTGAAATAGTAATTTTTGTACTTAGCAAACTGTAGTGAGTGCTAGTTTGGTGACGAAACAATGTTGATAGAATGCATAAGGATGACTAAATAGAGTAAAGAGGGAGAAAATGACTCAGTATTGGTCCAATCTTTGAGAGGACCTTTAACCAGTAAGATATGGATGCAAGCACATGATACACGTTTGGCACATAAAACAAATTGTTTATTCCATAAGTTGTGTATAGTATGTGTTGAATGATGGATACTATCAATACAAGTGGCCCCTTCTCCATCATGTAGACTTTGAAGCTACCTTTGGGGCATATCTTTTCTAATTTCCAATGGTTAGATCCGATATAGTGTGGTAGGTAAGTGCACATTTTCTTATTTGACTAAGGGTGCTCATGTGATGAGTACTAAATCTAAATTCTCTAGATACATGTGTTTAATCGATTAAGATAAACTACACTTCCACACCATATAGTAATTGTCACATTAATATATATTGTAATGATTAATGAATGTATGTACATTGGTAATGAGGATAATAAGTAATTCTGACCCCCTTCCCTTACATGCTAGAATCACGACCTAGTCCATATGAATCAACCGACAGACCCTAATAGAATATTAGTATCAGAGGCTTGTTAGGATATGAATTACCTCACTAATTTATGAGTGTTGTATCTTGAACTTTCTCTTTTGACTCGTGACGCTAACTTGAACTAGACTATCATCCAATCTATTTGAAAACCACCTGTGACTAAAATGTTACAACCGGATGACACTATCCACATGAATCTTGAACTCCTATTCAATGATAACCTTGTTTTAAAATATGTAATTTCTTATGCAACTTCATAAGCTACAAAAAAAATGAAAAAAAAAAAAAATTTGTTGTGTTTTTACTAGTAAAATTTAGGGCATGACACATGATCCACGATAAATTGAACAATACTAGATACTAAATTAATATATATATCATTGTGCACATAAATGAAAAAAATATATATCAAAATACATGTATCCATAGAAAAAATTTTACACAAATATATATCAAAGATCATGTATCCATAGACAAAGTACTCAAATATATATCAAAATACAGATCCATATACAAAATGTGGCTGATCATGCCATCAGAATGTGTATAATATCAATGTTTCTGTATATAATGTGGCATATGCCATCTCAAAATTTCCCATGATTCATCCTACGAAAGCTATACTATCCTAGGGTGCTGGTGGATGATCAAAATGCACCCTCTTCGCTGCACTAAGTGGATTAGATGCCTCCTACATAAACAAAAAAGGAAAACCCAAAGTTAGACTACTAAATTTATATGATTCTACGTATCTAACATTGAATTACTCAAATGCATAATGATATTTTTTGTAATGGAGATTAATACTATCAAAATTTCATAATAAATACCTCTCTTTTCAACCTCCTACGCCAGTCAGGAGTCCTCTTGTATGCCCTCGACAATGCTGGTACCTCTCTGATTGTGGGCTGTATATGTTCAAATACCTTTGTCAAATGAATCTACAATTTAAAATATAACATTATAATTCATAGCATGCTAAATTTATAACATATTTAATCATGAATTCAAACTACAACTTACTATTGTAGGCTCCTCCTCAGGAGTGAGTGGCCGCATCATCAAATCTACATAATTGTCTCGTCGAACCTCATGTGCACTAGGAGTATCCTATGAGATACAAAATAGTAGTTGTTAATATCACGGAAATCAGTTTTGAATTTATTTATGAAGATAAGGATAATAAAAAATAAATGGTACTTATACATACAATGGGGCTCTCAGTGCGAATGGAAATCCCTGATGGTCTACGATGTGGAATCTATACAGGCTCATCACCAGTAGTAATGCCCTATATACAATAAAGAATGTAATTAAATGGGATTACCACAAACATTTTACAAGAATGCATCAATATTTAATCAAATAGAAATTTCCTAATTACCTTTCCTTTGTCAGTGCGTCTTGGCTCACCCTCTGCACTTTGTCCCTTCGGGACAGGTGCTACCTACAAGATAAAAGAAATATTAGCAACCATATATGCTACAATATCAAATAGAAAAAAAATGTGAACATAACATAATGCACCGTAGATGTCTCAAGGCCAAATGAAATGGCCGAGAGCGTGGCATCATCAATCTTTCTGAGCTCCTCCTTGGTCATCAACTAAACATGAATGAAGATCACATACATATAAAAGTCAATATGGCTTAAAAATTAAAATTACTCTATTATAAAAATTAACTTTAAATCACATATGTCATAACAAAAAAATATATACATGTACCGACACCAAAGGAGTCCATGCCTTTGCATTCCCCTCCTCTCTCTCATCAAGGTTTGTAGCCTCTGCGTATGTGTCTAGTGTATCCTCATCTAATACAAAATGATACTCAAGAAGATCACCTATGGGACCCAGGAAAATATTCTTGCATGTAATTCAAGTGTGAGGCACACAAACATGTGATGATCTAGCCGATGATGAACTAGCATCAGCATCATCAACACAAGGAGGTAGGATTGACCTAGCCTGAGATATCATTAGGCTACTCAGCCTATGAATGGCTCTGATAGTCTGAGAGCTAGCCTCTATCATAATATCTGGATGTTGCACTTGAGGAGGAGGGGAGATATCAGGTGGGGGGACAAAAGTGCTAGCTTTCTTCTGTTGGGAAGAGGGTCTATCCTGAGGAGCTCCTAGTCCTAAGCCCATGTTGGGCTTCATGCTCCAATAGTTCACTTTAAGTTTCAACAAAAATTCAGCATAAAATTTTCTAAGGAAATAAAATGGTATGTCTAAATTTCCATGTGGAGGGATATCAAAGACCATCCACCAATGATCCCAAAAATTTGCATGTATGGCATCATTTGTGCACCATTTAATTGATAGTTTGGATTTTTTTGGGTCAATTGGTAAACCTATTTTCGAGTTCGCAAAAAGGCTGGCCAAATCGTCTTTGCTTATGTTGAGGGCTTCAACCCCATCATAATCCAAACCATCATCAAACATCTCATGAATTTGATCAAACCAACGAAGAGCAGCATTTTGTTGGTTTGTAAGGGTTTCAATGTTATCCACTATGGTCTTTAATGTAGATAACATAGGAGCCAATGTGGGTACATTATTATATGTTCTATGCAAACCTCTCAACTCAGTGAGATTTTCATTTATCAAATCCTCGATTCAAGGAGGGTTTTGAGGGGGTAAAGGATCATTTGGTGGATGGTTTTGTGGGGGTACTAGATCGTTTAGTGGGGGGTTAAGAGGAAAATTATTCCCTGGCTTAGTGTCATCATTTTGATCAGCCATTCTTATTGAATTGCAAAACGTAATACATAATTTAAAAAAACCTTAATTTTAACCTTTGTTTTCAAAAAAACCCTAGATTCAACTAAAACAAACAAATTCATGCTAAAATCTATCGAATTTAGATTAAAAATTAGTTTAAAAAAATAAAAAAACTTACCTTAATATTCGATAGTTGATTTTGTATCTGATATCCAGTCGCGTGCTAAATACTGGCCCTCGAAATGTGAGAAATAAGGGCCCACGGGTCTGTTCTTTTTTTTAATGTATGCTACAGGTATCGGATATCCGATATTGGATCGGATATCCGATCACGCCCATATCTTATATTTTATATATAAGATATATAACATATTTTATATTCTATATATAGCTTTGAAATATTATATTATATTATTATAGTTTATAATATATTATACTTTATTATTATTATATAATATTATAATATAATATTATTATTATAGTATAATATTATATAATTATAATATAATAATAAAAATATAATTATATTATAGTATAATTATTATTATAATAATAATATTATATTATATATTTAATAACAATACTAATTATAATAATATTATATTTAATAATATTATATTATAATGTATTATACTGTTATAATATAATATTTTTATATTATTATAATATTATAATAATAATGTAATATAATTATCAGATATCCGATATATAATCATATATTCGATAATATCGAATATCCGATATGGCTCGGCCTTTCCTTCTAGGCTTGGTACCTGGATAGGTGAAAAAAAGTCAGAGCAGATTTTGAAGCACTTTTAGAAGTGTTCAAACTCTATTTTTTTCACATTGCCAGTTTTTGGCACACCATGATCCTGCACATACTCCGGGTTCTAATCTAACTCTTGAAGGTCTTGTAGGTAGTCTCACTACCTTTGAGCTCTATAATTCTGATAAATTCAAACTTGAAAATATTGAATCTACTTTCAAAGCTAAGATATCATTAAAAGTACCTAAGGAGAAGAAGAAGAAGGTCAAATATGATTCTAGAAATAGTGACATAGATGAGGAGGATATAGAAAAACATAGAACACTACTAGCAAGGAGATCTCATATAGGCAAAGGAAAATTTAAAGGTAAGTTACCTATCTGTAGATGCTAAAAAATGGTTTGCATCTATGGTTTCACCACTTCTTCATACTAATTTGTCCCATTTTATCATTCTACTAACTTCAATCTTTTGGCCAAATTGATCATACTTTATCATTTGTATCCTCTTTCACATCAATTTCATGTCATTTTGAAATCATATCAAATCAACTCAAAACCATATCATATCAACTCAGAATCACCCCAAATCAACTCAAAATAACTCAAAATTAGTACTAATCAACCCAAAACATATCAAACATCCCAAATCAATCATCATCTATCCAATCCTAGGAATTGTTGTGGTTTTTAGTGCCTTGGAAACCTATCAATCTTATCAATCTGACCTTAGTACTGTCATGGCTCTCAGTGCAAGGTAAAACTATCATTCATGTCATTCAATTTTTAACTTTGTTGAGGCTCTCAATCTTAGATCATGGCATCATCAACCATTTTAATAATATTGATAGTGTCTGTCGATGCTAAATGCATAACATACTATGAGAAAATCACAAAACTCAATCAACATACATTAGCACCCACTAGTCTACCATGAAAGCCAAACTAATAAAGAAAGCAATAGAAACCCCCTCTTTAATTTGTAGCTCCAACTTGGCTATAGTGCACACAAAATTGAAGCAAAAGTCTATGATGTGGATAATGCCATGAGAATACTTGAAGTTGTGATTTAAGCTTTGAGAGAAAATGGTGTGAAAATGCAAAGAAGCTAAGGATCTAAGGACTTCCAAGCCTTGAAATGAGAGAAAGAGTGTCCATTTTATAATTGACATTGAGGATGAGAGCATTGGATTTCTCACCCATAGATATGCAATGTGGCAAGAGATTCCTTTGAGAATCCATGATGCATATGAAAAAATATGCCAATTGTAAGATTCTATGATGCATGGAAGTCAAACTTGGCTAAATGTGGAAGAGAATCTATGACACATCATAAGACACCTCAAGCTCACTTAAAGCTAAGAATCTATGAAAAATAAGCCAAATAGGGACATGCGTAAGAGAATAAGAATATATGATTATGACATATCTTATCCAAATGTCAAAGGAGAATCCATGAGGTGTCATATCCAATTGTCACTATGATGCTATATTTTATGGAATATTCAAATTAAAAATCCTTTTATTCCACAAAATAAGAATTAGTAGAAAATGGAATTAATGATGGAAAATGGAACTTAGGAAATTAAGAATTTCCATGGTTTGTGAATGATGAACCAATTAATTAAAAAAATTAATTAATTGAAGATGATAATTAGGAAGAATAATTAGAAGGAATAATAGAATTAAATTATGTCTTATTTAATCCTATAGAGAAAATTAGTAGATGATTGGCCAAATTGATTAAATGAATGCGACTGTATCCTTTGATGAAAATATGATGATGATGATATAGATTAAATGAGATAATGACAAGTAGACCAAAGCCATGGTTAGGTTGATTGATTGAAGTTGATAACATGCCAAGGACACATGACATGAATTGATTAATATGTAACATTTAACCGCCATTGTAAATGCTACAGGACTGAAATTGATTGAAAAGGTTTGATCATAATAAAATTGATGGACATTGTCAATATTATTACAATGGTTGATGATGCCATGATCTAACATTGAAAGCCTCAACAACATCAAAGATTTAATGACATGAATGATTGTTTGACTTGGCACTGAGAGCCGCGACAGTACTAAGGTCAGATTGATAAGATTTATAAGTTGATAGGTTTCCAAGGCACTAAAAGCCACAACAATGCCTAGGATTGGATAGATGATGATTGATTTGGCATGTTTGATATGTTTCAAGATGATTAGGAATGATTTTGAGTGATTCCAAGTTAATTTGGGGTGATTTCAAGTTGATATGAAATGGTTTTGAGTTGATTTGATATGATTTCAAAATGACATGAAATTGATGTGAAAGAGGATACAAATGATAAAGTATGATCAATTTGGTCAAAATATCAAAGTTAGTAGAATGAGAAAATGGGAAAAATTATTATGAAGAAGTCATGAAATAGTAGATGTGAACCAATTTTGAGCATCTACATTTTTCCCCTCTTTGATACAATGTGATTTAGAGCATTGTGTCAAAGAATGCTGATGATAAAGCTACAACATGCCCCAATAGGGATGATATATATGGGTGCCCCCTTGATAAATTGACTAATATAATAATATGATAAGTTAATTTATCAAAAATGAGAAAACAACACCATAGCAACTAACAAAATGAAAATTAGAGCTAAAATGTGAAAGTTATGGCCTCCAGAGTGTAGAATGGGGTCAATCAAGAGCCTGAGAGTAATTTCATAGGTTAAAACTAAAGAAAAAAAAAATGATAAAAATAATAGTTCATTTTGTCCACAATGAATATATTAATCCAACGCAGCTAACGGATTACAAATCTGAGTTAAAATGCAAAAGTTATGGCCTCCGGAGTGCAACATAGGGCTTTTGGGAATAGTTCTAGGGATCCTAGGTTCCCAAGTGTGTCAATGATGTAGTTGGCATTCCCAAGTGTGTTAATGATGCAGTTGGTGTGACCAAGTGTGTCAATGACATAGTTGGGAACCCCAAGTGTTCCCTAGGATGCTCCAAGGCTCTGAATGGGGATTGAATTGTCTCGGATCGAGCTAAAACTTGGTATGGGTTAGCATAATCCTGGGGAGATGTTAGAAACATGATAAGATGTAGTCAAAGGTGGTCAAAATTATTAGAATTTGTTCAAGCATAGGGCATATGTAGGTCAAACTTGGGTAAATGCTGATAGAGGACCATGCAAAGGGCCCAAAAGGGTGCAAACAGACTTGGAATGACTCAAAACTTTGTGTGCATGCCCAAAATGATGGAAAGATGCCATAACATGAGTGAAATAATCCAAAATGGTTATACTTGGTCAAAAATGGTGAAAAAAATGTCAAACTAAGGTTGAACCAGGTGGAAAGCCATAGAAAGTTGATTGATAGTGTAGGATGATGCAGGATTGCATGAATGCAAGATGAAGATGATGCGGTGAATTGGAAGACATGATCATGGTGATGGAGAGTGAGATAAAGAAGAAAGATGAGATGAGGAGATGTTAGTATGATGGAAAGACTTTTTCTTTCAAAAAGTGTACTATATGTCAAATGGAGCTTTATTTTGATATGGAAAATGTAATACAACACATCATGGCATAAAGGGTCGGAGTGCAAATGCAAGCCTTTTGCATAAACAAGCATGATGCAGACAAAGAATGACCTTGTCCTTCCTGAGGCATATGTACATGCTGCAGACTCTTAAAGGTACATTGTAATAGACAAAAAATATAAAGAGATGACCATGAACCATCTCGACCCCTCTCATAGATCAGTTTATATCATCGAGTGGCATAAGAACATGATCAAAGAAAAATAGAGAAAAAAATAAATCACTCACTAAACAACATGAGCCAATAGCTATTATTGTCTGTTATTACTTACTTTTTAGTGTTTTAGGTGTGTAGGTAGTGTTTGACATGTTGATAATGTGATAGTTCTAGTTGTGGATTCAGTTGATAAGTTCATAGTGACATGTTGGATTGATTGTTGGTTCACATTGCTCAGATAGTGTGATTGTCTTAAAAGCGTAGTGCTTTGGGTTTCAGTCTGTAAAGTGTAAGTGTGTACACAAAAGGGATGGTTATGCATAGTGAATATGTACAAGGTTTATTGCAAATTTTTGATGGGTTTTGTGATTTTTAGGGTTTTTTTTTTTTGGATATTTGATTTTTTTGTGTGACCCATTTTTTCAGGACATTTTATGATTTTTTGTGTTTTTTCAAGACACTTTACAATTTTTAGTGATTTTTTCAAGACATTTTATGATTTTTAGTGCTTTTTTCAAGACATTTTATGATTTTTAGTGCTTTTTTCAGGACATTTTATTATTTTTAGGATTTTTTCAAGATCAAATAAGCATATACAAGTGTTAGCTCCAATCTGTTATGCGATAGGTCTAAGGGATAAAAGTACTTAGGGATATGCCCCCAATTCAAATTAAAACTCGTGCACTATGTAGGTGATATGTCCCCAGACAAGATGCAAACTATGTACAAAGGCCAATGATAGAGTGTGTGTGTAGACTGGTGATGCTTAGGAAAGATAACGAAGGACATTAACTAGTTAATGAGCCATGATAAGGGACCAAGTATTTCTTGCAATATGAAGGATATGATCAAGGAATGATAGAGGGGGAAAAGACCAGATGGAATCCTGATAGATGGAGGAGCAACAACTAATTACACATGGTGCTTGTTTGCCAGGTTTTCACCATGGTACTTGCCCAAAGCACCTGTTTTCCAGGTTTTCAATTTTGGATGGGATTTTTCTCTTGACTCAAATTTTCATGCCAAGACACCTATTTGCCAGGTTTTCATCAAGGTAACCATTTTTTCATGACTTTTTTCGCTTTTTTCTTTGCTTTTTTCATGAATTTTTGCTATTTTTTTGATATTTTTTCAAGACTTTTAGATGGAATCAAGAATGTCACTAACAAATGCTGACAAGATATCTATTGTTGGTGCTACTAGCTGATAATATTTGGTCCCATAACTGACCATAATTACATAGGAGTTGTTTCGAGTTTGTAGCTAAAATCAAACCACTAGAAAGGCCTCAAGATATACCATCATGTACCATATGTAAGATAGTGTCTGCCTCTTGAAAATCAAGGCATCTAAGGAGAAATGGGTCAAAGGATGATGTGTATGGAATATTGCTGATGATGACATATGCAAAGGCTTGTTGGATAAATATTTGATCTTGGGGGTTGGCCAAATTAGGTAGCTAGATTTGGGGAGAAACAACTAGATATAAGGGAGAGTGGGGAGGATTGAGACCAATGACCTTCCACATGAATGCTGATCGAGAGAGCTCCAAAAGACTTTGTGGTATGTTGAATACTGGAACACTAATATTTATGGCATCATATTTTTCATCTTGTATTCTTGGGAGCTACTTAGCTTTTGGATTTTCACAGTCTAATGGTGCCTTTTGATTTTCACTAGGAGACCTACTTTTGTCATTTTTTTCTTTTTTTTCTTTGTAACTAGAAGGTGGAGTTGGCTCCCCAAAATATACTGATGTGTTCACTTAAGGAGAATTTTTTTTTTATGATCTTCAATCATAATGCCTTCATAGATTTCAAAGTCTATTGTAAGAGTGTCCTCATTGTCGAATCAATAAAAAATTGGTGGTCCACGTTGGTCCCAATCCAACAGTTCGGGATAACTTGAGTGGTTGTCATCATTAGTATTGAATAGGCTTTGGTTGAAGGTAGATATATGGGTATGTAATTCATGGTATCATTGGGGTTATGCTCAAAAGGGAGAGGATTGTTGGTTTTAGGTGGGATATCCTTAAATTCCTTTTCATCATTCAAAAAATCCATAGTCTTACACGTAGGTAACATAGTACTAGGAGGACCTATTCGTAATGGTTTAAATCCAAGCCCCAAACTAGGAGGTTGTCCTTTTGTAGTGATAGGTTCAGTTATTCCTTGGTTCTAATATCCAAGACTGCTATAGCCATCATAGCCTTGTTTCTGCATGATAGTAAACCCAATTGCATAGTTGCTAGGAGATATCAAAGTAGGTTCTCTTTCTACTTGTGCTTTCTCAATACATACATATGTATTCTCATTGATAGAAGTATCATTCTTTGTACTAATCTTTGAATGTTGTGCTTGGAGTGGTTTGTCATGATATTGGGGAGAAATTGGTGACTCCCTAATGTGGGATACTTGAGACATAAAGTACTCTCCACACCCATTGTCTTCAATCTTCATCTTTTCCTTAGCCTTACTGAGGAGTATATTAGCATCCACATACTTAGTGGAATCTATGGATTGTGCTTCATTGTTTGCTGAGACTTGGTATGTAGTAGCATCTCTCAGATTATCACAAAACTAGAAAGGATCTAGATCACTAGGGATGGTAACCTCCACATTGTTATAGGAAAACTTTAGACATTGATGATATGTAGAGGGTATTGCTTTCATAGCATGAAGTCAAGGGCATCCTAGTATCATATTGCAATTCATTTTAATATCTAGGACATGGAACAATGTGTCTTCAGTAGCTGGGCCAACTCTAACAGGTAATATGATGATGCCCTTGGAGAAGCATTCACCATCATCATAAGCTTTTATTGTGATTCTTTGAGAGGGATCCACATCATCTTTAGAATAACCCAAAATTTTGACAACCTTAAGAGTACAGATGTTCAGTCTTGCTCCTCCATCTATTAGGACACGTCTGACCATGGAATTATGGATGAAGACTTCAAGATGAAGGGGATCATTGTGATTAGGTTCATCCTTAGGAATATCCTGAGGAGAAAAGGTAATATGTTGTGAGGTAGATAGGTTCCCAACCATGGGTTGGAACTAGGCAACATCAATGTTATCTGGGACTATTGACTCTTTAAGGGCTTGCTCCAAGATCTTCTAATGTTGGGGCGATGTATGTAGTAGGTCTAAAATGGATATTTACATAGGGGTCTTACCAAGATATTCAACAAGGCTATAATCACATGAAGTAGGAGTAGCAGGTCTACTAGGGGGTACAAGTCTAGTAGCAGTAGTAGGTCTAGATGGAGCTCCAGGTAGGGTGATCTTGGCACAACATGTAGTGATAGTGCAATGAGGGTCTTTAGCCTTCAATGTGAATGTGGATATGTGAGAATCAGACTCATTAAAGAAATTGATGGTGTAGTCAAATCCGGTGCATGTGTAATTCACATTACCTTGTGAGTTTGAGTTTGAACTGGAGGGCTTCTCTTTGTCATGATTACCCAAAGGATCTTTGAATATGGTGTGGTTAGAGTTGGATGCTAATAGTGATGGATCAACCATGTTTACACCATCATCAATAAGGTCTTGTATTGCATGTTTCAATTAGAAGCACAATGAAGTCTTATGTCCTTTGGTGTGATGGTAATCATAGTACTTTTTGTCATCCCACCAATCTACTTTAGTCAGTGGTTTATCTTTGATTGGGGGTAACTACAGGAAGTTATTACTTAGTAATTGTTGTAATGTAGTCTCAAGAGGTATCCCCAATGGTGTGAATTTTTTGTCCTTGGTTCTAGGATGTCTTCAAGGTTTTTCTTGCATGGAAGTCTCAATTTTCTATTGTTGAGGTGTTGTTTGATTAGGAGTTTGTGAATTTGTGGGGTTTCTGCCTTTCAAAGTCAATTGAAGTTGTGCTATGCTAATTGTGCAGGCATCCACAATGCCATCATTAGTCACGTTCTTGTTTTTGGAGAAATTTTTTGGCTTGTCATTAGATGAGTTGGTGCTTGTGTTTTCTTTATTTATCTTGAGGATTCCCTTGTGAATAAGAGCATCTTCAATACTAGCCCCTTTTTTCATCAGTTTAGAAATGGTGCTTCAGCTCTTGATTTTGAGTTCATACATAAAGTCTAGGACTAAGTTTTCTATGCACAAGTTAACTTGTTGTTCTTTAGGAATGTCTTGTGAGCATTGACTGACTCAGCTTCTCCAATGGAGTAAGAATGTGATGAATGACCCTTCTACTTTTTGTTTACTTGAGCACAAATTGGAAAGTGTCACCTCATTTGTAATGTTAAAGGCAAAGTGAGAGATGAACTTGTCTGTGAGTTTTGACCAAGATTTGATATTACCAAAAAATTTGGAGTTCCATTCAAGTGTCGGCCCACCTAGAGAATGAGAGAAAAATCTCATAAGGTAAGTGGGCTCATCACTAACTTTGGTACATAAAGCACAAAATTCTCTAATATGATCAACAAGATTGCCTTTTGCTCAGTATTTTTTGAACCTTGGAGCCTCAAAGTGTTTTGGGAATGGAGTCATATATAAACTTTTATCAAATGGATTAGGACATAGGTCCCTTTCTATATAGAGAGCCCATTTCTTTTGGACTCCCAATGCCTCGAATTTTTTGGAAAGGTGTTCTAATTGTTGTAATAAATCTTCATTGGGATTTTCATGATGGTCTTTCCTTCAAGTCTTTTGTGTCTATGAGTAGACCATTTTATGTGGCAGGAGCTATGTCTACTTGGTTTTGACATTTTTGTGTCTGATGAGTCTAGTGATGTGTCACTAGGTGGAGGAGGTATGTTGGTACCTCAAAGATAGAAAGGTCCTTATTGTTGGGGTATTTTTTGTGGCATTTGATGTGGCACTTGTTGTGGGATTGATTTTGATTGTTGTACCATGTGTTGTTATTGTGCCATGTGTGGCAGTTGTTGTTGGGATACCTCTCTTGGTTGTATGTGAGACCATGTATGTGAGTGTTGTTGTAGAGGTATCTATTGAGGTTGTTGTGGCACATGTTGTTGTTGTAACAAGTGTTGCTGGTACACAATTTTTTGCTCAAGGAATCTTTGATATTCCATTTGGTTTTTGAGTTTTTCTTATTGTTTAACAAACATGGTTTGTTGTTGTTGGAATTGTTGTTGATAAATTGTGTGTAAGTCAAGTGGGTTCACATGGGACTGCGTAGTAGGAATGTTGGATGTTTTCCCCACTTGAGGTTGTTGTTGTTGTGGTTGATGTTGTTGTTGATATGCAGGATGTGTGTTAAGTGGATGTATACTTGGTTGAGGGTTGGAAGTTTTAAGTCCTTACACCACCATAGGTTGATGTTGTTGTGGGAGTTGACTAAGTCCTTGGGAAGTGATCATCATGTTGGTATTGTTGTTTTAGCTCCTTTTTGTTTTGGAGGTTTTTGCTTGGGACATCATATTGACTTGACAATGAGGTTCATTCCTTTTGGGAATTGGTGTAATGTCAGTAAGACTTTTCCTTTGTATGTCAATAGGGACTATTGTAGATGATGTTGCACAATTGTTGGTTCTCGATGGGACCTTATAGGTGCCATTATTACATTTGAAAACTCCAAAGGTCCTTTTCCCTTATCTAAGTCCAAATTGATCATGGGCTGTAGGTTTTCAATGGTTGTGTTGGTTTGATGTTTGGACTTAGGTCCTTCCATATTTGGGTTGAATTTGACAATTTCTTGGGCTGCCAAAAGTTTGAAGTTTTTATGAAAGTTTTTATCTTGACATGCCCTAGCCATTTCTTCATCACTAATGCCATAATTAGTGTCAGAGTCATCACTAAGGTGTACAGTACCTTGTTGTATGTTTGATGTGTTATAGTTGAAGGTACTTGTGTTAGGTTGGTTGAATTTGAAGGAATGTGATTCTTCATCCTTGGGTGTGGTTGGTACACTTCCACCTCCAGGTGGTATCTACATGAATATAGGTTTGAATTTAGGACTCCACTAAACCATCCCATGTTTGGGGGAAGTGTTTGGAGGAAATCTCATGGTAGTTGCATTGTTTAATGTCTGTTGTGTCATAGCTTGATTATGAGGACCTTACAGATACATGTTCAAGGGGTATGCTAGTAAAGGTTGTGATGCCTCAATTTTTTCTTTGTCAATGGTTTTTTGGGTTTTCTTGCTCTTTCTTTGTCTTGGATGAGGTTTTGGTTGTGCTTGTGCATCAGAAAACAAAGGTTGATAGAGTTCCTCAGGTCTCTGAGTTGATTGTGTCCTAGTAAGTGTTGGCATGATACCTAAGAATGAAGATGCAATGGAGGGAAACCTAAATGGCCTTTTTGCCTCCCAAGTGTGCACCTAAACTACCAACTATGGCTTGAAAAAACAAATTGTGCAATTGAAGTGTGGAGTTGGTAAAATAGGGTTGCAATTGGTAAAATAGGGTTGCGGTTGGTAAAAGAGGTCAAAACTTGATAATTAAGATGTGGGTATGCAAGATATGAGTGTTTTTGGGATTTTTAAGTGTTTAGGGATGTTATGCAATGTGAGGAAATGCTAAATGAACTAGGGTTTTGATTTGAAAAGTGAAAATGTGCTAGGAATATGATGTAAATGTGAATGCAAGGTACCATTTTGAAGTTTGATTAGAAGGGATGAAAATTACTCTAAGGTATGCAAAATGACAGTTAGGGTTATGTTTTGGACTTGGTAAGGGTGCCAAAGGTTGATGTATGGAAGATAGACTATGCAAAGGATGGTTTCCAAGGGTTGATAATGATGTTTGGGATATGAAAAATGAGGGTAAATGATCAAGAAGGAAATTTGGTTGATGGACACTTTGATAGGGTTTGGTAGTGAAAATGATGCTAGGATTTTGATCAATGCAAGGTGAAAGCGATATACCACTAGGGTAAGTCAAAATGATGTTTAAGAATGCTATGGATATGATTATACTATGACAAGGGTATATGGAAATTTTTGAACTTAGGTAAAACCTTTAGAAAGTATTTTGTCTAGGAGTTTAACCTTGTGATAAAGGACTTTGGATCTTGACCAAAAAGTGATAAAATACAAAAAGATCAAATTGATAACAGATGATAAGGTCAAATATATCAAAAAATAGATAGATTTTGACCAAATAAAGTGATAAAAAAAGATAAAAAGACTAGTCAAGATCCATTATTTGTCAACACTAGGAGATACTCTGAGACTCATACTTTGTCTAGATTTTTGACTGAATTCAAAGGTTTCAAGGGTTCAAAATGATGTTTTAGGGACTCAAAATGGTGGTGATGCTGAGTGGATATGTGATATGGACAATTCCTATGATGAAAAATTGGATTTTGGGTGCAAGATGCAGTTTTGGGTCAAGAGCAGAATGGGGAGGTACGGAGGCTCCTAGATGCAGTTTTAGGGTTCTAAAGTGCAGTTTGGAAGGCCAAAATGGTCCTGCAGGTGCCCAAGTGTGCCTTAATAGTGCCAAGTGTTCTATAACAATGAAAATTGCATCATTGATGTAGTTGGGGCCAGTTTGGGTGTAGTTGGTAGTTTTTGGGTGTAGTTGGTAAGCTAGGAAGAATGTTTGTTGATTTTGAAGGGTATGGTTGACAAAGTGATATGCTAGGAGGCTAAGGTGTTGGGGTTGATTTTAGGATGGGTTGAGAGATGTATAACAGGGGTTATGAACTAATAAATGATATCCTAAGTGAAGGTGATGAAGACTAGGTGATGCAGAATGTAGATCTAGGCAAGCTAGTGCAAAGGGAGCTAACCAAGTACCTAAGGACATTGTTGAAGCCCCAAAATGCTATCTAGAATCCAAAACTGGGTCTAAGGACCACCAAGTGCACCTAGATAGTTCCAAGTGCATCAATGATGGATTTTTTAGTTTTATGATGTAGTTGGTAGTTTCAGGGCACATTTGGTAAACTGGGCTGAAACTAAGGCAATTCTGTGAGCTATGATTTCCAAATTGATATCATAGAGAGGTAAACAATAGTGGATAGTGTTGAGACTAGTATGAATGCTCAAAATGATGGTTAGGACACCTAGAATGATGTGTGAAGTGGTCAAGATGATAAATAGGTATGGAAAGATGCAAGGTGGTGAATGCAAAGTGTTGATTTTGAGATTGGAATGCAAAAACTAAGGGAGATAAACCAAACACAAATGGATGCAATATAAAAGGTAATAGATACTAAATGAGGACTAAAAGGTGCAATATGAAGTCTATATGATGTAAGTATGAGGCTTAGACTAGGGTAAATGCAAGTGGAGTCTATTCAAGGATGAGATCTATATTTTTCCAAGCACATTTAGGAGCACAAGTTGCCATGTTTTCCAAGATTTGAGTGTGTTGAACCAAAGTTTGCAAAGTTTGGTAAAGGTTGTAAAGTCTTGCCAATGTGTAATGTTTGGAGAAGGTTGAAGGTGTAAATTTGAATGTTGGCTATTATCTTGATTATTTTTTACATGCACACAAGACACATTAAGAAAAGAATAGTTGTTATTAAAAGTGAACAAACACACCACAACCTAGGCTTTTAGGACTGTATCCACTGAATTCCTACTTGAACCAAAGTTTAGACATGCTTATCTAGAGTGGAAAACCTAGGATCTTGGCACCACAACCTCCCCCTTACTATGTAATCACTTCTTGGGGCTACCAAGATCCGCTTCCCAAGGGATTGTTGTCTCTACTAAGGACTGCGAGAATGTAGGATGTCTTCACGAGCATGGGTGACCCATTGAGCTAGTGGATAGAAAGGATTTTGGATACTAAAACATGGTTTTTAGTAAGGGCATTTTGTTTAGCAAGTGAATGATAAACTTTCATAGAAGGTCTCCCAGCCCCGAGAACTGGGGTTTGATGCACCACAAGGGTACTGGAGGAGAGCTATCACGTAGCAATACCGCCAACACAACTTTCACCGTAATCAAATTTTATATAGCGGCTAGAATGTTGACTTGGATTTGGCATGTTACCGCTCTGAGGTCATCCCCTGGCATACCCAATATTGAGTATCTTGGTCCAAGGCAAGCCTCTTATAGAAGTTACATGGATTTCTCTTACACCCAAGATCCACAAATGGCGAGGGGAGAGGATACGTCTAGTGTAACTCCTAGGGATTTAAAAATTGTAGACATGCTAGACAAAAAAGAAAAAGTTAATTTTAAGCACCAAACAAATTGTTATCTAAGCTATAAAATCCACACACATGGTTTTAGCAAACACGCTATGGTCTTCAACAACGTCCTACAAAGAAAGCATTAGTAGTCTGTTATGATCATGTCTTCATCCCACAATTTCTACATGCTACAAGTAGACCATTAGTAACACAAAAATCCTCTAATATATATTTTAGAAGGAAATAAAAACCTTATATGCAGATTCTAATTGATGTATGTGCTCACTGTGAACCAGGTGTGCTTTGATAGAGAAGGTAGCACCCCAAAAGGCCAAAATGGATCAAAACACTCCCAAGTGCACCCAAATAGTGAAAACTACATCAATGACATAGTTGGGGCCCAGTTGGGCATAGTTGGTAGTTTCTGGGCATAGTTGGGAGGTTAGGTGCAAACTATGGTGAAATGGTGTCCTAAATGATACCTAGAAACTACAAACTTTGACATCTATACTACCAAGTGCACCCAAATAGTGTAGAATATGTCAATGATGTAGTTGGTAGTTTTATTATGTAGTTGGTAAGTCAAAAATATGATAAAGGGGTTTTGGTGGCTTCCAGGCTCCTAAAATTGCTCCTAGGAGCCCCAAGTGTACCCTGACAGAGCAGAGTGCACCCTAGGACAGTAAGCTGACAAAGTGCATAGAATGAAAGGATTCAACCATATTAATAGACCCCCTAATTAATCTATGTGTGAAAAAGAAGAGTAGATAGTTGTTATACCCTCCCAAGTGAGCTCCTTCCTTGCACCTACAAGCACAAAACAAGAAAATCCAAGTTCGATATGCATGTTGACATCGGGTTCACCAAAAATGTAGGACCTAGAAAATGGGTTAAATGCATAACATACTATGTGTAAATAAAAAACTCAATCAACATATGTTAGCACCCACTAGTCTACCATGAAAGCCAAACTAATAAAGAAAGCAATAGAAACCCCCTCTTTCATTTGTAGCTCCCATGTCCTTTCTTCTCCAAATGATTGTAGCTCCAAAGTTTCCTATAGTGCCCACAAAATTGAAGCAAAAGCCTATGATATGGATAATTCCATGAGAATACTTGAAGTTTTGATTTAAGCTTTGAGAGAAAATGGTGTGAAAATGCAAAGAAGCTAAGGATCTAAGGACTTCCAAGACAAAGACTTCCAAGCCCTGAAATGAGAGAAAGAGTGTCCATTTTATAATTGACATGGAGGATGAAAGAATTGGATTTTTTACCCATACATATGTGATGTGGCAAGAGATTCCTTTGAGAATCCATGAATCATATGAAAAAATAGGCCAATTGTAAGATTCTATGACTCATGGAAGTCAAACTTGGCTACATGTGGAAGACAATCTATGATGCGTCATAAGACACCTCAAGCCCACTTAAAGCCGAGAATCTATGACAAATAAGCCAAATAGGGACATGCATAAGAGAATAATAATATATGATTATGACATATATTATCCAAATGTCAAAGGATAATCCATTAGGTGTCATATCCAAGTGTCACTATGATGCAATATTTTATGGAATATTCGAATTAAAAATCCTTTTATTCCACAAAATAAGAATTAGTAGAAAATGGAATTAATGATGGAAAATGGAACTTAGGAAATTAAGAATTTCCATGGTTTTTGAATGATGAAACAATTAATTAATTAAATTAATTAATTGAGAATGATAATTAGGAAGAATAATTAGAAGGAATAATAGAATTAAATTATGGGTTATTTAATCCTATAGAGAAAATCACTAGATGATTGGCCAAATTGATTAAATGAATGCGACCGTATCCTTTGATGAAAATATGATGATGATATAGATTGAATGAGATGATGACATGTAGACCAAATCCATGGTTAGATTGATTGATTGAAGTTAATAACATGCCAAGGACACATGACATGAATTGATTGATATGTAACATTTAATTGCCATTGTAAATGCTACATGATTGAAATTGATTGAAAGGATTTGATCATAATAACATCGACAAACACTGTTAATATTTTTAAAATGGTTGATGATGCCATGATCTAACATTGAAAGCATCAACAACATCAAAGATTGAATGACATGAATGATAGTTTGACCTAGCACTGACAGCTGTGATAGTACTAAGGTCAAATTGATAAGATTGATAATTTGATAGGTTTCCAAGGCACTAAAAGCCACAAAAATGCCTAGGATTGGATAGATGATGATTGATTTGGGATGTTTGATATGTTTCGGGTTGATTAGGACTGATTTTGAGTGATTTTGAATTGATTTGGGGTGATTATTAGTTGATATGAAATGGTATTTAGTTGATTTGATATGATTTTGAAATGACATGAAATTGATGTGAAAGAGGATACAAATGATAAAGTATGATCAATTTGGCCGAAAGATCAAAGTTGGTAGAATGAGAAAATGGGAAAAAATTAGTATGAAGAAGTGGTGAAATTGTAGATGCGAACCATTTTTTAGCATCTACATTTTGTCCCTCTTTGATACAATGTGATTTAGAGCATTGTGTCAAAAGAATGCTGATGATAAAGCCGCAACATGCCCCAGTATAGATGATATAGGCAAAGGACCTAGAAAATGGGCTAAATGCATAACATACTATGATAAAATCACAAAACTAGTCTATCACCCGCTAGTCTATCATTAATTAGCATTAACATAGCATTAATTAGCACCCACTAGTCTATCATGAAAGCCAAACAAATAAAGAAAGCAATAGAAACACCCTCTTTTTTTTGTAGCTTTGATGTCCTTCTTTCTTCTCCAAATGATGTAGCTCCAACTTGGCTATAGTGCACACAAAATTGAAGCAAAAGTCTATGATATGGATAATGCCGCGAGAATACTAGAAGTGTGATTTTAAGCTTGAGAGAAAATGGTGAGAAAATAAAAAGAAGCTAAGGACTTGAAAATGGTCAATAATTAGGACCAAGAACTCAAGACTTCAAGGAATTCAAGGAACTAAAGAGTTCCAAGACTTCCAAGGACCAGAAATGAGAGAAAGAGTGTCCATTTTATAATTGACATGGAGGATGAGAGCATTGGATTTGTCACCCATAGAAATGCGATGTGGCAAGAGATTATTTTGAGAATCCATGACGCATATGAAAAAATATGCCAATTGTAAGATTCTATGATGCATGGAAGTCAAACTTGGCTAAATGTGGAAGAGAATCTATGATGTGTCATAAGACATCTCAAGCCCACTTAATGCCAAGAATCTATGACAAATAAGACAAATAGGGACATGCGTAAGAAAATAAGAATATATGATTATGACACATCTTATCCAAATGTCAAAGGAGAATCCATGAGGTGTCATATCCAAGTGTCACAATGATGCAATATTTTATGGAATATTTGAATTAAAAATCCTTTTATTCCACAAAATAAGAATTAGTAGAAAATTGAATTAATGATGGAAAATGGAACTTAGGAAATTAAGAATTTTCATGGTTTGTGAATGATGAACCAATTAATTAATAAAATTAATTAATTGAGGATGATAATTAGGAAGAATAATTAGAAGGAATAATAGAATTAAATTATTGGTTATTTAATCCTATAGATAAAATTAGTAGATGATTGGCCAAATTGATTAAATGAATGCAACTGTATCCTTTGATGAAAATATGATGATGATATAGATCGAATGAGATAATGACAAGTAGACTAAAGCCATTGTTAGATTGATTGATTGAAGTTGATAACAGTCAAAGGACACATGACATGAATTGATTGATATGTAACATTTAACCAACATTGTAAATGCTACAGAATTGAAAATGATTGAAAAGGTTTGATCATAATAACATTGACAGACACTGTCAATATTATTAAAATGGTTGATGATGCCATGATCTGACATTGAAAGCCTAAACAAGATCAAAGATTGAATGACATGAATGATAGTTTGACCTAGCACTAAGAGCCACGAAAGTACTAAGGTCAGATTGATAAGATTGATAGGTTGATAGGTTTCCAAGACACTGAAAGCAACAACAATACCTAGGATTGGATAAATGATGATTGATATGGGATGCTTGATATGCTTTTGGTTGATTAGGGCTAATTTCAAGTGATTCTGAGTTGATTTGGGGTGATTTTGAGTTGATATGAAATGATTTTGAGTTGATTTGATATGATTCTGAGTTAATATGAAGTTGATGTGAAAGAGGATACAAATGATGAAATATGGTCAATTTAGCCAAAAGATCAGAGTTAGTAGAATGAGAAAATGGGACAAATTAGTATGAAGAAGTGGTGAAATCATATATGTGAACCATTTTTGAGCATCTACATTTTGCCTCTCTTTGATACAATGTGATTTAGAGCGTTGTGTCAAAGAATGCTAATGAAAAAGCCATAAGAGCATGCCCCAACAATGTGGTATATATTTATGCCCCCTCGAGAAAATAATAAAAATAGGCATATTATGGGTCAATTTCATCAACAATGAGAAAAAAAAGCCATAGCAACTGACGGATAAAAAATCAGAGTTAAAATGCAAAAGTTATGGGCTCCAGAGTGCAAATAGGCATCACAACCAACACAAAAAGAGTCTTTGGCATAGCCATCTAGTCAAAAAAAAGTTATAAAAGGGTGTGGAGAGGAGTTTGAAAGTCATTTTCACTCTCTCATTTGGAAGGAAAGATCTCTGGAGCAAGGAGGATGGATCAACTACCTAGGGAGCAACATCATGGTGAACAAGTGCAAACCTTCCAACGGTGAGCAGATGTTGGACCTCTGGTGAGTACATTGAGGACATCTTTGTTTATTTTTTTTCATGCTTTTTTCTGCATTTTCATGCTTTTTTACGACTTTTTAGGCACCTAGGAGTCTGTTGGGGGGAAATGGGGGGTCAAACAGGGTCAACCGGGGGTCCCAGGGCTAGTAGGGCTTTCCAAATGCCCCAACTATGCCCAAAATACAACCAAGTGTGTCAATGATGTAGTTGGCATTCTTGAGTGCATCAATGACATAGTTGGTATGATCAAGTGTGTCAATGATGTAGTTGTGAAGCCCAACTATGCCCTAAGAGGCAGCAGAGCTCCAATCGAGGTTCGAATGGTCCCAAATCAAGTCAAAACTTGGCGAAGGTTAGTATAACCCTAGGGCGATGTTAGAAACATGATAAAATGAAGTCAAAGGTGGTCAAAATGCTTAGAATTTGGTCAAACATAGGGCAGATGAAGGTCAAACCTAGGTAGATGCTGATAGGGAATAGTGTAAAGGGCCTAAAAGGGTGCAAACAAACTCGAAATGAATCAAAATTTGGAGAACATGTTCAAAACCCTATTAAGAGTTGAAAACATAGGTTAATTAAGACTAGGATAATTAGAAAAAGTCAAACTTGGTCAAACTTATCTTTGATGGAGGAGAAAGGTTGACCGATGGATAGGGATAGGGTCAAAATGATGCAAATGAACTCAAAATGACCCAAAACTTGGTAAACATGTTCAAAACCTTAGGAAGAGTTCAAAACATAAGTCAAATTAGTCAAAAATACTCTTAAAAAGTCAAACTTAGTCAAACTAGAGTCAAACTAAGTTAAACTTGGGTCAAAAGTAGGGTAAACTAGATGTAAAACCATAGGAGGTTGACATAGGCTATGTAATTATGCAGGAGGAGCTACCCTTGTTATGGGTATGAGGAAATAAGCCATGAAGCCTTGCACTACATCATCAGATGACACCTAGTGAGTGGGGGATATTGGCTGGGTTGGGATTATATCATGTGATGTTTATGCCAGAGGTGATCGGGAATAGATCTTTGTTGACAGCTTTGATGGAGAGGTGGCATTCAGAGATTAGTTCATTCCACCTACCAACCAGGGAGGTGACTGTGACACTAGAGGATGTATGGCACATTTTGAGGATCCTTATTCATGGAGAGTTAGCATCATATGACCTAGCTATAGGACGAGCAGCTCTACACTATTTATTTGGATGCAGAGATGTAGAGCTAGGGATCAAAGACTATGAGATCAGATGGGACCTATTGGTGGCATGCCATGAGTAGCTAATAGTTGTGATCTGTTGGGTGATTGGTGGATTGCTGATACCTAATAGATGGGGACATGGATTCTCGATTGGATGGGGCTGAGTACTTGAACAGATGATTATGGAGGGCACTATGTTTGCTTGGGGCCCATGCATGTTGGGGATGTTATATTATTTGCATTGGGTAGCGTATAGAGGGGGACTATCCTTTAGAACTGGTGGCACATTATTATAGATCTGGTCTTATGAGCATATTGTAGTATTTAGGCCTCTAGTAGAGTGAGCATTGGTGGATGATATACCATATGCTTACAGCTATAGAGGTGTCCTAGCCCGAGGACCATTGGGATATGCAAGATACTTTCACAATCAGATAGGCACAATGACACAGTTCATATGGAGACCATACAGAGATTGCCCCTAATGGGATGATGATGACATCCACTTACCAAACTATAGGTAGGAGTGCTACCTCATAGGGCGCACAGTGATTAGTCACTTGGTTATAGAGATGTACTTGCTAGAGCGGGTATGAAGACAGTTTGGGGAGACACAAGATGTACCTACAGGGTTAGCATCATTTGCCCAATCTAGAGAAAAGGTGTGAGAGTGGGTACCACTCATTAGGAAATAGGTAGCATATGCATAGTTAGCATAGTTATAACCAAGGCTATGGGGGGTAGCAGTAGATATAGTGGATGTAGGCACAACATCAACATATGATAGGTGGTTTGCATAGCATTGGCAAAGATCTTTGATAGATCCAACAGTACTAGTACCCTGAGGGAGCCAACAAGATGATGAGGATGATGAGGAGGAGGAGGATGGGGGAGAGGATGAGGAGGGATTTGATGATGGCAATGATGAAGAGGGGGAGGATGAGGAGGGAGATGACACTAAGGATGATGAGAGGGAGGATGATGAGGGTGATGATGAGGGTGACAAGGATGATGTGGGGGATGATGAGGGTGAGGATGCAGGTGATGATGAGGAGGATGCTAGGGGAGAGGATGATGAGGAAGTTGGAGGGAGTGTGGGTGGGGATGGGGATGACTACTAGGAGGATAGGGATGTAGCTACGATGGATGTGGAGGGGAATCCCGTGGATGACACGGAGAGAGCATTAGTACCAATATAGGTAGGGCCTAGTCATTCAAATCTCTTGGAGGTGATCAGAGGGCTATAGATTCAGTTGGGTCAGGTTGTGGTATAGATGGATGTTGTGATAGGAGAGAGGGATGTGATTACAGTGGAGAGAGATCAGGCGATGGATGAGAGAGACCAGGCTAGGGCTGAGAGAGATGCAGCTATGCACAGGATAGAGATGGCAGCATAGGAGTCTCAGGAGTTCATCAGTAGCATCAGAGATGCAAACTTCTGAGATCTAGCGATGATGATGAGGAGGGCTCACATGGAGGCAAAATATTGGTGAGATCAGTATGAGAGAGTGGTGCCCCCAGGGCAGAGAGTAGAGAGTTTATGAGCATTGAGATCTCATTCCCATAGGACATAGAGGACACAAAGTAGTGCAGGGGTGATGGGGCCTATAAGGTCACCATAGAGAGTAGAGGGATCCTCCTCAAGGCCAGATAGAAGTCGTGAGGCTAGGGATAGCACAAGATGACACTAGCATACTCATGTATAGAGAGGTTTCTCTATGTTTCTTTTTGGTTTATTACTAAGCTTTTTCATGGTTCACACCTATGGGTAGTTAGTATTGATGTAAATCATGGTCGTGTACTTTGATACTTTTGTGTGACATTTATGGGATGTACTTATGTTATGATGGCTATATGTTATGGACTAGATGATGACTTATGTAATGATGCCTATGTGTTATGTTACGCATATGCTTTATATGTTTTATATGGATGCATTTATGCTTTTTTGTGTGGACTTATATATGTTGACATCACATATTGATTTATCACATGTTAGGTGTAGGGAATGCCATCTTTTATTTTCACCACATGTTTTATGAATGTAAATGAAATGGAATGAATGCAAATGAAATGTGAATATGATAGGGAATTAATGCAAATGAAATGTAAAATGGATGCAAATGAAATGTGAATATAATATAAATGCCATATTTATTTCTTTGGATGATTTTGGAGTTTGGACATATGCAAGAATGTAGGATGGCAATGCTTTTGGTGTATCAGAGTACGAGACCAAGGTAGCATATGAAGAAGATGCAAAAGACGGAGGAAATGAGATGAAGAATTGTTAGTATGATGGGAAGACTTTTTCTTATAGAAAGTGCACTATATGTCAAATGGAGCTTTATTTTGATATGGCATATGGAATGCAATGCATCATGGCATAAAGGGCCAGAGCGCAAATGCAAGCCTTTTGCATAAAAAAGCACGATGCAGACAAAAAATGACCTTGTCCTTCCTAAGGCATATGTACATGCCCCAGACTCTCAAAGGTACATTGTAATAGATAGAAATATCAAAAGATGACCATGAACCATCTCGACCACTCTCATAGATCAATGTATATCATCGAGTGGCATAGGAGCATGATCGAAAAGAAAACAAACCAAAAATAAATCACTCACTAAATAGTGTGAGCCAACAACTATTCTTGTCCATTAATTACTTTCTTTTGAGTGCTTTTAGGTGTTCAGATGGTGTTTGATAGGTTGATAATGTGATAGTGTTGATTGTGGATTTAGTTGATAGGTTTATAGTGATATGTTGGATTGATTGTTGGTCATGTTGTCTAGATAGTGTGATTATCTTGAAAGTGTAGTGCTTTAAATTTCAATCTACAAAGTGCAAGTGTTTAAAAAAAAGGGATGGTTATCCACAATGAATATTTACAAGGTTTATTGCAAATTTTTGATGGGTTTTGTGATTTTTAGGGTTTTTTGGGGACATTTGATTTTTTTGTGTGAACGGTGTTTTCAGGACATTTTACGATTTTTAGGGTTTATTCAAGACATCGTACGATTTTTAGTGATTTTTTTAGGACATTATGTGATTTTAAGGATTTTTTCAGGATCATAAAAGCATATATAGGTGTTAGCTCCAATCTGTTATGTGATAGGTCAAATGGACAAAAAGTCCTTAGGGATATGCCCCCAGTTCAAATTCAAACTCATCCACCGTGTAGGTAATATGCCCCCAAACTTGACACAAACTATGTACAAAGGCCAATTATAGAGTATGTGTAGACTGGTGATGCTTAGGCAAGGTAACAAAGGTCATTAACTAGTTCGTGAGCCATGGGCAAGGAGCCAAGGATGTCTTGCAATAGGAAGAATATGACCAAAGAATGATAGAGGGGGAAAAAGCCAGATGGAATCCTGATAGATGGAGGAGCAACAACTGATTACACATGGTGCCTATTTGCCAGGTTTTCACCATGGTACTTGCCCAAAGTGCCTATTTGCCAGGTTTTCACTTTTGGACAAATTTTTTCTCTTGACTCAAATTTTTGTGCCAAGACACCTATTTGCCAAGTTTTCATCAAGGCATCCAATTTTTCATAAAACACTACTAGCAAGGAATTCTTGTATAGGCAAAAGGTAAGTTACCTATCATGTGTATAATTGTAATGAAGTTGGTCATATTGCTACTAGATTTTCAAAGAAGAATAAAAATAAAAGTGAAGAAAAATATAGAAGTAAAAGAGATGAGGACAAAAAAAATTACAAAGACAAAGGCAAGAAGTCTTGCTACATTGCAGAAGAGGAAACCAAAGATGGATCTAATGATCATGAAGATAAAGTGCTATATGTAGAAATGAAGGATGAATCTAATGAAGATGATACAACTGCACTAGTGTCTTATGTGAACGAGAATGCCAGATGGATCATTGATAGTGGGTTCTCACATCATATGATTGGAGATAAAAGTAAGTTCATTACCGTGAATTATTATGATGGAAATAGTGTAAGATTTGTTAATGATGCACACTATCTAATAAAAGGAAAAGGATCTATCAAACTCATAGAAAATATTTTATATGATAATGCTTATTATGTTGAAGGACTTAATTGCAATTTTTTGAGTGTGTCACAACTGAATAGTTCACATTGCAAGGTTGAGTTTGAGAAAAAGATAGCTAAGATCTATAACATTGATGGGAAAGTAATTGGAAAAGGTGATCTCAAACTAAAGATAATCTATTTTATCTTGATATAAATGATGCTACTTATCTTGTTGTATAGTTTGATGTTGTCTAGTTATAGAAAAAGAGGTTATGTCATGTTAACTTTGATAACTTAGTAAGTATCAGTAACATGAAAAGAGTGAGAGATTTGCCTAAATTGAAGAAACTTGATAATATAATTTCTAAAAAATGTTAGTTAGGAAACATGACAAAATCTAGTTTTGAAGGTAAGACTAGCACCTCTAAAGGAATTTTGGAGATTGTTCATATTGAATTGTGTGGACCAATTAATGTGCAAAGCTAGAAGGGTGAAAAGTACATTATCCTATTTGTTGATGTTTATTATAGGATGATGAGAGTTATGTTTCTAAAATTGTAATGGACTATGTTAGGACACTTATGATGGAGAAGAATATTTCTTTGAAGTACTAGAGAGAGGATGTAAGTACAACTATCTATATCTTGAACCATGTGCAATTCAAGAAAGGTACTTGTTCAATTCCTTTTGAATTATGGTATGGATATCACCCAATGTAAAATATCTTAAGGTATTTGGAAGCAAGTTCTACATTCTTAAAGATTTTAGGAATGGTAAATTAGATGATACAAGTGAAGAATATATATTCATTGGCTATTCCACAAGAAGTAAAGCTTATAATTTTTTAAATAGTAACACTAACAAAGTTGTGGAAAGTGAAAATATGAAATTTCATGAATATATAGAGGTATATGAGGCTAAACCTATAAAAGAGCTAGAAGAATAAAAATCTATTTTATACTTTTATGAAGGTATGTCTTTTAATGAAGATGATCTAAATCAAGTTGCAAATCAACAATAAGTTTCAGTGACCATCGAGTTACATTTAGGAATCATGTTACAAACAAAAGTTGAGACATATTCTGATTCTGAGATTAGTGTATATGAAAGAGATGTTGAATTACTTAATGGAGAAGTACATAGTGATTCAAAAGTTGATAGACCTAATGAGATAAATAGATCAAAATCCAAATTGTAAAACTATGTCAAAAGGAATCACCCTTCTAACCAATTTATTGGAGAGAGAGATGCTAGACCAATGACAAGGAACAAGATGAGATGTGATACATGTTTGTTGAGAATCCATGAACCTAAGATAGTGAATTGGAGTAAAGCCATGAAAGAAGAGATTGAACAGATTAAGAAGAACAAGATATGAACTCTAGTTCATAGACTAGAGGATAAGAATGTGATTGGAACAAAATGGGTATATAGAAACAAGTTAGATAAAAATGGCAAAATCACAAGGAATAAGGCAATATTAGTTTGCAAGGGGTATGCATGAGAAGAATGGATAGACTATGAAGAAATTTTTTCCCCTATTACAAGATAGAAATGAGTAAGAAATATGCTTTCTTACTTTGCATATAAAAGTTTCAAATTTTATCAAATGAATGCAAAATCTGCATTTTTTAATGGCATATTAGAAGAAGAGGTCTATATGGAATAGACATAAGGATTTTTTGATGCTAACAATAAGAACATGGTATGTAGACTGCACAAATATTTATATGGTTTAAAAAAAGCCCAAAGAGAATGGTATGAAAGGATTCAAAACTATCTTGTGAAGATTGGATTTGAGAGGACTAATGATAACAACAATCTATACTTGAAGACAGAAGAAGGTAAAGGTATTTTATAAGCTGAAATTTTTATTGATGATATCATATTGGGAGGTCAAGATGGATTATATAAGGCATTTGAAAATGAAATAAAGAAAAAAATTGAGATTTCTATGCTTGGAGAGATCAAGTTCTTTGTTGGTTTGCAAGCATATCAGATGAAATATGGTATATACATCACTTAGTCTAAATATGTGAAGGAGATATTGAATTTTTTTGGATTGAAAGATTCAAAAATAGTTAGCACACCTATAGTGATAGGACACTAGTTGTAAAAGAATGATGATCTAGCTAATGTGAATCAAACATTGTACAAGTCTATGATAGGAAAATTGCAATATGTCATGCATAGTAGGCCTAACACTACATTATCTATTGGGATTGATGCAAGATTATCTACCAATCCTAAGGAGAACCAATTGATGGCTATAAAGAGAATAATGAGATATCTGAAAGGAATAGAGGACTATGGTCTATGATACAAGAAAAATGATAAAGTTGAGTTGAGATCCTACATTGATGATAGAAAGTGTACTAGTATAGGCACATTTTTCTTAGCAAAGAGGTTGGTCACCTAGACTAGCAAGAAACAAAATTTCATATCTCAATCTACTATTAAAGCTGAAGGAAGAAGGATCAAACATCTAATCAAAGGTATGAATGAAGAAATTATTGAACCTATGGTACTTTACTATGATGATACAAGTGTTATTAAAATATCAAAGAACCATGTGATGCACACAAAGACAATGTACATTACAATCAAGTATCATTACTTAAGAGAGTTAGTTCAAGACAAAGAAGTGAAGATTGAATATGTGAAAATGAAAGAGTAGACAGCTGAGATCTTCAAAAAAGAATTACCTAAGGATGATCATGAGTGTCTAAGAGGTAAACTAGGGGTTATACCCCTATCCAAAGCTACTTAACAAGAATGAGTAGTGTCTTGTATCAACCAAGCTGACTGTTGTATCTTACAACTTGATGTAGTGGATATCACTTTAGGAGTTTCCTAAAGTAATCAAAGAGCTAGAATAGTAGATCAGTCACAAGTAAGGTGATGAAGGGAGAAACTAAAATTTTTAACATCTCCATGTTGAGATAACAATTCTTTGGCATTGTTGTCAAAGAGGGAGAAATAGTAAAGGGAGAAATACATAATAATAAATAGAAGGAGAAATACTTTAGAAGGAGAAAGAAATATGAAATATCTACTTAGAGGGAGATAATGTAGCATATAGTTACTAAAGAGGGAGAAATGACTAAATAAAATACATCTACCTAGTAAGAGGGAAACAATATTGAGGGATATACAATAATATAGAAGACATAAAAAAGAGTGAGTGATCAAGAGAAAGTCAAAAGGAGAAACCTTGCAAGATGACAAAGAAAGGGAGTCATAAGGAAGAGTTGATTGTCTATTGATCAATACAAAATTTTGTAGCCTATATAGAATATGGAAGGTGTTGATAGAGGGACATATTTCAATACAAGGAATTATTTTATTTTTGGTATTGTTGTTGGTATTTGTTTTCCATCAATGCCAAAGAGGGAGATTTTTGAGAAAATTTTGACACAAGTATGAGAATATGTTTCAATCATTATTTTATCACTAATGTCAAACTTGCTAATTTTTGGTAAGACAACTGCTGAGTTGATTTGAGTAATATCATTTGTTTGATTGATGAAGAGGATTTGATCAAATGAGATAACAAGAGCACCTAGAGGAAAGGTTGAGTTATGGTATGTAAAAGGAGTATAAAGATCAATTAAGATAGTAATGATATAGTGGATTGTTTATCTACTTAAGGATGCAAAGGTTGGATACACTATTTAAGTCTAGAAAAATAAGTAAGAAGAATTGAGTCTGCCAAGCTTGACCGACTACACAGTAGGTTCTGAGAAAAGTTAGTGCAAGCTGAGAAGAAAATCAGTTGGAGCCAAACAAAGTGAAGATTTAGTTTATGCCAAGTGAACTTAGTGTAACCCAAGTAAAGTTTAATCAATGTTGAGCATCACTAAACTTTTTTGCTTGTCGAGTTAATTAGTGGAACATGAGAGGAAGAATAGTATGGAAGCTGAGGGACAACATATTGATTACAAGTACTAGTATTCTTGTTAAATCATAGATTTGATGAATTTGAGCCAACTATTTTATTTTCTTGAACTATGTGAAGCATGTGGAAGACAACTATGATGAGATGGTGGAACAAAATTCAAGGTATACCTTTTTGTTGAAAATTCAAGAAGGATTGAAGAAGAAGTTTTTAGAGGAACCAAATAGAAAAGTGGATAGATTCATTGTATCCTACTAAACTCTACCTAACCCTAAAATGGAAGATTATGGTGAAATGAAAAAAGATCTTAAATATATATTTATAGAGAGAGTTGGTCAGAAGCAAAGGTCATCATGTGTGGGATCTAAGGAAGACAAGGAGTCTAGATTGTTTACTTTATTCAATAGCTAAATAGAGGTGACTGAAATTGGCATGCAAAGCAAGAAGTCTTAAGAGTATGAATTCGTCAAGGGTAAACAAGCTATCAAAGAAGAAGTGTGTGAAAGCCAAGAAGAATAGAGGACTGAAATAGAGATTTGTAATCTGCATGTGAGTTGTAATTCTTTATCAGATCAAGCTTTAGTGTTACTTTCTAATCATTGTATCAGTTTAGGGTAAATCCTTTGGATTAAGGTTGACCTAATAGCCATTTGTAAATCATTTAACAAGGTTACATTCTAAGTAAATGATCGAAAGTAATCTAACAAGGTTCACTCCTAACAAGATGATTGAAACCTTCTAACTATGCCACATTTAAAAGTTTATATTGTAACCTTTAATAGGGTTGGTCTTTCATAGGGCATCACTTCAGAAGATTGAGAATTAGTAGCATGTTACTGGTGTTTTTTCCCAAATTGGGTTTCCATGTAAAATCAATCTGTCAAATTTTTTATTGAGTCCATTATATTTCATGTTTACATTTCTTTAAAGTTATTTTGACCTAAGACAGTAACCTACAAAGTTTAAGAGTTGTATGATCTAATGGATGCATGCATAATAAGGTTTTAAGGATATGGGTTTAGTAAGCTGTGCAATTTTTTATTTGTATAATTGGACCTTGGATAATTGATTCACCCTGTCTCTCAGTTATTCTAAATAATTCCAGCAAAAGAGAAGAAGAATAAAGAAGATGAAAAAGAAATAAGAAGAGAGGAAGAAGAGATAGAAAGCAGAAGATGAAAATAAATAGAAGGAAGCAGAGGGGGAAAAAAAAAGAAAAAGAAGAAAGAAGAGGAGAAGAAGAGGAAAGAACAAGAACAAAAGATAAGGATGGAAGAAGAAGATAAGAAGAGAAAAGAGGAAGAAGAGAAAAAGGAGAAGAAGGAAGCATAAAAGAAGAAGAAGGAAGAAGAAGAGGAAAAGAAGAAGAAGGATGAAGAAATTAGAAGAAAAGAAGATGAGAAGAAGAAAGAGGATAAGGAATAGAGGAAGGTGAATCTAGAAAAGGATGACAAGTCTAGTTCACCTAGTACATCTCTCACCTTAGCTACTCTTATAGGGTCATATGATAATGATGAATCAAAATCTATATCATCCCTCAACAAGATAATTAGTAAGAATATATAGGTAAAGAGTTTATTGAAGACCCTCATGGAAGTCAGAGACAAGTTACATGGATTTATGATAGTGAAATCACTTGATCCTAACCCTAAGGACAAAGAAAAAGTTGCTATTCAAGAATTTAATGCTTAATTCACAAGTTTTTTAGAGGTTACAATTACACAAGCTTAGACAAAGCATGATGCACAAATGTTTGACACTATTTTTGATAACATAAGAAATGACTTATTTACTCTTGATGTGAACATCAAGTCATTAAGGAAGTATGAAATTGATGGAAAATATGTGTATGAGAAGTTTTCATTTTCTTTTAGCTTTATAAAAGTCAATTGATAATGAGCCTAAGGCCAAATGTGCAAAAGTGGAAGTATTGCCAAGTCAGTTTAGTCAACCTAGTGCATAGATTGAAGTAATTGAATCATAGGTTAGCAAGGGCCATGATGAGATGAGTCCCATTGAAGACAAGAAATCAATGATAGCCAAAAGGTTATCACTTCTAGAAAAAAACTTATCAGTGAAATTAAGTACAATTGAGGGACAATTGGAGGAATGTCTATTAGTAAAGACATCTTTTGAAAGTTTTGTGTACTTAGATCTGAATGCAATAGAGATAGCATCTTATAGTTTGTGCACTATTCTCATCATTTTAGAAGGAATCAAGGAGTCATGGGAAAATAATATGAAGAGTCTTACAGTCAGTTTTGGTGATTGTATGTCTCATTTATTAGCCTAAGAAGAGGTAATGGAACATATTTTTGACATGTAAATAGATTTTGACACCTTTTTCATTGATGTCGGAGGGGAAGAAGAATGTAAGAAAAATGTATACATATATAAATGGGAGTTAACTATGTATATAGGAAATTATTGTAAAAGGAGAGATAAGGAAAGATAGCAATTTCAAATGTAATGATCCATCAAGACATGAGTGAAATTTTGAGCTTTTAAGGGAAATTTTGAGAAGTTTATTTTTGTGTTTATTATTGTTTTGTATAACATTTTTTGGGACTTACCTAATTTTCCCATATGTTGAAATGAATTCCAAAGGTGGAGATGATTAGAAATATGGCTAGGTATGATGTATTAGGTTTTTCATTTATGGCTACCTATATTTCTAGATTTCATGACAAAATATAATGTTGAAGATTCTACAACCAAAGATAGAAAATTTTCTAAGTGCTAGATAGTTTCCCTAGGAGGAAAGATATTATTTTGGTATAGAAAAGGATATAGATATATTTGTCATGTGTGAAGTCAAGAAAACATATATCTGATTTTTATAATGACATGCCTAAGTTCACAGGTCAGTATAAACTATACGAACAAAGTTATAGGCTAAATACAAGTAATGACACTATGCACAGTAGAACGGGGTATAATAGGAAAAGATGAATAAATTGTTAAGGAATTATTTCGGTCATGAAATAATTACTTATGTTTGTATGGATGACATATTATATTTTTAATGTAAGTGAGTGCATGTATTTGCATCAAGCCAACTACACAAAGAGTTTTATGAAAGAAAATGTTATTAGTAAAGAGTTACTTAATGTGAAGTAGTGTTATGTGTGATATATGATATATTTGAGAATGAAAAGTATATTATGTTTATGAGAACTATGTATATTACATGAAGAGTTATATGAGATATCTAAGATGAAAATTATGATGTCAAATTAGGCTGTGCAAAGTAAGGTATTCATTGATAACAAGGTTTTTCTATCTATCTCCTTTGTATAAAAGGCATTATATTGAATAACTGAGAGTTAGGGCTAGGGCTCTACTTGCATATAGTTGTAATTGCAATACCAACTCCTACCTAGGTTGAAGAAATTCCCAATAGGGTTGAGGATTTTAATAGGGCCTAGTCCTCTAATAGGGACCAAGATACTATACATAATTCATAGACTCCTAACAAGGTCAATATCCTTAGAAATAATTTTTTTTAAGTGAACAATTTTGTGGGTGCCATCCCCACTGAGGTTTTCCCTTTGCTAGGGTTTCCCTAATTAAAAAAAAATGGTTTTATGGTTTCTCTCTATGTGTGGCTTTATTTACTATTCAACATCATTGGTTTATTTTCATATGCATGTTGTAAAGAAATTAATAATATCTAGTTGTGGGAAAACATTGGTAGAATACTAATTTGCCCCCCTCTCAGTTTTATCTATTTCTAATAGGAATATCTCTTATCTTATCATCCACCATCTTAGTGCCCATAGGTATAAAATCAAATTCTAAGAGGTTGAAGAAATATGTCCCATTACCCTCCATCTCTTCATCTTTTGAACTTGATACTTGGATAGGATCCTTTAGAGTAGATCGAGGTGTCTGTGTAAGGCTTCTTGTTCTCTCTTCCTTTGCAGCCTTGGCCAAGTAGGTTCTTTAGCTCAACAAGAAAAACTCTATTTTTTCCCCTTCTTTCTCATCCTTAGCTTTCATGATGGTCTCTAGAACCTGTGGTGACATAGTTTTCTTCTTCTTTAATCTCCTCCTCAAAGCACCCACCACAGTTGTTTATGTTCTCACTCTCTTCATAGCAGAGGGGGAGGCTTCTTCCTCTGAAGTTCTCAATGGTGGGACACTTTTTTCCTCTATTTTTTCCTCCTTGTGCTACTCTAGATGTACCCTCTCTAGAGGTTCCTCTTACTCAGCATGAGGTTCATCTTTCCCTTGCTCTAGTTGTGCTTTCTCTAGAGTTGTTTGGGCATTCAACCATTTGTTTCCTTTCCCTAAGGGATGCCATTTTCCTCTTTTTTCCATTATCTACCTCAAAGTACTCAACCTCACACTCATGTTGATGTAATTTTTTTTTACCTTCCTAGGGATTGAGTAGGGTAGGTAAGTAGGGTTACCTTTACACCCTTTCCCTTTTGAGTACTGGTCGTGGCTTGTAGAGGTATGGCCTAGGGAACTTGATCCATCCCAAATGGCTTCTAGATCCATTCCCTTGTCAGCTCAACCACATGTGTTGAATGATGATCTATGTCATTATTGTCCTCTCACTCTATCTTTGCATTCATGATTGGCCTATTATAGATTTTATCCCTATCATACAAAGAATCCATGAATTTTGGGGCATCCATTTCTATGTCCTTCAAACGTATCTTTATTTTAAGCATATTTTCTAGCTAGATATGGACTCATCCTACAATAGTCCCTTATGTAGATATCATAGTCATGTATTGTGTTCATCAAATGATCTTCTAAGGCTTCGACAAGGAAAAAGTCTTTCCCTGCCAAATCTTGATCCCTCCCAATGTTGTCAAAAATTGGGCAAGGGGAGTTGTATTATTCCAAGGGATATTGATCCCATTAAGAGTCAAAGGTAGAAATTTCCTTCTTTTTGTTTACCTTGAATGAACCAATTATAATGTGCTAGACCTAGGTCTTCTTGTATTTTTTCCTCACTTTGTCCTAAGTAAAAGTGAGCTGGCAAGCTATATCCAGGAGTATTAGTCGATCGAAAGGATATCTTGGGAGATTTTTAGGGTACATAAGAGTAACAACTAGCCAAAGATACATGAAAGTATTCAATTGAATCTAGTATGATCCTACTTGTTTGATTATAGCTATCACCTCTATTGACAATCTTTTTGCATAATCTCCTTCAATGAATCAAATAATGGAAAAATGAATTTATCATTGAACACTTTGTATTCCACACTCTATAGTGGGATATTTTTGCTCACTAGTGGTAGGTATACCACATAGGGCAAAGAATTTCAACCTTCCATGCTTGCCTTTCTATACAAAACTAGAGAGTTGGTGGTTCTGGCTACTAGGAAATACACCATGTATGATGTCATATAAAAGTGAGGGTCCATTTTGACACTGACTAGCTTCTAATCCAAGTTACCACTTAGGATGGTGGCCAAACCAATGGACATATTTGTAGTCGTTATAGTTTTCATAAAGTGAACCATCCATGTCTTTATGTTACCCACTATAGGAAGCCCTATTACTTTGTTGAGGAGGACACTTGAGTATCTGATGTCATCATTCTTATACCCTCAGGTCATATCCACCTTTCATACTTCTCAACCTAAAGGTATCCCATTGATTAAAAATAAGTTATGCACTAGTTCTTTTTCCTCTTTCACATTCTCTCTATACCACTATTCTAACCCATCGTACAATATTTGAAGGTAATAATCTGCCCTAGGAAGATAGAATACTTTCTTGATGTTTAGGGTTAGAGGTCTAGGATTATCTCTCTAGTGACACTCTTTACAACCTTTTCCTCCATAACATAATGTTCCACCAATATCATTATAAGTTCAAAAGATTTAACTGATATTGTCAGATGTTATGTTGCGTTAACCAACGCACTTTGGATCAGTGCAGATATAATCACACACCTCTCCTTAGGTTTGTTCCAGATGAGAAAGAACATGTTAAAATTGATGTGACCTAGCTGAGTGTCTTAGATTTCTACATGTCCATCCTAGAATATTGATTTCTTAGGTGCTCTTTGGTATTTGAAAGCAATAGATTTTTGTGTCATTTTATCAACCATGGAAGATTATGATGACACCATTTTATCAGCACAAAAGAAACAAAAATTAGTCTTAGAGATATTAGAAGGAAAAAAAAACTAAGACCCAAATAGGATGTAGGCTAACTAAAAAAAGGTCAAAACTAGTCAAAGTAGACAAAATAATGAAATTTTTAGCCTTAATGGCTAGGTGTGCTTTTAGTGCACCCTTACAAGTGTTCTAGTGTGCTAATTTGGCCACTCAAATTTCTTAGTGGGCAGTTACACACCAATGGACATGCACACCTTGGCAAGGTGTGCATATGTGCAACTCAAAATTTGCAAAGGAAAAATAATTTATAGTTTAGTCTTTCTTTAAGTTTTTATTTGAGGTCTGCACATGTGCACCTCTTAGGGGTGCACATGTGCACACCTCATTAGTGCTTTATTCTTTATTCTTTTAGGTTTCTTTTTATGATTTTAGGTTTTCAAAGGTGTGCACATGTGCACCTCTTAGGGGTGAACATGTGCATACCTCTTTTTTGTCTACCTTTTTTTTGTTTGTGTAGGGGAACTGGAGGGGATTAGTGTAGAGGGAGTATGTGTGGAGGTGTTACATAAGGGAGTGTAAAGACAAAATTAAGAGAGAAGGGGATTGGCATGATTTATAGGCCCCAGGGGAGGCTCCTTGTGTGCACCTATTAGGATGCACACCTATGAGGGTGTGCACCTGTGTGGATGCACACATGCACATGTGTGCATGTGTACACCACCAGAGTGGGGGTAAAGTGTGCATCTTCATAGTTGGCACACATGCCCATGTGTGCATGTGTGAAAGTGCACATGTGGACATCTAAAGCACAATGAGATAAAAAAGCATGACTTTTTCTATCTCTCTGCTTACTCGACCCTTCCTAGTCAGAGACCTTGGTTAGACCTAGACCTAGGGGAGGGTTCAAAATGACTAGGGCTCTAGACTAGAAGCCTTGCAAGGTAATTTAAAACTAGGGGTTCACCATTTTGAGTCACAAAATAGGGTGTGCATTGTGAAACCAAAACACATATCCCTGACAAAAGGGAATAAATGAAAAAGGATTGATTTCATCAATAAGAATTCTTATGATATGTGTCAAGTGATAATGCGTGGTTAGTGTATCAATTTCCTTTAACATATTAAGGTTTATTCCATCATGTGTATCTAGCAACTTGGAGAAAATATTTGGTTCCACTGGTCTATTCATCATGAATCCTCATAACACCTATTTATTTGTCACTATCTAACTAGATGAGAGAATCCATTTTGAGGGCTCTTATTGAGTTATCAATTCCTTCCTTTTGAGTCTATGGTAATCCCTTTTGATTTGTTTCACAAAGTTTGTATATTTCCATTTGATTCTTCATGGAAGTGTTTTGTATGGAATAAGATAACCATTTTGGAGGGCATATTCCTTTATTTGATTACATTTTTAGAATCTTCTAGAATCTTTAGATGTAACACCTACTTGTGATTTTTTTTTACCTTGACCTTGCTTAGACTTTGTCGCCAATGCATTGGTTTTGTTTTCTAGATCTATTCTTTAGTTTGATAACTCTTACATTCCTCTTTTAATGAACTTTTTTGGAAACCCTCATGCCAAATGGTGATCTTAGCAGTTATTTTAAGAGACCCTTTTTCTAGACTAATAAGTTTTGAATCATCCTTTTATATTGTCCATCTAGATTCAAAAATCACCAAGATAATCAATTCTTAAATTTTTTAAGTGTTGAGAGCTATCTATCTGCAATTCTAATTTTAAGAATGGAAGTCCTCTAAAACTACAAGTAACACCTATTTTTAGTTGGTACAAGAAATAAAATCATTAGAATTCTTTGATAAATAAATATATCTTCCCTAAAGTCAAAACCAATTGGAGTGATCTATTGAATGCATCAAGCAAGAATTTTTATTCCACATAGCACCCAGGATGACAAGAAAAAATACACACAACTTTAAAAGAAAATACAAAATTGAAAGCAAACATGCTTGCAAAAATAAAATGCACATGCAAAAAGTAATTAAAAAAAAAAATGTTTTCCATTTTAGGCCTCAAAATAATGTCTTAGAAACTAGCCATTGATTGGAAATAGAACCAAATCCCCTTGTAAATAACTCATGACTAAAAGTATTTTCTCCCAAAATCTTTACAATTTGGTAAGGGCCAATCCACAAGCATTGAAATTTGGTGTGACTACCTAGTTTTTCTTTAGCCTTGTCCCATAGAAGAACAAGTTTTGAGATTCTGAAATATTTGATCATGGTTCACTTATTGAAAAAATGTTATATGATAGCTTGATGTTTTGACATGTACTCTAATTTTTTTATCCTTTTCTCATCCAATTTAGAGAGATTCATCAACCTAATCTAGACTCTATCATGAATTTCAACATAAGAATCTTAAAATTGAGTGGGAATACTAGTTCTTGTCTATAGAAAAGCACATATGGGGATGTTCCCAAAGCATTCTTAATTTGTAATATATCTACCCATAATGTGTACTTGACTTGAGTGTGCTAATCTTTTGGGTTCTTTGTGAGCAAGTGCTTTATCACTATGGTCAAGTGCCTAATAGTGTACTCTACCACACTATTCCCTTAGGGATAGTAATTAGGTGATAAATTGATTATAACTTTCTTTTCTAATGGCTATTGAGTAAGGAAAATTGATGTAAAAGTTGACTCATTATCACATACCAAGAAGAATGGCATTCCAAAGCTAGTAATAATGTGCTCTTCAAGAAAATCAATAACCACTTTGGTTGTGTAGTTTTATAAAGTTTCAACTTATATCTAGGGTGTGCAATAATCTATAGCTATGAGGATGTACTTATGTCATGTTGATGATAGTGGGTTTACTTGTCCAATAAAACTAAACCCCCATTTGGAAAAAGGGTGTAACTTAAACACTAGTTGTAGTGGCATAGTTGGGTGTCTCTCCCTATTAGCACTTGCTTGACAAGTGTGGCAAGAGTGTTAGGAATAAGGTGTCTCAACCTTGGATAATTCATGTTCTTATTATTTATTTTGTAAAATGTATTTCTCGCAAATAATGTTGATGTGTCAGCATCTTGAATTGTGTATAAGGAGATCATAGCTAAAACGGTTATGACAGATTCCTATGACACGTAAGAGTTATGTCAGGAAGATTCAATAACAAGTGAAGACATGTGGCAACTGATAAATTTGAGTACTGTAAAAATTTTTAGGGTTCCTATTTTCTCAAAGAATGGTAAAACCCTAATATGGTTACCTTTGGTAGTAGCCCTAAAAGTGAAGCACATGTTATAAGCATTTTTAGGGTTGTGAAGAGGTGTATTCAAGAAAGTGTATTGTTGGTACTGTGAGTTGCTACTAGTGTCTTTTGTTGTCACTGTTGAACATGTATTACAAGTGTATTATAACCTTGTGTTGAAGATAATACATTGTGCAGGTTCAAGAGGGGTGGGGTTGTTTTACCGAAAGGTTTTGCCCCACCGAAAAATCTTTGTGTTATGTGTTTCTATCTCTATCTATTTTCTTTAAGCTTGCTTGGCTGAAATATTGTTGTTTACATGATATTGAATATGTAAGTGAAAAGATTTTAATAGGATTTGCACCATACTTCTCTTAAGAGATTAGTGTAGGAAGCTATTTTTGCACCTAAGTTTCCTTACAAGTGGTATCAGAGCTTGATCAACTTTTGATCCTAGTTGTTGGGTAGGGTTTTTTGAGCTAATCTCAAGTTGAGTGGGAGTCTTGTGCAGAGCATCCTGAATCTTATTTGCAGATTGAGATGGCGAGTTCATCATATGGAAGAATGGAGGTGGAGAAATTTAATGGCACTAATTTCGAGTTGTGGAAACTCAAGATGGAAGACATGTTGGAAGATTGTGACCTATGGGAAGCGACTTCAAATGATACAAGACCAGCAAATATAACTCAAGTAGATTGGGATATCAAAGACCATAAAGCTAAGGGTCTCATAAGACTCTATTTAACCGATGCAGTCCTTCTGAATGTTCTAGATGAGAAAACTACATATAGTTTGTGGGAAAGACTTGGGGCTGTGTATCAGGCCAAATCTCTAGTGAACAAGTTATTCCTAAGGAAGAAGTTGTACTCTCTATGAATGGAGGAAGGTGGATCCTTAATGGATCATTTAAATGCATTTAATTTGCTGGTTGTAGAGTTGACATTAGCTGGTGTCAAGTTAGAGGAGGAGGATCGTTGCTACACACTTTTGTGTTCTTTACCAGATTCATGAGACCATATTGTGATGGCTCTCGAAAGCGCATTAGTCACTTTCAAAATGGATGATGTGGTGTCTCTGCTGCTATCAGAGGAGATGTGGAGAAAGGCTTCCATTTTGAAAAAAGAAGCCCTTGCTGTTCATGGGAGATCCATGGAAAGAGGGAAGAAAAATGACAATAAGTTTGATAATAAGGGTAGATCCAAATCCTGTGGAAAGTCAAAGACTTCCAATAAGTCCAAGGAAAAATGTTGGAACTATGATAAACCTAAACACTTTTGTAAAGATTGCAAAGAGACGAAGAAGAAGAAGAAAGGTTCATATTCAGCTTCAGAAAGATCTCAAGAAGATGGTGATGCATTCATTGTAGCTTTGGCAGCCCATGCATCTGATGATGTGTGGTTGGTTGACTCAGGTGCATCTTTTCACATGACCTCTCATCAAAACTGGTTCTCAAAATATGAAGAGTTTGATGGTGGAAAGGTGTACTTGGGTGATGATTCTCACCTAAAGATAGCTGGACGTGGAAGGGTCACTATCAAATTTCTTGATGGACAAGTAAAGGGAATCAATGGATTTATGCACATTCCAAGTTTGGCACAAAACCTATTATCTATAAGTATGCTGAATGATGTAGGTGTGCAAGTTGTTTTTTCAAAAGAAGGATGCAAGATGATGAGAGGATTGATAGTGCTTGCAAGGGGTACTAGGAGAGGTACCTTATTTCAGCTAGATGCATGTATTCCTCTATGTAATAGTTCTTTATCCTCACAATTTGAACAAGCAGTGAAGAATACTGTGGTTATTGGTTCTGATGGTAATGCAAACACTTTAGAAGGTAAGCTTCCTGCAGAAAAGACAATGTTGCGGCATTTGAGATTTGGTCACATTGGTGAAAAGGGTCTCAGAACCCTAAAAAATAATAATCTCATTGAGGGGTTAAATGATTGCAATGTCAAGTTTGACTTCTGTGAATAGTATTTCTATGGTAAACAAAATCATGTTCAGTTTTACTCTAGTTCTCACAAATCTTCTGATGTTTTGGATCTTATTCATTCTGATGTATTTGGTCCTGTAAAAGTTCCTTCAATCTCCAAGTCTATTTTTTTTATCTTTCATAGATGATTATAGTAGAAGGACATGGATTTATTTCCTTAAAAGTAAGACACAAGTCTTTAGTTGATTCAAATAATTTAAAGCCCTTGTAGAGAATCAGACTAGTAAGAAGATTAAGTGTGTGAGAACTGACAATGGTGGTGAGTTTTGCTCAGCAGAGTTTGAATAGTTCTATAAAGAACAAGGTATTGAGAGGCATAAGAAAACTCCTTATACCCCACAAAAAAATGAAGTTACAGAGAGAATGAATAGGACACTGATGGAGAAGGCTAGGAGTATGCTTAGTGGAGCTGGTTTAGAACAAAGGTTTTAGGCCGAAGCTGTGGCCACTGCTTGCTATCTGGTTAATAGATCTCCTACATCAGCCCTTGTTGGTAAGACACCCATGGAGGTGTGGTCTGGTAAGAAGCCTTCAATTAGACATCTTCATGTTTTTGGTTGTGAAGCTTATGCACATGTTCCAAAGGAGAAAAGATCTAAGTTGGAAAACAAAGCTATTAAATGTATTTTCATCAGATACGGGGACCCCGTGACTAGTAAGGTTTTGTATAGTAGAAATGTTATTTTTAGAGAGCTAACATCTTCTCCTATTGTGCTACAACCAGATGAAAAAGAAAAGGAAAAAGATGTTCATTTGCCTCCTACCCCTGAAAAGACTGAACAGAGACACCATGTTGGGTTTAATGATGAGGAGAGCTCTAGCAGCTTTGATAGTTCAAAAGAAGAGGAAGAACAACCTCAACCTCAGCCCTTGAGGAGATCCATGAGAGAAAGAAAGCAACTAGAAAGGTTTGGTTGTTCTATGTTAGATTCCAGTTGTGCTTTTGCTTTGATTACTAACACTGATGAGCCTAGATCTATGAAAGAGGTTATGGGCATGGAAGATGTAGGTTCCTAGATTAAGGCTATGGATGATGAGATGGCTTCATTAGAGAAAAAAAGACATGGGACCTTGTACCTTTTCCTAAAGGGAGAAAATCTGTTGGCTGTAAATGGGTGTTCAAGAAAAAATTGAGTGCAGATGGTAGTGTTGAAAGGTACAAAGCTAGATTGGTTGGAAAGGGATATTCACAGGTAGAGGGAATAGATTATGGTGAAATATTCTCTCCTATTGCAAAGTTGACATCCATTATATTTCTGTTATCTCTTGTTGCATCATATGATTTAGAGATAGAACAGATGGATGTGAACACAACTTTCCTTCATGGTGATTTGGAGGAAGAGATTTATATGTCATAGCCTGAGCACTACATTGTTAAAGGTAAAGAATCCTTTGTTTGTAGATTAAAGAAATCTCTATATGCTTTGAAGCAATCTCCTAGGATGTGGTACCTTAAGTTTGATGCCTTTGTGTTGTCAATTGGATTTGTGAGATTGAAATTAGATCATTGTGTTTATTTCAGAATTGAAAATGAACACCTTCTTATTGTTGCATTATATGTTGATGATATGTTACTGTTTGGAAAGGGTAAAGGTATGATTTCTGATTTTAAATCTTAGTTGTCAGCACAATTTGAGATGAAAGATCTTGGGGTAGCTAGGTACATCTTGGGTATGGAAATCAGTAGAGACAGGTCTAATAGAAAATTTTGGTTGAGTCAGAGTAAGTATGTGAAGTCTATGTTGGATAGGTTCAACATGAGTATAGTACCTTATGCTAGTGCAGTTGGTAGTCTTATGTATGCTATGGTCTATACTAGACCAAACATTTCCCAAGCAGTGGGAGTCCTGAGTCCATTTATGGCTAATCCTGCAGGAGTACATTGGGATGTAGTTAAGCGAGTGTTCAGATATTTGAGGGGTAAAATAGATTACTTTGTATGTTATCATGGTAACACTTTTTGATCTCCACATTCAATTTGTATTCATGCGTTTGTGGATTTAGATTGGGCAGGTGATATTGACTGTAGGAGATACACTAGTGCTTATGTGTTCACTATGTTTGGTGGTGCCATCAGTTGGATGAGCAAGCAAAAACCTGTGGTTGCTTTGTCCACTAAAGAAGTTGAGTACATGGTTGCTACTCATGCTTTTAAGGAAGCTATTTGGCTTAAGAGATTGTGTTCTGATGTTGGTGTTGATGCAGAACATATTACTATTTGGTGTGATAGTCAGAACGCTATTTTCCTTGCAAAGTGTCGGTGTTTGAAAATGTTACCCATTTCCAATTATCTTGATGAGAATGAAACACATCTAGGGGCATCTAACTCCCATTTTCAACATGCCCATTTAGACACCAGGCCAACTATAAGGCATGACCCTTCTTCTTCTTCAGGCTTTGCAAAACCTAGGCAGGTAGACCTGTAGATTCTTTATATGGTACCAATTATCAAAGCATACACTGAATCTAATATGAAGCAAATAAAAACCTCTATATCTCATAATGGCCTGTGAAACAACATAGATCTACAGTAGCTAGGTGCAAACCTATGCTAGTCATAAGCTGAGTGAGGGTTATTTCTATTATAGCTCTTCAACATAAAAAGTGCAGATCGTTTGATTAATGATGTTGATTCAACAAAACCCCTAAAATGCAGCAACATGAACAAGTGATCTTGTAAATGACCAGTGTCTTATCTATTGGGAAAATCCATGGATCAAATGCATACATATGAATATCTAAGACATATGTGTATTTTCAGATATCTGATCTATCCATCTAACTTGTAAATGGACATCTATGCTCAATCTGAACCTCATTCTTACATGATATCCCCATCAGCAAACCTACAATCCTATTGATTCTTTGAAGCATTTACATAACCTCTTGGGTTATAAGCAACAATGAACTAACATACAACCTTAAGGAGCTACAATTACAACCTAAACTCTTTGTTCAGAGATTGTAAAACATTGAAGATCACTAATGAGGGAGATGAGAATCAGAAAGAAACTAATGAAATTCCTATTCCTTTGTATTAATTTCCTTGAAACAATACATTTAAGAGCATGTAGTCAAAACATGAAAACACCTAACATGTCTAAACTATCTGTATTATCTTTACACTTGCTGCTCACATGAGAGAAATATGCTGAAGAATGGAGGTGAAATCACAGTTCTGGATCCAAAGAAGTGGTCTCACAGAATGACTGTAAATTTCCTACTGACAATGGTTTCACAGTCACAAAAAACTGGAACCCTTACAATAGAGAAAGAATAGAAAGATAAAGGAAAAGTTAATTCTCAGATCTAAATATGCAATTGACATCTGTCCACCTGGAAAAACCTTCTCAACAAGTTCAAAACAACTTTCAGATCTTTCCCCTCAAAATGTTGAATCAAATCCCTTTCAGTTATGGCCCTTAAAAGCATCAAATATCTAAACTATGATTGAACAAAGTTTTCATTTGATTCTTGATCTTTACCTATGGTAAAAGTGAAAATTAGTTTAAAATTCGACTTCTAAAAGTCAAGAAAATATTCTAGAATTGATTTTCTTCACATTCAGACTTTACCCAACCTTCCAAATGGGTTTGTAACAAACTCTGATGCTTCATGATGAAAAATAGTCATTGCACTAAGAATTCCTCTAAAAATTAAAAATCTGCTTATAGCCTGAACTGGTGAAGACCTATGCAAAATCTGACTTCAAATCTGAAAAATTTAGCTTTTCTCAGTTTCGACGGTATACTGCACTACCTATTTCTGATAAAAAATGCCCCTGTTAGAGCAATTTGAAAAACAAGCCCCTCAATTGAGAACAGAACATTAAAATGAAATTTTTTTAAAATTATATAGTTTGGACTATATAAAATTTAAAAAGCATTTAAATTTTTCATTTTTTAGATTATCAGCATTGAAATTTTTGAATTTCATTTTCACATTCATTTCCAATCTCCTTATTCCTCCAATGCCACATGGTGAAACCTAATTTTCTTTGCACTATTTGAGATAGTTTAAATTAATTAATATTTTAATATTAATTAATATCCTTAATTCTACCTAAATATTTTATTTATATCTCTCATATCTTGTAGCCCCGGAACCTCTAAATTTCTCATTTACGCTCATACAGGGCGAGTTTGCTTTATGCTCTTACGAGCACGGGCGTATGCCCGAAGATCCCAAAAGTTTTGTTTACGTCCATATAGGGTTCTTGCTTTCCTATAGCATCAGGAAGCCTTCATACATTAACTTCCACTCTTACGCATGAGCGTAGGCCCGTAGACCCTTGAATTTTGCCTTCCGCTCATACGCTTGGGTGTAAGACCAGAGGACCTTCGAAATGTGCTTCCTGATCTTACGCGAGCTTGGGTTCAAACTCATCGGGCACCAAAATATATTTGCATTGAACCTGCGGGCCCCACACACAAGGCCACGGCTTCAAAGCCATGGGTCTTTTAAGACATTTTACATATCGACCCTCTTTTCTTTTAAGGCACAATAAAATTTCTTCTACCGTGCATATGGGATTAAAAATCTGGCAGCCATTATTCATGCGCTGGACTTGTATGCCTCAAAATGGCTTGCCTCTGTGACCTTAGGCACTTGGATCCTTTGTTTAGCGTGCTTTATGCCTTTTATGGCTTCATTCAACAGTGGATGCTCTTTGGAAAATGTGAATTGGAGTCTTTCTTTATGGTGGCGCTCTCCTTTATAAAATGTGTGCTCTTGCTGTGAGACGCCTCCCTCAAACATGGATCTCCTTTCATTTTTCTGAGCCTGTTCTCTCCATTGCTAGGCATGAACAATTTTTTGCAAGTGGTGGGTGGCTTCTTTCCAATGTGCTGCGGGTTCTGTGAGAGATCCCTTTGTTTAACGTGTCTTGGCATGTTCTGCCAAATGCGTGGGTCATCTCTTTCTTGCAACGGGTTCCTCTCTTATATGCATGTTTGCCCTACTGTAGCTTTCTTCTTATGTATTAACGTGAGTTTGCTCTTCAAACACTACCAGTTATTCTTGACTTCATCATGTGATCTGTGACTTGGCTAAGTTTCTTTTATGCCTGGATGTGGATCTTCATGGTGTGGGCTATTCTGATGGCATCCTCGAACTCTAACACCTTCCTCTATTTCAGACGGTGGTCTGCTTACCGTGGAGTGCCTTTTTAGTGTGTGGGGAATGTCTTTTACAAGTAGCTCACCTATTCCTTGACCTTTTTGACGTTGAATGCTACAGGAACTAGCGTGAAGGCCTCTTCATTCAATTTCCTATCTTAGTCATGAGCTACCTTCATTCATTCAAAACAACAGGTTCTTCCTTTGTTTAGCGTGGATACTTTTTTCTGTGACTTCCTTGTCCCTTGGCGGCTTTTTCTTTTCATGCAGTGGCCTCATTTTTTATGTGCCTTTATCCAAAAAATTAATAGCAATATTCCACACTTTACTAGTTATGTATTTACTCCTTTTCATTGCATGTGGCTCTTCTATTTGCCCCATATCTATGGTCCATTGGATAAAATCCTCACCCCGCAGTATATCTTCATACAATCTTGCAAGAATATTGGCTCCTTACTTTTAAAATTTCTCTGCAAACGTTTCTCAAAGATTCTCCTGATGAAAGACAATTTTGCTATCAATTTTGATGTTGCACGAGGGTAAAGTTTGCTTCACATCTCCTTCCTTTTCCCTACCTAAAGCTTTTTCGACTCCCATTGAAATCACCACCTCACTACACTCAAAGCCCTTTCTGCACAATTCATGGCTAGCTTAGATGCTATAATAGATGCTAAATTTGAGTGTCTTTTCAGGTTGTAGTATGCATCATGTATTTGTAGTAAACTCTGAAACTATTTTTGATGCAGGTTTGGTTGGCTTCGAAGCATGCAAGCAGACAACAAAATTCTTAACATATCCTATCAGCTCACTGAAGTCAGTTGAACCCCACAATGGGTCCGGCTAAAAAAAATTTCATTTTCGCACGACTGACACCTTAAACTGATCCATTAAGATCTTCAAAGTATCTGGAATCAAATTGGATCATAATTTGATCATTTAAAATTCATTTTATCACTTTCTGCCAACTGTCAAATTCGTGCTAGGAGGTCCATTGGCTGTCCTTAAAAACTGACCCAAACAACTGACAATGTTCTAAAAATTGACACACTGAATCTTTGTTCCGCATACTTGCATCCTGCCAAATCTCATCTCATGATGAATTCCCAGTCAAAAGATATCGACTGTCAAAGTTGCCTACTTAAAAACACCTACAGATAAACATGTTAGAAAATTGGAAAGTGTGTTTGGAAATGGCCTTGAAAACTGGACAAATATGCACTTGAGAAGACAAAATCTAGGACATTGGTTCTTTGTTATGAAGAGAATATGATTCTATGATTTGGGCTCATGAAAAATCACGGGGCGCGAATGGTGATCAGTCAAAGTGGGCTACTCAAAATTTTGCAGACTGGACATGCTGACAGAGAACATTTTTTGCGAATGGAATTGACCTGGAAAAGTGTGTAAACGGATTCATCATGACTTACAAATAGACACATTGGGAGTATTTTTAGAGGAAAACATAGTGGTACAATCCATTCGATCTTACCAATCACAGGTTAGGAGTTATGACGTCACGAATAGGGGTCCTGACAAATCTACAATTTCTAACACCAGTAAAAAGTCACAAATTGTGTTTGGAATCACGCTTGAAAACTAATCAAATGAATTCGTCATGATATGAAACTTGAAATATAATAAGTCTCTGATGCCTATAATGTAATGCAATAGTAATTTCAACATTTGGATCAACTGGTCAATAGTTATTACACGTTAAATAGGGCTTCCAAGAATTTTGAATATTTTGCAAAAACATGAAAGCAGTAATCGACCAACTTTAAGGGATTCAAAACCTAGTCAAACAGATTTGAAACGACTCAAAATCTGAAACATAGGTTATTAGGTATGGATACTAGACACTTTCAAAGGAGTAAGTGATGACACATTTCTGGGTGCAAGATATTTAGGTGCAAACACAACCTCCTATCACTGTTTGACACTAGGGCAGAATTGCAAATTTGACAAATGCTTGAAACAGGACTTCGCCAAACAGCTTGAAATGATGATTGATCTTCATGGAATGCATAAATGGGCTGCATGGAGGGTTTTAGAAACATTAAACACCTCAAGGGCCTCATAGGTACTGTCGGGTACACATGCAATTATGGGCATTCATAGGCTTGACTTGATTCAAAATTTTAAATGGATGCTTAAAATGAGAAAGCAATTTTGAGCTCCAACAGTGGCTCTATCTGGGGATGCATGTCCCTTGCAGGCATGAAAAGATTTTAGATATCTGGAAGAAGCAGACCACACACCTGAAACAACAAAACTTCTCTTGAACAACTTATTGAAAGCAAGGAAACTACTACTACTACCAAGATTATGTACACACGATGGCCCCGGGCCACCGGACTTTAACAAAGCTATTTACCTCTGTCATAAACATAATTCTAATCTAAACTTGCATGAGGTAAACTAAAATTTCCACTCATATTAGTCTCACCAATTAGATTATCATTCTGAATCAACTTATTTAGCAAAACTGAATCTAAACCTTGACTTTCACAATGCAAATAAAAACTATGTTCATCTTCAAACACTTGCTCATTATGAAAGTTCTGATCAGTATGCTTATAACTATCAGACTCAAACTAAAAAATCTCTTCATTCAATGTATCATGCATGCTATCAACCTAAAATATGAATGCATCATATTCAACATGCAGAAAAGGGTCACACATACCTTCAACTTGCATATCCTTATGCACAACTGGATGATACTCAAATGAATACTCTGACTTGTACTCACACATGTCATCAATGTCAGAATCTGAAGTTAATCCACAATCTTCAAATGGTTCTTCACAATCAGCAAACAGATTAGTCTTCACATCAGAGAGTTCATCATAAATCTCATTGCAAGGTGCATACTGATTTTGAAAAACAACTTCATCAAACACCTTGTCATTTACCTCATCAGATGCAACATAGTCATTAGTTTTACTATCAAACTCGGAAGAAGAACATTCTGATCTCTTACAGCAGTAAGACAAGGTATCATCATCAAACTCATTCTCAACTAAATCTGAATTGTCCATGTGTTCTTCAAAAAGAGGATTGATAACTCCATGCAAAGCACCTTTGTAGACATTAGGACAAGTGATGTGTTGATCAATGTCAAACTCCTCACCATATAACTTATTTACACAATTCTAAAATGGAAGCTCACTTTTAGATTTAGAAACAGTACTCATACCTTTACTAGCAAAAGAGAACTCACTTTCATCATTACTTTCTTCTTCCCAGTCAGCATCTGATTCACATGAAGATGCATATATACTATCACAATCCTCTTCTTGACTTGAGCAACATGTCTCGCCATTGTCTTCACATGATGCTTCTTCACAATATGTCGAATCAGCAATTTCATCTTTATCACTTGATACATGACTTCCAAGATCCTTCATTCTCATACTGAGATAAATACCTTTCCTCTTCCTGATTCATTATGTCTTCAACACAATGAAAATCATCAATGGGAAAATGAATGGCTGGACTTATATTTTACATGCATAACTCATCAAGTGAATCAACTCTATCATTCGCTGTTGTAATACCATAAACATGTGCATTCAATTCAGCACGAATGGAATCATTTCTTCTTTGCAACAAAGAGATTTCATGTTCATAGGTTTTTATTTTTGAATCTTCAACAAAACTATTTACAACAGCAGGGGTAGTTCTTTGCTGATCTGAAATTAAACATTCTATATGACATTGATTTGTTCTTTGCACCTCATCTTGTTGGCAAACATTTCTAGAGAAGTGACTCCTGGTTAAGCCATATTTTATGTTATTTTCAATCCCTATCGTTGTCATGAATGCCTGATGCAAAGTTTTAGGTTCCTTATCTCTCAACAAATAGCTCATCTTTTTATCAAATGCATCGAGATAAACCACTAAACACATTTGATCATAACTTTCAGGAATTTCATTTAAAACCTTTGCAAATCTGATATTAAATTTAGGAACTAACTCACCATTCCTGATTTGAATTTTCAAAAACTTATCAAAATAATCAAAGATGCTTACTCTTTCCCCAAATTGCATCATGAAGGCTGACATTAATTCATCCCAGGATGAAATTGAACATGCTGGTAGGAACGAAAACCAATCCCTAGCATCATCTTCTAAAGTCTGGACAAACAACTTCATCTGAACGTCCTCATGAGCAATTTCAAAATCACCAACCAAGTCAATAAACAACTGAACATGATGACTGGCTGAATTTTCATGGTTTCCACTAAACTTAGGTAAATACTTTCTGAGATCATAAGGCATAATATTTGGAAAACCATGAATACCATTAAAATTCAATGGCATATACCACCTGGTAGAAACAGATCTAGGCATTTCATTAGCTGGCTACATCCTAGGTTAACTGAATCTTGACATTCTTAACAACTTCAAACCTCATTCACCTATAACGACTTCTAATTTATATTTTGCAGCTTATCTATACTATTCTACCAAATGAACACTTCAAATACACTTCACAACTTTAAAACAACAAGCTGAAACTTAATCAAGTGAAATGTGTGAAACTTAAAACTATTCTCCTCTTTTTAGTGCTGAAACTTCACTGGATGGAGAATACATTTTCCACAATCAATTTTCATGAAAAGGAAATACATGAAAATGAGAATACCTTTAGTTTTGTTGCATGAAACCATTGATCTTCTGATTAGCCTGGTGTTGATCTAAATTTCTCACACCACTGATCAAACCTTACAGAGTCGCCATTTCCTTGAGGAGAATTAAATGACATCACTGCTGTGATTCATCTTTATCATTACAAATTCTTATAACAGAAAATCAAACAACACTTCAAAACTTACTAGTTATAAACTTATATACTCTCTCTTTTGTTTAAAATTTTCAACACAACTTTCAGATCTGTTTGATTCAACTAAAAACTCTTGAAAAAAATTTATACATCACCGATCTACAATGGTTCAGAGATCCTTTAGATAGAGTCGCCACTCACATATGGTGAGAAAGATTTGAAACAATTATTTATAACATGGAAGATCTAAATTGAAATTCCAACTTGTAGAATTTGCAAATCTTTAAAACACTTAGAAGGGAGAAACCTTTATTCAAAAATTCTGACTTTGATCTTACAGCAGTATTTTGAAAGCAACAACCAGCTGACTTGACTGAATATGAACACTCTTAGCAACACAATCTGTATTCAACATTGAAAAATACTACTGTAATGGATAAAAATTAATTGGGGTGCATGATTAGGAGTAAGAAAACTAGAAAGAACATCAGAGAACTTACTGTTGAAACTTTTTAATGCACTTCTCCTACTGTATTGAATCTGCTTTTTTCAAATTCGCAAGGTTTGTCTTAAATCTAATTCAATACAGTCCCCAGCAGAGTTGCCATTTTGTTGGTGTTTGTAATTGTTACTCATTTCCAATTATCCTAATGATAATGAAACACATCTAGGGGGATCTAACTCCCATTTTCAACATGCCCATTCAGACACCAGGCCAACTATAAGGCATGACCCTTCTTCTTCTTCAAGCTCTGCAAAACCTAGGTAGGTAGACCTGTAGATTCTTTATATGGTACCAATTATCAAAGCATACACTGAATCTAATATGAAGCAAATATAAACCCCTATATCTCCTAATGGCCTATGAAACAACATAGATCTATAGTAGCTAGGTGCAAACCTATGCTAGTCATAAGCTGAGTGAGGGTTAGTTCTATTATAGCTCTTCAACATAAAAAGTGAAGATCGTTTGATTAATGATGTTGATAAAACAAAACCCCTAAAATGTAGCAACATGAACAAGTGATCCCGTCAATGACTAGTGTCTTATCTATTGGGCAAATCCATGGATCAAATGCATACATATGAATATCTGAGACATATGTGTATTTTCAGATATCTGATCTATCCATCTAACTTGTAAATGGACATCTATGCTCAATCTTAACCTCATTCTTACACGATATCCCCATTAGAAAACCTGTAATCCTATTGATTCTCTGAAGCATTTACATAACCTCTTGGGTTATGAGCAACAATGAACTAACATACAACCTTAAGGAGCTAGAATTAAAACCTAAACTCTTTGTTCAGAGATTGTAAAACATTGAAGATCACTAATAAGGGAGACGAGAATCAGAAAGAAACTAATGAAATTCCTATTCCTTTGTATTAATTTCCTTGAAACAATACATTTAAGAGCATGCAGTCAAAACATGAAAATACCTAATATGTCTAAACTATCTGTATTATCTTTACACTTGCTACTCACGTGAGAGAAATATGCTGAAGAATGGAGGTGAAATCACAATTCTAGATCCAAAGAAGTGGTCTCACAGAATGACTGTAAATTTCCTACGGACAATGGTTTCACAGTCACAAAAAACTGGAACCCTTAAAATAGAGAAAGAAAAGAAAGATATAGGAAAAGTTAATTCTCGGATATAAATATGTAACTAACATCTATCCACCTAGAAAAACCTTCTCAACAAGTTCAAAACAACTTTCAGATCTTTTCCCTCAAAATGCTAAATCAAATCCCTTTCAATTATGGCCCTTAAAAGCATCAAATATCTGAACTATGATTGAACAAATTTCTAATTTGATTCTTGATCTTTTCCTATGTTAAAAGTGAAAATTAGTTTAAAATTTGACTTCTAAAAGTCAAGAAAATCTTCTGGAACTGATTTTCTTCACATTTAGACTTTACCAAACCTTCCAAATGGCTCTATAACAAACTCTGATGCTTCATGATGAAAAATAGTCATTGCACTGAGAATGCCTCTAAAAATTGAAAATCCACTTATAGCCTAAACTAGTGAAGACTTGTGAAAAATTTGACTTCAAGTCTGAAAAATTTAGGTTTTCCCAGTTCCGACGGTATACTGCACTGCCTATTTCTGATAAAAAATGCCCCTGTTAGAGCAATTTGAAAAACAAGCCCCTCAACTGAGAACAGAACATTAAAATGAAAATTTTTTAAAATTATATAGTTTGGACTATATAAAATTTAAAAAACATTTGAATTTTTCATTTTTTAAATTATCAGCGTTGAAATTTTTGAATTTCATTTTCACATTCATTTCCAATCTCCTTATTCCACCAATGCCACATGGCGAAACTTGATTTGCTTTGCACCATTTGAGACAGTTTAAATTAATTAATATCCTTATTTCCACCCGAATATTTTATTTATATATCTCATATCCCGTAGCCCCGGAACCTCTAAATTTCTCATTTACACTCATACGGGGCGAGTTTGCTTTACGCTCTTACGAGCACGGGCGTATGCCCAAAGATCTCAAAAGTTTTGTTTACATCCATATGGGACGCTTGCTTTCTTGTAGCATTGGGAAGCCTTCATACATTAACTTTCTCTCTTATGCATGAGCGTAGGCCCGTAGACCCTTGAATTTTTCCTTCTGCTCATACGCTTGGGCGTAAGACCGGAGGACCTTCGAAATGTGCTTCCCGATCTTACATGAGCTTGGGTTCAAACTCATCGGACACCAAAATATATTTGCCTTGAACTTGCGGGCCCCACACACAAGGCCGTGGCTTCAAAAGCCATGGGTCTTTTAAGACATTTTACATATCGACCCTCTTTTCTTTTAAGGCACAATGAAATTTCTTCCCCCGTGCATATGAGATTAAAAATTTGGCAGCCATTGTTCATGCGCTGGACTCGTATGCCTCCAAATTGCTTGCCTCTATGACCTTAGGCACATGGATCCTGTGTTTAACGTGCTTTATGCCTTTTATGGCTTCATTCAATAGTGGATGCTCTTTGCAAAATGTGAATTGGAGTCTTTCTTTATGGCGGTGATCTCCTTTATAAGACGTGTGCTCTTGCTGTGAGATGCCTCCCTCAAACATGGATCTCCTTTCATTTTTCTGAGCCTGTTCTCTCCATTGCTAGGCATGAATGATTTTTTGCAAGTGGTGGGTGGCTTCTTTCCAATGTGCTGCGGGTTCTGTGAGAGATCCCTTTGTTTGACGTGTCTTGGCATGTTCTGCCCAATGCGTGGGTCGTCTCTTTCTTGCAGTGGGTTCCTCTCTTATATGTGTGTTTTCCCTATTACAACTTTCTTCTTATGCATTAACGTGAGTTTCCTCTTCAAATACTACCAGTTATTCTTGACTTCAGCATGGGATCTGTGACTTGGCTAAGTTTCTTTTATGCCTAGATGTGGATCTTCATGGCGTGGGCTGTTTTGATGGCGTTCTCAAACTCTGACACCTTCCTCTATTTTAGACGGTGGTCTGCTTACCGTGGAGTGCCTTTTTAGTGTGTGGGGAATGTCTTTTACAAGTAGCTCACCTGTTCCTTGACCTTTTTGATGTTGAATGCTACAGGAACTAGCATGAAGGGCTCTTCCTTCAATTTCCTATCTTAGTCATGAGCTGCCTCCATTCATTCAAAACAATAGGTTCTTCCTTTGTTTAGCATGGATGCTTTTTGCCATGACTTCCTTGTCCCTGGGTGGCTTTTTCTTTTACTGTTGTGGCCTCATTTTTTATGTGCCTTTATCCACAAAATTAATAGCAATATTCCATAGTTTACTGGTTATGTATTCACTCCTTTTCATTGCATGTGGCTCTGTTATTTTCCCTATATCTATGGTCCATTGGATAAACTCTTCACCCGACAGTATATCTTCATACAATCTTGCAAGACTATTGGCTCCTTAGTTTTAAAATTTCTCTGCAAATGTTTCTCAGAGATTCTCCTAATGAAAGACAATTTTGCTGTCAATTTTGATGTTGCACGAAGGTAAAGTTTTCTTCACATCTCCTTCCTTTTCCCTACCTAAAGCTTTTTCGACCCCCATTGAAATCACTACCTCACTGCACTCAAAGCCCTTTTTGCGCAATTCATGGCCAGCTTAGATGCTATAATAGATGCTAAATTTGAGTGTCTTTTCAAGTTGTAGTATGCATCGTGTATTTGTAGTAAACTCTGAAACTATTTTTGATGCAAGTCTAGTTGGCTTCGAAGTATGCAAGCAGACAACAAAATTCTTAACATATCTTGTCAGCTCACTGAAGTTAGTCAGACCCCACAGTAGGTCTGGCTAAAAAAAATTTCATTTTCGCATGACTAACACCTTAAACTGATCCATTAAGATCTTCAAAGTATCTGGCATCAAATTGGATCACAATTTGATCATTTAAAATTCATTTTATCACTTTCTGCCAACTGTCAAATTCGTTCCAGGAGGTCCGTTATCTAGCCTTAAAAACTGACCCAAACAACTGAAAATGCTCTAAAAACTAGCACACTGAATCTTTTTTCTGCATACTTGCATCCTACCAAATCTCATCTCATGATGAATTCCCAGTCAAAAGATATCGACTGCCAGAGTTGCCTACTTAAAAACACCTGCAGATAAATATGTTAGAAAACTGGAAAGTGCATTTGGAAATGGCCTTGAAAACTGAACAAATGTGCACTTGAGAAGATGAAATCTAGGACATTGGTTCTTTTTTATGAAGAGAATATTATTGTGTGATTTGGGCTCATGACGAATCACGACGTGCGAATGGTGATCAGTCAAAGTGGGCTACTCAGAATTTTGCAAACTAGACATGTTGACAGAGCATTTTTTGCGAATGGAATTGACCTAGAAAAGTGTGCAGACGGATTCATCATGACTTACAAATAGACACACTGGGAGTATTTTTAGAGGAAAATACAGTGGTACAATCCATTCGATCTTACCAATCACAAGTTAGGAGTTATGACGTCACGAATAGGGGTCTTAACAAATCTGCAAATGCTGACACCAGTAAAAAGTCACAAATTGTATTTGGAATCATGCTTGAAAACTCATCAAACGGATTTTTCATGATATGAAATTTGAAATATAACAAGTCTCTAATGCCTATAATGCAATGCAATAGGAATTTCAACATTTGGATCAACTGGTCAAAAGTTATTACACATTAAACAGGGCTTCCCAAAATTTTGAATATTTTGCAAAAACATGAAAACAGTAACCGACCAACTTTGAGGGATTCAAAACCTAGTCAAACGGATTCGAAACAACTTGAAATATGAAACATAGGTTATTAGGTATGGATACTAGACACTCTCAAAGGAGTAAGTCATGACACATTTTTGGATGCAAGATATTCAGGAGCAAACACAACCTCCTATCATTGTTTGACACTAGGACAGAATTGCAAATTTGACAAATGCTTGAAACAGGAATTCGCCAAATAGCTCGGAATGATGATTGATCTTCATGTAACGTATAAAAAGGCTGCATGGAGGGTGTTAGAAACATTAAACACCTCAAGGGCCTCATAGGTACAATCGGGTACACATGCAATTATGGGCATTCATAGGCTTGACTTGATTCAAAATTTTAAATGGACGCTCAAAATGAGAAAGCAATTTTGAGCTCCAACATGAAGAATCCAACTTTCTATGCCAAAACAAAGCACATTGATGTGCAATTTCACTTTGTGAGAGATATGGTGGAAGATGGAAAGGTAAATTTGGAGAAGGTAGATACTGTGAAGAATGTTGCAGATGCATTAACGAAACCAGTGGGCATTGAGAAGTTCAGATGGTGTTCGGAGTCTATGGGCCTTTTGGCCAATAGCGGTTAGTTCTTGTTATGTTGTTGTCTCTCTTGCAAGGTGTTCAACAAGTGGGAGAATGTTAGGAATAAGGTGTCTCAACCTTGGATAATTCGTATTCTTATTATTTGTTTTGTAAAATGTATTTCTTGCAAATAATGTTGATGTGTCGGCATCTTGAATTGTGTATAAGGAGATCATAGCTAAAATGGTTATGACGGATTCCTATGACACGTAAGAGCTATGTTAGGAAGATTTAATGATAGGTGAAGACATGTGGCAACTGATAAATTTTAGTACTATAAATTTTTTTAGGGTTCCTATTTTCTTAGAGAATGGTAAAACCCTAATACAGTTACCTTTGGGAGTAGCCCTAAAAGTGAAGCACATGTTATAAGCATTTTTAGGGTTGTGAAGAGGTGTATGCCAGAAAGTGTATTGTTGGTACTATGAGTTGCTACTAGTGTCTTTTGTTGTCGCTGTTGAACTTGCATTGTAAGTGTATTATAACCTTGTGTTGAAGATAATACATTGTGCAGGTTCTGGAGGGGTGGGGTTGTTTTACCGAAAGGTTTTTCCCCATCGACAAATCTTTGTGTTATGTGTTTCTTTCTCTGTCTATTTTCTTTATGCTTGCTTGGCGAAAATATTGTTGTTTACATGATATTGAATCTGTAAGTGAAAAGATTTTAATAGGATTTGCACCATACTTCTCTTAAGAGATTAGTGTAGGAAGTTGTTTCCGCACCTGAGTTTCCTTACAAAGAGTACACATGTTCAAATGTGTAGTTGAAAATTGTAGGCCAAAAATAATTCGATCTCAAAATTTGATTGGTCACAGTCTTTGTTGATCCATGTCCAATGATGTACTTATCATGATATTATTCCAATACATATTTATCTTCTTCACATCCCAAACATTTCAAATAAATTACCTCATAGTTCCTTTTATAAAGTTTCCTCTCTTGAAGCATATAGAATCCACATTTCATCTTGAGACCTCTACATTGGTAGCTATTCATCTAGTCATGGTATTCGTTTTGCAAGAGATAGTACACAATATCTTGATACCACAAATCTATTATTATTCCTTCATCAATGTCCACTTGAGACACTATAATATTTATTTATTTTTTGTGTTAATCTCATCATCAAATCTAATATCATTGTCATCTATCATCTTGGTCAACCCTTGTCCTCTTACTAACTTCATTGGTTGAATTTTCAAATTGTACTCTTGTAATATGGCCATCCATTTTCCTCTTATTTTTCCTAATTCATTATGGATGAGTAATTATTTGACTATAGGATCTAACACAATAGCATATACCTTACTCCTAAGTATGTAATTGCAAAACTTCTTGACTTCTTTTAGTAGTTCAAATGATAGTTTGTCAAGATTGGAATAATTTAGTTCAATAATCTTTAGTTGAAAACTCATAAACATGATAGGTCTCTCATCTTATTTATCCTTCTTTTGTGTGAGAATCCTTTCACATGAATGTTATGAAGTGAAAGAATGGATTTTGTAAGGTAACTCATCATCTAAACTTGTAAGAATTGGAGCCATAGAGATAGCTACTTTGATGTCTTAGAAATATTTCTTAATTTTAGTAACCCATTAAGTTTTTTCTCACTTCTTCAACAAGTCATTAAGGGGAAAAACTAGTGAGAAAAACCCACTAATGAACATATACACAAAATTAATCTTCCCAAAGAAAGATTTAAGTTCTTTACTACTATGAGAAGATGACGATTTTAGAATCTCTTCTATCCTCTTAGGATAAATGGATATCCCAACTTCAAAAATAATATGACCCAAAAGCTTTCCTTTGGTAACCCCAAATGAATACTTCTTAGGGTTGAGAGATATTTCATATCTCCAACATCAATTAAAAATTTATCTTAAGTCATTTTTATGAGTACTCCAATCTTTTGAAAAGATTTTTTGGTCATCCATAAAGGTAAGTATCTATACATTAACTGATCAGCCCCTTGAATGCTTCATCCACCACTCTTTGAAATGTAGCTCCAATGTTGATTAATCCAAGGGCATCCTCATGTATGAAAATGTTCCCCATTTTGTTCTAAATGTTATCTTTAACATGTATTCCTCATCTACCATCTCTAAGTTGTATCTTCAATATCCATATAAGAAAGACATCATTTTAGATCCATTTACAATCTTTATTTGTTAGAAATAGATAATACTTCAAGGGGGGGGGGGGGGGGGGGGGGGGAGGGGGTTGAAACAGTGTTCTACAAACTTTTTTCCACAACTGAATATTGTTAATTACTTTATAACTTGAATATGAAAGTAAACAAACAATTTTGAATAGTAAACATAAACATGCACATAGAGAACTCATAACACCATTATTTGTTAACTAGGGAATCCCTAGCCAAGAGAAAACCCTTGTAGAAATGATACCCACTAGATGATTCACTAAACAATATGATTATGTTAAGAATATTGACTTTGTTAGGAGTCTATGAAGTATATATAGTATCTTCAATCCTTTTTAGAGGACTAGGCTTTGTTAGAAGCTTCAACCTTGTTAAGCGTTGGTAGAAAAAATATGATGTATGCAAGAAGAGCCCACTGCCCTAACATGCAACTATAAAATTTAGTTCTTCACAAGAATAGATATACATACAATACTTTCTATCTATTGTACTTCACACTTGCTCTGATCAAATATCAAATCTAGTTCTCATATTATCAAATTCACATCAATCATAGATCATAAATATGTGACATAGTTCATCACATATTGCACACACCTTGTTAACATAATTTCTCAAATTTAGATCTTTACTTATACCTCACATCTTCATAATTTACTACTTAGTCAGCCTTCATGAATTCACAAACTTGGCATACTATGAAATAACTTATGGAATAATATCCATATAGTTGGCTCATCATGACATAGTAATTATTTTTCACCATAATAATTCCTCAAGTCATATGATCCAATTCTCTTCTATTCTCTATTTTGCATTATTAAATACCCATAATGGTATTTTAATCATAACTTGCATTGTATTATCTATACACAACTATGTATTGGTACATGTCATCATAACAACATCATAGATATCTCCTAAGCTGTGCATGAGCTAACTTTCAATGAGTCATTTGTATAGATCACATCTTCTCTCTGTGCTACTACAAATTGTCTAACACTTAGACAATTTTCTATCACTAAATATATGAATGAAATGCTGAATATATGTTTCCATAAATGACAACCATCATTACATCTATCTAATAATATCTCCAAAAATCTCCCCCTTTATCATTGATGGAAACATTTGAAAAAATGGACTAAGTCCCAAAATTATGTCATACATAGTAAAAAACAAATAAAAGTAACCATAGAAAATTGCCTTCAAAACATAACATTTGTATTCATGTTTTGGTAGATCCTTACATTCCTTATCACTCCTTTAAATTGATACATAAGTTTACTCCCCCTTACATATACAATTTACAACTTAAAAATATTTTCTTTTATACAAATTTCCTTTACATAGTACTCCCCCATTGACATTAATGGAACAGGTGTAAAAAGGAATTGTATCAAAAAAAATTGGGTGGTTTGTTGTTGATCAACTTGATAATCTAGATAAGAAATCTATATATACAAGTTTCAATCTTTCCATTTCCTTCTTCGAGTCCTCCTTCACTATATATGAAATACTAATTAGTGCACACAGTGCATAAGATAATAGTTCAAGTTCAAGTTAGTATAGGAAATTTTTTTTATCCAAAGTCCTTGCTGCAAGACATTCTTCCAATTGCCTTTGCAAAATGTTGAGTTTTGCTAACAAAATTCCTCTAAGACAAGAGAATCTCTTTTTTTCTTTCTCCTTATCATATTGTAAGCCTCTAATCATATCATGTATCTTCTTGACTTCTTCTTTACAATCCTCAATACTGGTCTTTGGAGGTTGTAACTATTGACATATCAGTCAAGTTTGTTATTAGTGAAAATACACTTATTTAGATTGTAAGACTCTATCAATCTCATTGTATAGTTAGTAGTGTTTACCAAGAATTTTAGTTTCTACCAAGTCCCTTGGAAAAATCTTAATGGTTACTGAGCAGATTTAGTTAGTGTGAAGTCTAGTAGTATAAACCATGCATTTTAGTGTATGCCAAGTTTATCAAGTGGTTATTGAGCTATGCAAAAATACCAAGTTTGTAGTGCATGTGATTTAAAGATAGTGTTAAATGAGCTTAAGGTGATAGTATTTATCAAGTTTAGACATGGTAAAAAAGTGATTCAATATTTGCTAAGTTGCACAGTTTCTATTGAGTCAGCAGTGAAGACCGAGTTCAAGACTACTTAGAAGTGATCAGTATGGATTGAGCCTCTATGTCTACCAAGTGCATGAAGATGCCAAGCATTGACAGTGGATGCCGAGTATCAGAACCTCACTAAGTCACTCTTCAAAACCTGAGTGTCTTCATATGGGCTGACTTTGTAATATTTTTGTTAAATTTTATCATGGCTGAATTTGAAATTATGTAATTTGGATTGGTATATATATGTAATGTATTGTACCATATCAATTTAATGTGAATGTGTATGTGCAAGTACAAGGTTATAAATATAGAAAAAGAAGAGTGAATTATAAAGGCGATAATAGAATAAGGAGTAGTAGAGACATATTTATCATAGAAAGGTGATTAGTACACAAAGGAATCCCATTTAGCAAACTAAGTTGTAGATCAGAGATTTGCTGCTACTTCATCGTAATAGGTGATCCAATCAAAATCCTTTAACAAGATAGACCTAACAGTCTTTCAAAAATATTTTTACTGAGTGCATACTTCATTGTATGTTTGTAAATCCTCTCACAAGGTGGACCTAGTAGTCCCAATTGCTCCTAATAGGGAGGATCATTAGAAGTGATCAATTTAAGCCTTAATAGGCCAAATTTATGCTATAGTACTAAACTTTATGGGTGTCATCCGTACCCTAGTTTTACTTACTATTTGGAAGGTTTCTGGGTTACCAAATCTTTGCATCAAAGTGTTGTGGATGCTTTTATGTTTTCAATTTCTCATGCATGTAATTAGATCAGATATGATAATTAGATTATTGGATTATGAATTGTTAAAGTTTTAGAAGTTACTGATTCACCTGTCTCCTCTTAGTAACTTAGCACACTCTTGAATATTTCCAACAATTGGTATTAGAGCTTTGTGGTTCTTAGGAGAAAGTTTAACAACTTGAGCAAAGATTAAGGGTTGCAATCAAATGAATGATCTTCACTACATTGAAGAAAGAATTTTTCCCTTCAAGAAGCTCAGATGAAGCAAATGATGCAATCAAAGAACTCCTAGACAAGAATAGTTCACTGCAAGAAGAAGTGAGGAAACTAAGAAGAGAACAAAAAATCCATTCAGTAAGGCTATGTGAAATGATGGAAGAGAAGAAAAAGAAGAAGCAAAAATGGAAGGAAAAGATAATCAGATTCAACATCTATCCCTCTAGCAAACTGACTTCATCAATTAGCTCACCATGCAAATGAATAAATCATGAACCTAAGATCAGAAAATGAAAGATTGCAAAATGATCTAAATTCTAAAAGGCAACTCAATGAAAGGATGATGAAATCCCAAGAAAACATGAATTAGTTGAATGAGTAGAACCTCTATAGATAAAAGGGGAAAGTAGGAATTGGATACAAAGAAGAAGGTGAATTCTCCAAACAAGATGCTCAAAAGAATCAAATACCTACTTGCAACCACTATGGTAAGATAGGTCATACATCAAACAAATGTTGGAGCAATGGAAAGAAAAAATTCAATGGAAAATGCTACAATTGAAGTCACCATGGTCATAGGGCTAATGAATGCAAAGAGAAACCAAGATTTGAAGGCAATTGTCACAAATGTAAGAAACACGGACACAAGGCATCAAAATGTAAAACCAAGACATTCAATCTAGTAGAACAAATTGTGAAAGAAATATTTGGTTGGGATTACAATACTTGGTGTAGATTTCATTACTATGGAGAATTTGCACACATTGGTATGAATTGTGTTAAACATCATATGAGAAAAAGGGATACCACCAATAGATATTTTACTTGTATAGAACTTAGTCATCTTGCCAAGAACGACATGAATACTGGTAGAATTGAAGATGAAAAGAAGGCAAAAGCTAACAACATCCAAAAGTAGACAAGACAATAATGGATTCCTAAGTCTACCAGGAACTAGTCCAAGCAATGATGGTCAAGTCACTCAAGAATTTGGTGACTCTACCATTTTTGATTAAATTCTCAAGGGAGAACAAGAACCAGACTATCAAGATGACATCCAAAATAGTTCCAGTTGAAAGGTGATAAAGATCCAAATCTATGTACAAGATACAAAAGGATCACAAAATGATATAGGTACTAATGTCTATTGAGTTATCTTCTCTACCGAGTAAGGCTGGGTCATAGACTCTACCAAGAAAGGTCGAGAGTAATAAAGAAACCTATTGTTATTGAGTTGCAAAGTCATCGCTGAGTGATCAATACAAAATAGTAGATGATAGTCTGTCAAGCATGATGTCAATAGATCTACCTTCGTACCAAGCATTAAAGGAAAATTTTTATTAAAAGGCATGGAATCAAATTCATTTCTTATCATGAATTTTTCAGTGCTATTGCAAAGAGTGATTTTTAGTGCGATTAAAGAGATTTGAGAAAATTTCTAGAAATTTTTTTTCAAAGTTCTCTCAATTTACCAAGTAAAAATGGCATCTAGTAGTAGCAAGATCAAGTGAGGATCTACCATGTTGGTTCATGGAGTCAAATGGAAAGTGCCAGATTTCAAACTCACTCCTATGGTTTCTGAAACCCTAGATGCAAGCAGAGCTCAATCCCAAATTCCTCCTAAGGTACTTCTTATCAATGAAATTCACACTCATTTTAAATGTGCTATTCAAGAAATTGGTAAACTGGAAATGGATGATTCTCTAGGTCCATTATGTGTGAATGGATTATTGAAGCTCAAGCATAAATATTTAGAAATTAAAGGGTTAAGAACATATCCCTCATATGCCCTAGGAATTTCAAATCAAATGGATTAGATTTATCCTTAGTTAGGTGCACAATGGGCAGCTATGGCTAGAGCAACCAATTTTGATAACAAAGAAGATGATTCATCAAACCACTAGCCTCCCCATGCTAGCCAAAGCTCAAATGATGAAAGAACTAGGTCGGGTAGAGTTTGAAAAAAAATCCTATCTGAATGGGACAATAGGGGAATGAAAGCTAGTAGTGTTATTGATGCAGAGTTGAAATTTGGAATTCATGTTATTGCGCACAAAATATACAACTCAAGCTAACTAAATAGTGTTTCATGTGAGGCCATGGATTTGGCATATAAAGTGGTAAAGAACAATCTATCATTTGACCTTGCCAACCTATTGTTGAAATAGTTTAACAAGAACATGGAAAGCATAAGGACATCCAAGAACAACCCATGTAAGTTTGGTATTTTTTGACCTACCTATTCTTTTATGTGTAAAATGTCTTCCCCTTAAAAGGCACTATAGTCTGGAGAAAGGATGTTCCTATGCTCTATCAAATAAATGAGTACATTATCGAGATGGGTGAAAACTTTAACAACTTAATGGACAACTACTTTGATGCATTCAAGGAGAAAATGAATGGCAAGTTTAGAACTCTAAAGAAGTTAGTTAAGGACTACAAGGATGATGTATGTTTCATGGTTAATAGTGACAAGGTATACATTCAGACAGTAAGGCCAAGAATTGCATTAGTGAAAGCTTTTGGCTATGAGGTAAATATTGATGAAACTAAAGACATAATTGAAGCCCTTTTCAATGAACTAGTTGATCCTAAGACCTCTTACTTTGGAACATATGAAGAAGAAAAGGATAGGATTGAACTTGAGATAAAGCTCCCATAGGTGGTTAATAAAGGAAAGAGAAGGATAGCAAAACTAAAATCAAGTGTATCTCCCTTATTAACTGAGGGAAAAGTTGAGGATGTGGAGGAAGCAGAGGATGAGGAAGAATCTCAAAAAGAAGAACATTTGAAGAAGAAAGGGAAGATGATCATCACCAAGCCAACAAAGTCATCCACTATAGTCTTCAAAAGGAGGTCAAGAAAGAAAGCTAACAAAGAAGGAGGTGACATTATATTCAGTAGACCTTCACCCACCTTCTAGGATACATTAAAGGAACTACAAGATGGTGCAGGGATAAAAAATTTCAAGGCATTAAAGTATCATACTAGGATTGAGGTAGAGAAGAAGCAGATAAAAGACTTGGTCATGGACAAAATGGGTAAGTGGAAGTACTCACCTAACCAAATTGCTTCTCAAATTCCTAATACTCTAATGGATAAAATCAAACCAAGATGGTAGCATGCCAAACAAACTGTCAAAGCCATATACAAGAAAAGCTTGAGGCAACTATTACCAAGCATGACAGATGTTGAGGTGAAAGAGAACCTCAAGAAAAATGAAGATAAGATGACTCTTAAGTTTAACACTTGTCTAATTTTGATGAAAGATATTGAACATGTTGTGAAGAATGCAACAAATACTTGGAAAAATGTCTATCATCTTCACAAGCCAAGTGAATTTCCAATTGAAGTAAAGGATGATGAAGGATCAACTCATTTTGTCACAATTGATTATGAAGAATACAAGGAGTAAGAAGCTACTAAGAAAGATAAGAAAGATGATGAGGAGACTGACCTTGTCAAGATAGCTATAGTAGTTATTGCCTCACTTCCTCACTCCATAAGAAAACCATTGACCACATCAAGTATGGAGATAGGTTCAGAAAGTTTGATTGTGACTACTAGTGATACATCAAATGTCCAATCACTCTTTGCCCCTACTCAACTAAACACATCATTGAAAAAAGTAACTTCTACTTCATCTACTAAGTTGCAGACTCCTTCTTCATCAACCAAGTTGTCACCCTCAGCTATAGATTCATTGGCTATTTTAGTTTTGAATACATCAGCGATAAGCACACTAGTTTTAACTACTTTAGTTTTGGGTACTACAATTTTGACTTAATCAATTTTGGACTCTTCAAATATTTCTATAAGTATTCCCTCAGTTAGTATAGTATCAATTTTTACCACAAGTCCAAGTATATCTACTATTATTTCCATTCTGGATACTAATATTTTGTTCAATCGAGAACAAAATTTTTGAGGAAAGGAAAGGAGATAGAGGAAGCTATTGATCTAGATGAGGAAATAGTAATCCCCAATTGGGATATTTACAAGCTTACTCTAGACCAAATGTAGACATTTGGTGAAATCCTTTAGAAAATGGCTAAACTAAAAAGATTAAGAGAGGAGAGAGATAAGGAATATAAGATAATTGAAGATGCCAAGAACACTTTGATAGAGGCAATACGAATTGAGATTGATTCTTCTCAACCTATTTTGTATCAACTAGTAGAAGTAGACCAAAAATTCAATGAGGACACTAATGGTCATGCCAAGCTAGTTGAAAAGACTAAAAAGAAATTTGATAATAAAGTGTTGGAGCACATTGCTCAACAATTTACAATTTATCAAGTAGAGCTTTCTACAATTTTGGTCAATCTGGAGACATCTTGTTCAAATGTATCATCACTTTTTGGGAGACTATGTGATGTCTTTGAGTTCACAAAAGAAATAAAGGACAAATTGTCCAAAATAGATATAGATCTAAAAGTCAGTGCTCAACAGCTGCACCTTGACCCTAGTTCAAGCTCTGCACATATCAAGAAAATCCAAATTCTCTTAGATATGCAGGCTAATTTACTAAGAGAAGAAGCAAGGATTCGATCAACATTGATTGACATAAAAAATATGATCCTTCCAAACATGGATGCAATGCAAAAACATATTTTATATTCAAAAACTCTAATCCATGATAATAACTTCTCTATTGTGGACCATATGATAGAACTATCTATAGAAGTTCAAATTACACTTCATACATGCAAGGTCCTACAAGAAAATTGGGATAAAATCTTGGCAATCATTCTCAAGATACATTTTAAATTCTTATCCCATTTTTATGTTTCTATATAAATAAGTTAGAATAAATCTTTGGCATTACTTTCAAAAAGGGGGAGAGACACATAGTATGAAGAGAAATATGCTATGGGGGAGAACATGCAGACATATTGTATATAACAGAAGTTGTATAGTATATTTTATATACTTCACAAAACCAATTTTGAAAAATTTGAAAATGTGTATATTCTACTAAGCCAGTATCATGTGGTGGTAAATATAAGATACTCAGTTTTGGATGATAAGTTTTTTTTCACTAATGCCAAAGGCAGAGATTGTTGAGATATCAATCAGGTTTATTATTAGTGACAATAGAATTATTTAGATTGTAAGACTCTACCAAGCTCATTGTATAGTTAGCACTATTTACCAAGCATTTCAGTTGCTACCAAGTCCTTTGGACAAATCTCAGTGGTTACTGAGAAGATTCAGTTAGTGTGAAGTCCAGTAGTATAAACCGTGCATTTCAATGTATAACAAGTTTATCAAGTGGTTACTGAGCTATGCAATGCTTACTAATTTTGTAGTGGATGTGATGTAAAGCTAGTGTTAACCAAGCTTAAGGTGATTGTGTTTACCAAGTTTAGACATGGTAAACAAGTGATTCAATATTTGCTGAGTTGGATAGTATCTACCGAGTTACCAGTGCAAATAGAGTTCAAGACTACTTAGAATTGATTAGTATGGACTGAGAATCTATGTCTGCTAAATGCATGGTGATCTTGAGCATTAACAGTGAATGTCAAGTATCATAAATTCATTCAGTTAGTCTTCAGAACCCACATGTCTTCATGTGGGCCAAATTTGTAATATTTGTGTTAACTTATATCATGGCCGACTTTGAAATTATGTAATTTGGATTGGTATATATATATAATGTATTGTACCATATCAATGTAATGTGAATGTGTATGCATAAGTACAAGGTTATAAATATAGTAGAAGAAGAGTGAATTGTAAAGGCCATAACAGCATAAGGAGCAGCAGATACATATATATCACAAAAAGGTGATCAAGACACAAAGGAATGTCATTTAGAAAACTAAGTTGTAGATTAGAGATCTACTACTACTTCATCCTAATAGGTGATCTAGTCAAAATCCTTTAACAAGGTAGACCTAACAATCTTTCAAAAATCTCTTTACCGAGTGCATACTTCATTGTATGTTTGTAAATCCTCTCAGAAGGTGGACCTAGCAGTCCTAATTGCTCCTAATAGGGAAGATCAATATAAGTGATCAATGTAAGCCTTAACAAGCCAAATTTATGTTGTAGTACTAAAGTTTGTGGGTATCATCCCCACCCTAGTTTTACTTTCTATTTGGAAGGTTTCTGGGTTACAAAATCTTTGTGTCAAAGTGTTGTGGATGATTTTATGTTTTTAGTTTCTCATGCATGCGATTAGATTATATATGATAATTGGATTATTGGATTATGAATTGAAATTGTTTTAGAAGTTACTAATTTACCCCTCCCCTCTTGGTAACTTAGCATAGTCTTGAATATTTCCAACAGTAACTTAGCAATGAGTGTTTCAAGTTCACTCAACTTACCCTCTATTTGTCTCTCAAAATGAGTCAAGTACTTGTATGACAATGTACACTATCCATACAATCTCTTCCCTTTTTCATTGTGTTTTCTGGTTTCCTTGATGCATCCATGAGGTTCTTTCAAATTATTTCTCACATTAGTACATACTATATCAAATAGTGATGCATCATGCCTTGCCTATGCTTGCACTAAATCTACTTCTTCAAGAGTTGTATAATCTTCATCAAAGATCTTGACCAACTCCTTGGCCTTTGATTGCAGATCTTCATTTTATATAATTATATTAACTATCTTCTACATTCTATCCAAGACTTCAATTAATGTATTCTCCAAATAATTTAGCAATTATTCTTCTCGAACAACTTACTTTGTGATATTAGTCTTTTTTGATCTTCATGATCTAATACTATTGTCGATGGGATAGCTCTAGGTACTATAATAGATATATTTTCTGGGGCTATATAAGGTATGTCAGCCTCATGGTGGAACACTATCTTCCCAATTTATGACTCCACATTTTTTATATTGGGCAAGAATGTTGATTCTCAAGCATCACAATCTTCCACTTATGCTTTAGTTTAGAATCTTCCTTTTTCTTCTCCTCTTCTTGTTTCTTCTTTTTTTAAATTCCTTTCTCTTCTCATCTTCTTCCTTTTTCTTCTACTCCTCTTCTTCTTTCTTTTTCTTCTCATCTTCTCCATCATCATCTAAGTTGGAGTAAGCTGTAATATTGCCAACAATAGTTTGTCCATAAGCTACGAATGGGTTTTCTTTAGTGTCCATAGTTATGTGCGTACTATACACTTGCATGGATTTTGTACCTATAACAATATGTAGTGTTGAGAGTGTTTTTTTGTCTCTCTTGCTTCTTTTTCTTCACTGGTAGGTGTGCTTGCTTGCACATTCAATGGGCTCATATGTTTCGACAACACACTCACCTATGGCACTGAGTTCATGAATTTTGCAATTGCATCCTTTATTTCTTTCCTTACCTCCTCATAATTTCCTCCCATTAGAATAATTATGCTTCTTCTTTTTTGTTAGCAAGGGTTCAATAGCCTTCAAAATTTTATTTAATTCTTCCTTAGAGTCAACCTCACACAGGCTATTTATCATAGAGATCCTCATATTCAAATCTTCTTCCAGTACTCTCTTCTTTCTATTTAGAAGCCTATTAAATAGATCTTCTAGTATCTTATTTTGTATATTCTCAAATTTCTTATTCCTCAAAATCATGTTTCTCACTATGGAATTTTCTAATTGCCTTCTATCTAGGTTACTATGCAAGTTATAATACTTATTAAATTGAAAAAATTTATCATCATTTATTATCTTCATGTTAAGGTTCTCTACCTTTGGTTTCCATGCTCTTTTCCTAGCTATAGTTCTACCTTCCTTTTGATATTGTACTACTGGTTGATCTCTAGCTTCATCCTCAAGACTATTTGAATCACATACTTGCATTATTTTTCTCCTCTTGCCTAGTTCACTGGTGGTCTACTTGATCCTTTTCTTGGTTGATGGTGTAGGTTCTTGCTTCACCTTGAGCAATCTCTCTAATTTCCTCTACACAATAGGTGCTTCCACCTCTTTCTTCATCTTGGCTTCTCACTTCTTGTCCTTATAGGCTACACTTGTGATACTACTACATATGGTACAATAAGGGCCTGTGCACATGGTTGTGCCACTATCACACCTTATGAATGTCTCGTTACAATAATAGGAGTTGCTTCAATCACTTCAAATTGTCATCTTACTCTCATTTCCATAGTTATTCCTTTTACTTTATTAAAATTTTATCTTGTCATTTCTAATTCCTTAAGGATAGAATCAATATCTTTCTCTACTTTCTTCATGCTCTCCTTGTTGTACATTTCTGACTAAACTACTCTCATTTTCTCCTCACATGTTCCACATCTAAGGCACTCTATGTCCTTTTCTTACTGGAGTATGATTTGTGAATACCATTCTATGAGCTTTGTGCTCATCTCATATTTCATAAGTTCTATGAATTTTACCCTTGGTACTATAGCTTCCATATAGGTGTTATCAATTTCTACCATGAAACATATCTTATCCTTATATTTTTCACCATGGAGGGAGGTATCCTATACCTTAGTTTCATTTCAGTCTAAAATTTCTTCATCATCATGTATATTTCAATATCTCTAACATTCTCGAACTTTTATCTATAGCATTGAGTCACCATCTTTATTGTGCACTCATTGCTATCCAAATTTTTCTTACCAAGAAACTTATTTGTATCATAAAAGAATAAATGAGTCAGTAGGGACTGAAACCTAAAACTATGCCCTTGACTTCTTCACATTTGCAATGTTATCTAATAATTGAAATTTTATAATCTCACATAGATTAACTTTTCTTCCTTGTTCTGCCATTATATAAGTTGCATGTAAAAATCTAGTTGGTACTAAGTTAACCCTTGATCCATGGTTGAACTTGTACCCTAACATCTTTCTTAGTAGCTTTACTCCTTTGTCTTGAATGGAGTCTACCTTTATATTTCTTCTATCAAACCTTGTATTTAGATTTGTCTCTACCATCTTCCTAACATTCTTCTCATTAACAAGATTATAGACCTCATTACTTAATCTTGTGACCATATGAATTAGTTCATTGGCAATAACTATCTATGCATGACCTAGCCATAATATATCATCATATAGCCTACTCACAATTGTTTGTGTCTAATCATGATTTTTCAAATTCCATATAGAACATATACTTCACTAGATTTAAGCCATCTAGGTGTGCATACTCAAACTTCAAAGTTAGGTCATTGTTACACATTTTTCCCAAATCTTGATGAATATCATCATCATCAATACTTTCAATATTGCACTAAATATAGCTTCCGACATCCTCAAAATGTAGCACATTCTCCAAAACTTGTAAATATGTGCCCAATAGGTCATCCAATAATGACACAAATAGATTCTTATTAAATACATATCATGGTCTATCACTCACATCATACACATTATGACTAGCCATTGAATTGTAACTATAGATACTAAAAAATTGGATTCAAACTTTGTAAAATACCTTAAAATTGTGATTTAGGGCTTCTACAACTTTGTACTTAACAACCTTCACTTCGCATTTAAATTTGTTGTCAAATCACTCTTCTATTCACTCAAGACACTTTGCATGAACAAATAGTACACACAATCTTTATTTCAATCCTTAAATTATTTCAAATCATATTGCATATTAAATACATATCTACCACATATTCAAATATTGTCTATGTTTACCAATAAGTTTGATTTCTCAATTCCTACTCACTGTAATCATATCTAGACTTGCGCACTTGACCATAACGTTCTCTTTGTGTCTTTAACCTTATGATGTGGGAGCATCCTAGGTGTAAAAGCAATCTTGCATCACCCAAAAATATTTTTATTTTCATTCTTTTCTATTTTAATAAGGACTAGTAGATAGGGGGTTACTATTTTTGGAAACTTGCTATTTTTAGTAAGTTTTTCATACGAGCTCAAAATGTTCTCATTTTCTACATGAAGATTCATTTTAGAGTTATGAGCTTACCATAAAAAGTTCATTTCTCTAGCTCAAGTATTAGAGAATTTGTTATGGATTTTTGGTGGAAAATTTAGAAGAAAAATCTTTAGGTTCACTATTGGAGGTCTTAGAGTGCCTAGATGTGGTATGCAAACTCAACAAAAGGATGCTTGGACAATTTTGAGCTTGTAGATTGGGAGCTGGCATTTCTAAGAAGTGGCTATAATAGTCAATCGTAGCAACAGTTTAGGACTTATGGCTTTGCAAATTTGGGCTACCTAAAATTTCTAAAATAATTGTCAATGATGTATTTGGCCGACTCTATATTTATTGTTAGTGTCTATCAGCCCTATGTATTAAGTTTGAATATCTAGAATCTTCTCGGGTGGCATAAATTTGCTTATTTAAGATAGGCCTAAATATTGTCTAGGACTACTCTAGATGGTAGTTCACATCTTAGTCTTGCAAATTACTATAATGAAGGCACTCATGTGGGTTAGCATATTGTACTTGTGAATTATGTAATTCCACATTTGTAGTGATAATAAGAAGTCCATATTTTGTTCTTTCATTTTTTGTTGTTTCTTTGTTTTTGTTATGTGTTTATGGTATTAAGGGGAGCACCCTTCATCAAGTGGTATCAGAGCTAGAATTTTGGAGTGTGTGAACAAATCACTAACTATGAGGTAGTTAGCACCAAGACTATGGTTTTGGCTGAGTGTGTAGATAGATTTTTTATTGTGAGATAGTTTACACTAAAGGTTCAGTAAAAGTGCAAAAATTTCTCCACAAAGAGAGTGTGGCAAAATAGTTATAGTTGTTACACCTAAGGTTTTTAGATCCCTCCAAAGAAAAATGCAAGAATTGGAAGAATAAATGTGTAGAGGAATAAATCCTCCCATAAGAGATGAAAGAAAGGATGAGGAAAAAGTAGAAGAAAATGTAGAAGTGAAGGAAATTCTAAACCCAAAGGAAGAGAGGCTTTTCAAGGACATCTCCAAGATTGGAAAAAGACCTAAGTTTGAAGTTCCCACATTTTTGTGAAATCTTAACTCGGAGGAGCCGATTGATTGGATCAATGAACTAGAGGAGTACTTTGAGTATGAATATATTAAGGATCTTGATAGGGTCAACTTTTTGAAGGTGAAACATAAAGGACATGCAAAGGTTTATTGTGGTAGGAGGTTTAGTTGGAGTGAAATAGAAAGGGAAAGTGCAAAATCATCGGATGAGACCAAATGATAGCTAAACTAAAGTGACAATTCATTCTTGTGGATTATGAGCTTGATCTATTAAAGAAAATGCAAGGGTTAAAGCAAGTGAGAAAATATATTCAAGAGTTTTACTAAGTTCTCATTAAAACTAGCTAGGTAGAAGATGACAAGGATAAAGTATCTCATTATATTAATGGGTTAAGGCTAAGCACTAAGGATGAGCTAAGTCTGGTTCAAATAAATAATATTAAGAAGGCATACTAGTTTCCCCTAAGATTTGAGATGGAACTGAGCAAGAAATTTGAAAACAAGAATAGTAGAATAGGTCATAATGGAAGATCTAGTGGATGACCTTATGGAGGTGGTAATGATGATCAAAAGAACAAGGATTAGGCTAGGAGTAGAAATCAAAACCAAATGAGGAACAATTCCAATCATTTGCATGATCAGAGTAATAAAGATTAGAGAGGAAGAGACAAAGGATAAGGATCTAGAAGAGGAGGCTTTCGTGGGAAATGTTTTCACTGCGGAGAAGAGGGGAATAGAGAATTTGAATGTTCCTAGTGCCAAGAAAGGAAAGATCAAAGAACATAAGGCTAGGCTAGAGTTGTACATGTTGATGAAGATGTCAGATCCTCACATTCTAAAGAGGTTGAAAAAGAAAAATTCCTAGTTAGCAAAAGAGTCCTACTCAGTGGTGACAATGAACCTAATCAAAGATGGAGCTTGTTCCGCACAAGGTGCAGATGTGAAGATAAGCGTTGTGATGTGATCATTGATGGTGAAAGGATTGATAATATGGTGTCAAAAATGATGGTCATAAAGTTGAAGCTAAAGAGGTTGAAACACCTACATTCATACCCTATTTCTTAGGTGAAATATGACCACAAGGTCATGGTTAATGAGAAATGCTCAGTGAAGTTCAAGATTGAAAGCTATGAGGATGAGGTACTATGTAATATCATACCTATGGACATGTGTCATATGCTATTGGGTAGGCCATGGTAGTTTGACATGCATGTTGTACACGATAGGTGAGAAAATAACTACACTATAACCAAGGATGGAGTGAAGCATAAGTTGAAGTTGTTGAAGGATAAAGAAGAAAAGGTATGTAGTAGTGCTAGAATATGTTTTGTTGATGGAAATGAGTTTCTCAAAGGTATGAGCATATTTTTTTTTCTATAATTTGAAAAGATAGTAAAGAAGAAGTAGAGGAGGTACCTAAAAAAAATGTAGATATGTTGGGAGATTTTTCTAATATTGTATCAAATAATGTACTAGTTGGATTTGGTTCTAGGAGCCAGTTTTCCAAACAATGCAATGCATAGAATGACACCAACAGAAAGTGAAGAGTTGAACAGAAAGGTTCATGATTTGTTAAAGAAGTGTTTAATTCAAGAGAGTCTATGTCCATGTGTTATACCAACCATATCAGCCCCAAAGAAGAGTGGAGAATGGAGGATGTGCATATATTCTTGCACTATCAACAAGATCACAACCAAGTACAGATTTCTATTTCCAAGGATGGATTATATTATGGACTATTTGAGTGGAGCTAAGTATTTCACAAAGATATATTTGAAGAGTGGGTACCATTAGATTTATATCAAAGAAGGTGATGAGTAGAAGATTGCTTTGAAGAAAAAAGAAGGATTGCACAAGTGGTTAGTCATGCCTTTTGGGCTATCCAATACACTGAGTACTTTCATGTGGCTCATGAATGAGGTACTAAAGGAGTTTCTAGGTAAGTTTGTCATTGTTTACCCAGATGATATTTTGATCTTTAGTAAAACATTGGAGGAGCATTTGATTCATATTTATAAGGTGTTTGATAAGTTGAGGGAAGAATTTTTTTTGATAAACCTGAAGAAGTGTGGTTTTGTAAAGGAGTTGGTGTACCTAGAATTTGTATGCTTAGTAGAAGGTCTAAAAATGAACCTACAGAAAGTGAAGACTATCCTTGAATGGCCTACTCAAAGAAGTGTGACAGAGGTAAGATCTTTTCATGGAATAGCTAGTTTTTATAGAAAGTTCATATGAGGTTTTAATAGTATTTCTGGACCCCTAACTAAAACATTAAGAGGGGATAAGAAAGAATTTAAGTGGACTATAGGAGTAGATAAGAAATTTAATCTATTGAAACAAATAGTTACTAAGTAGCCTATTTTAGCACTTCCAAATTTTAACAAGGTGTTACAAGTAGACTATGATGCTACTAGTACTACAATAGGAGTTATTTTGACCAAAGAAGGTAGACCTATTGCTTATTTTAGTGAGAAGTTTAATGATGCAAAAATAAAATATTTTGTGTATGATCAAGAATTTTATGCTATAGTTCAAGAATCAAAGAAGTGGAGACATTATCTTCTTCCTAAGGAGTTTGTTTTGTATATTGATCATCAAGCTTTGAAATATTTGAATAGTCAAGGAAAATTAAACCAAAGGTATTTGAAGTGGGTTGAGTTTTTGTAGAGTTATACATTTTTTTTGGAACACAGGAGTGGAAAGTATAAAAAAGTTGCAAATGCTCTTAAGAGAAGACAAATTTTGCTGATAGAGGTGATTTGGTTCAAGGAACTTAGTACTTTATATCTAGATGATCCTAATTTTGGTGAAGCATGGGATGTTTTTACATAACCTATCACACTTGATAGGAAAAAGTGGTTGGATTTCATGATCCATGTAAGTATGTTGTTGAAAGGAAGCTAGTTGTGCATTCCCACAAGTTCAATGAGAGAGAATGTCATCAAGGAGAAGCATAGTTGAGGATTCCTTGGAAATTTTGGTAGAAATAAAACCATAACTTTGGTTGTTCAGAATTATTACTAGCCATAATTACAGTAAGATGTGAAGAAGTCTATACATAGTTACAAACTGTGTAAGATGGTGAAAGGAGTGAAGCATAATGTTGGGTTCTATCAGCCATTACCTATACTAGAGAGGTTGTGTGAGGATATCAGCATGGATTTTTTTCTTGGATTACTGAGGACACATTGAGGGCATGATTCTATTTTTGTGGTGGTTGATAGGTTTTAAGTGGTGAGACTACATATTGGTCTGCCAAAGATTATAGTTTTAGATTGAGATACCAAAATTTTTAGGTATTTTTGGCATACATTGTGGAAGAAGTTGAAGATAGATTTGAATTTTAGTTCATCACATAATCCATAGACTAATGGACAAACAAAAGTGGTGAATAGGAGTTTGGGAAATTTACTGAAAACCAAAAGGATGGGATCTATTTTTAGCACAGGAAAATTTTTCATATAATAATTTTGTTAACATGAGTACTATTAAATCACCATTCTAGATTGTATATGTGAGTAGTCACATAAATGATTTTGAATTGTGATAGTTAGATAAAGGAGATATAAGTAGTGTTGAAGTACAAGAATTTGTTGAACATTTGAAGAATATCCATGAGGAGGTGAGGAAGCACATCATAAAGATGAATACACAGTACAAGGCTAACATATATGTGAAAAGGAGGTATAAGGAATTTCATATTGGACATGAAGTCATGGTTCATTTGAGGAAGGAGGATTTCCAATGGGTACATATAATAAGCTGAAATGAAGAAGTTTGGACCGTGTAAGATAATAGAAAGGCATGATTTTGGAAATTCTAATGAAGTGGAGTTGCCTGCTGAATTGAATATTTCACCAATACTTAATATTTATAATTTGATAGAGTATTATGAAGGAGTTGATGGAGATGAAGTTTTAGAAGTGAAATGGACTATTCCAATAGCTAGTTTGGCTACAAAGGAGATTGAGGCAGATCTTGGATAGTCGTGTTGGAAAAAGCACAAGAAACAAAACTTATGAGGAATACATAGTCAAATGGAAAGGGAGTCATGTAGATGATTCATCATAGCTAGCAAGGGAGGAGTTTAACCATCTTGGTTTTCCTCTCAACACATGAGACGTGACGGAGTCACTTCTCAAATTACCTTGGGTGCCTAATGTAGGAGCATCATGGGTGTAAGAGTAATCTTGCATCACCCAAAAAAAATTTATATTTAGCCTTTTCTATTTTAGTAAGGACTAGTAGACAGGGGGTTGCTATTTTTAGTAAGTTTGTCATATAAGCTTGAAATGTTCTCATTTCCTACATGAAGGTTCATTTTAGAGTTATAAGCCTACCATAAAAAAGCTCATTGCTCTAACTCAAGTATCAGAGAAGTTATTCCATAATTTTGGTGGAAGATTTAGGAGAAAAATCTTCAGCCTCAATGTTGGAAGCCTTAGAGTGCCAGGATGAGGTCTAAAAACTCAATGAAAGGGAGCTTACACAATTCCATTCCTAAAAATCATGAACTGACATTTCTAAAAAGTGATTATAATAGATAATTGGAGCAACGATTTGCGAGTTATGGCTTTCTAAAGTTGGGCTACCTAAAATTTCTAAAATTCAAAGATGTATTTGGTCAACTCTATATGTATTGTGAGAGTCTATCAGCCCTAGGTATTAATTTTGAATTTTTAGAACCTTCCCGAGTGGCATAAAATTGCCTATTTGAGAAAGGCATGAATATTTTCTAGGCTAGATTTGGGTGGTAGATCGTAGCTTAGTCTTGCAAATCACTATAATGAAGGTGCATATTGTACTTATGAATTCTATAATTCTCATTTGTGGCAATAATAAGAAGTCCATTTTTTGTTCTCATATTTTTTGACATTTCATTGTTTCTATTATGTGTTTTTGCTAGTAAGGGGAGCACCCTTCATCACCTTCTCTTAACTATACAACTTCCAACTCTCTCTATACCATTAGTTCTAGCCAACTAATGCACTGCCTCTAGTAAAACTACTCATTTCAAGTAGGATGAGTCACCAATAATTTATGACTTTAATGTCTTATCAAGTGCATTGAAATATTGTTCCTCCAAAACTATATAATAGCTTTTTGGATCTTTAGCTGTCAAAAATGCTTCTTTGAATTCATCAACATGTTCCTTAATTTCTTCATGATGACTATTGTCACTGTCATTATTATTCCTTCTGTTATCTATGTTGTTGTTTCTTCTATTATTAGGGTTCTTGTTAAATTTCCTTCTATCAATTTTGCAATATCTCACTATGTATTTAAAATTATTACATAACTAACATACATGTGCATTTCTTCTTTGATTAGTTCTATTCTAACTCTTAGGTTCTCTACAATTCCTTGCAATATGTCTAGGATTGTTACACTTGTAACACATAAACTAGTTCTTCTCTCCATTATATTTCTCTTCATCATTGAATCTATTCTATGATCTTCCTCTTTCATTACCTTTAGGGTTAGTATTCCTAAACATTCTACTGTTTCTTGTATTACAATTGAAATTAGGTTTCTTACATTCTACTGCCTTATGTCCATAACCATCACAATTATAGCAATAGAAATTGGTAATAGGTTTAAAAGACTTACTCGTGCAATCTCTTTTCATGTGTCCAAATTCATTACATATGAAGCATCTACCTCTAAAATCACGTCTTTTTCCTTGGGTGGTTCATCTTTCTTAGTTTTATCAACTTGATCTATTTTCTTAGGTTCATCATGTTTCACTGATAAATCAATTAAATATACTCCCTTTGATACTTTAGTAGATGTTCTTGATTCTACCTTACTCAGATCAGATTTCTTAGGGAATTCAATAAATGGATTTGGTTCTCTTCTAATGTCAACTTTCTTGGCTAATTTCTCTCCAATCAGTTATGCAAGTCCCATCTTGTCATAAGAAGAGCTCTGGTGAAATATTTGTCGATCTATCTTCTCACTACTAGAATACAATTTCTTTAACTATTTCTTAGCTTGTGTTAATTCTGATTTCACAATGATATTGTACTTTTCTAATTCTACATGTTCAATTTGATAGTATCTAGTTCAAATATAACTTGACCTAATTAGGATCTAAGATTTATATTCTTAGTTTTCAATTCAGGTTCATTCTTGCCACCATTTTTCTTAAGACTTCACTTAAGTTCAACAATTTTTAGTTCATGTTTAAAGATCTCATTTTCCTTCTCAATATTTTTTAATTCATCATTGTCACTACTCTATGAAAATTATTCCTTGCCAAATTTCAAATCCTCAATCTTATCTTTTAATTTTCGAATAAAAAGTTTCACATCTTCATACCTATCTTTCAAGTTATCTCTTTCTTTAGTAAGAAGGTCAATCTAGTCAAGAGCTTCTTCAAGATTTTTCTTCAACTATTCCATATCTATAGGTATATTACTCAAGTTGTTAAACTTCTTCTAAGTATCTTTTCTTTGACACCAATTTTTAGAAATAGATAATACTAAGAGGGCAAGGGGGTGGGGGGGTTAATCAATATTCTACAAACTTTTTACCACAATTGAATATTGTTAATTACTTTATAACTTACATATAAAAGTAACTCAAAAATGATGAATAGTAAATATAACCATGCACATAGTGAACTCATAACACCATTATTTTTTAACTAGGAGAACCTTGGCCAAGTGAAAACCCTGGTGGGGATGATACCCACTAGATGATTCACTAATCAATAGGATCATGTTTAGGATATTGACCCTGTTAGGAGTCTATGAAGTACATATAGTGTCATGAGTCCTTGTTAGAAGCCTCAACCCTTTTAGGAGTAGCTTCAACCCTGTTAGGAGTTGGTATAACAAATACAATGTATGGAAGAAGATCCCACTACCCTAACATGAAATTATACAATTCAATTCTTCACAAGAATACACACACACACACACACACACACACATACATTACTTTATGTATATTGTACTTCAGACTTGATCTAATCAAATATTAGATGTATTTCATATATAATTGACTACACATCAATTATAGATCATACATATATCACATAGTTCATCACATATAATGCATACCTGTTGGAAAATGAAGATGGGGTAACTGAGAGGGGAGGGGTGAATCAGTTACCACAAAAACAAATTCAACAGTCCCAAAGATGCCTTAAATTTAGTTGCTGCTGCTACTCGGTAAACACATAAATTACTACTTAAAACTTGATAGATGTTTAGTTAATTTATTAAGAATTTACTGAAATAAGTGACCATGCAAAAGAAAGTAATCATGAACACAGTAGACACCAGATTTACGTGGAAACCCAATATGGGAAAAACCACCAGCAACTAGTCACCAATTTTCACTCTTCTGAAGTGAGCCCTGTTAGGAGCCAACCCTGTTAAAGGTTACAAAACACACTGTTAGGTGTGACCCTGTTAGAGGATTTAATCACCCTGTTAGGAGTGGCCTTGTAAGAGGTCTTTAGAACAATTCAACTGAATTGCCACCCTGTTAAAGGATTTATGGAATGGCTGTTAAACCAACTCTGTTAGGAGATTTTGGAATCACTATTACAATGGTTAGAAAGCAACAATGAATGATCTGAAAATACATGCAACTTATCTTGCTGAATACAGATCTCAGTTTAGCTCCACAAGATCCTTACTGATTAAATATATCTTTGCAGCTCCAAGATTTCCCTCTGCTCAACTCTGCTTAGGCACACACAAGTCTCTTCCTTGCACTTCCTTGCACTATCCGTATACACTCTCTATTCCACACTTTTTCGCATCTTGAGCACCTCTTTATATACTATACATAATACCAGGTCGGCCCAACCAACTTGACAAAACATATTCCAAAGTTGGCCTGAACTAACAATCAAAACAAAATTCTTCACTGGCCGACACTGCTCGGTCAATACAGAACAAAAAAAAAAACTGCTTCCTGTGTTAACCGGCAGAACTCGGTAAAAACTATAATTATCGGGGAACTCAGTAAACCTGCCACTTCCTTTGGAAACTGACTAGACTCGGTAAAAGCTGTCTTCGACTACCGAGTGAGCTCGGTGAAAACTAAGCTTTCCTTAGCTTACCGTGTGAACTCGATTAACACTAACCATCCACTACAAAACCCTTTGATACTCGAGTGATCTCAGTAAGAACTAAACTTTCCTTAGCTTACCGTGCGAACTCGGTTAACACTAACTCACCGTGTGACATACAGGAACGCTCGGTATACACTGCAAAAGGCTTTACTGACTGACTGAGCTCGGTAGACTCTGTAAACTATTTTCCTGACCGATAGAACTCGATAGACTCTGTCTGATAACTGATATGGCATTTGTGTAACATCAAAGAAAATACACAATTACTTAATTGTATCCAACAATACCTTGTTCAAATATCTTCACAAGATAAGATCTTTACCTATACTTTGCATCTTCATAATTTACTACTTAGTTAACCTTCATGAATTCACATGCTTGGCATACTATGAAGTCATTTATGTAATAATATCCATATAGTTAGCTCATCATGACTTATGAATTAATCTATCACCAAAATAATACATCAATTCATATAATGCAATTCTCTTCTATGCTCTATGCTGCATTGTTAAATACCTATACTGGTATTTCTATGTTAACTCTTGTCATATTATGCATACAAACCTACACACTAGTACACATCATAATGATAGTGTCATATAAATTTACTCAACCATGCATGAGCTAACTCTCAATGAGTCATCTGTACACATCACATCTTCTCTCTATGTTGTTGCAAACTGTCTAACACTTCAACAATTTTCTATCACTAAATGCATAAGTGTAAATTTTAATATATGTTTCCATAAATGAAAATTGTCATGACATCTATCAGACTATATTGCCAATAGTAGTACCTCATTTAATGAGGGAAAAGGGTAGTTATCCTTCTGGGATGCTATGTTGAAATTATGAAAATTCACGCAAATAAAATTTTCTCTAGTATATTTCCGTACTAGAAGCAAGTTAGAAACCCATGTAGAAAGTCAAATTGGAAAGATAATCCTGGTATTAAACAAATTTTTGACCACCTTCATTATTAATGGTTTGATAATGGGTTTCACTAGTCTCTATCTTTGATGGAAAGGATTAGCATCAAGCTTCAATGGAATATCATGAGTGATTATGTCAGGATCATAAGTTATGAGTTCTTTATAACTCCATGATATGAAATCTTTATATTTTATAAGTAATTGAAGCATACTTTCTCATTCTTAAGGATTACACACCTTCTAAATTCTCATCAACTTAGGATCATATTACATGCCCAAATTGTATGAATCACATTATTCAATCTCTTTTCCTTCCACAGTTCTCTTACTACATGTTTATTCATCTTGATCAAATATATATTCTAAAGCTACAATCCCCTTATGAATATGGTGTAGGAGCATCTTGGGTTTTCTCAGTGACTACTTTGGAGTTCATGGGAGGACACTCGGTAGTTGCTTTGGAGGGTGCTTGGACTAGTCCTCGGCATGCTTTGGGAGCTTGGTATGGTCTTGGAGCTTGGTATGGTCTATGGAACTCAGCATGGTCTTAGAGCTTGGCATGGCCATGGAGCTTAGCATGGTCTATGGAGCTTGGCATGGCCTTGGGTTTCTCAACATGGTCTATGGAGCTCAACATGATCTTTGGTTGCTCGACATGGTCTGGTTACCTTGCTTCTAGAGATATGTTTTATGGTTCCTATTGTAGGCCATGTGACTGATTTTTTACAATGAGTTAGATGATGAAAATTTCAAGGATTGAACAGGGCCTAGAGTTCTAACTATAGTTTAAAGTATGAGTTCTAATTCAATGGGATCTAGGAGATATCATGATTTTACATGGATATCAATTTTGGGCATTTAATTATTGTTGCAAGCTGACTTGTGGCATTTAATTTATGTATTTCTATTCAATTTGTGTTATGGGCCAACTTATGGCTTATATTGGTATAAGTAAGAGTTGTGCAGAAGTCTTTTGGGATCATTCATCTATCTTGGAGAAGAGGAGGAAGCGGAGGAGTAAGTTTTCCTGAGTCTATGGATAGAGCACCAAATGTGAGGTAGTTTATAGTAGGATTGTGGTGGAGTTGAGAATTTGTGAGAAGAGCTAGTAGTTGAGGCTTGGGAAACAAGGAGATTTCTTGGAGGCTTATGAGCACAAGTTGATATTTCCTTGGTCATTTCTACTAGAGTGTCAATCTAGACTAGCTAGTGTTCGGATTAGATCTTAAGGGATCTTGCAGAACTATTACTTGCTTTGTATTTGGCCATAAATGGGAAGGCCTTATAGCCCGACACATTGCATGTAATCAGTTGTGTTTTATGAATAAATTATTGTAATTTGGTGTCAGATCTTGCATTATTGCTTCTTTTTGTTTGTGTTTCCATTGTGTGGTTATTTTTTGGGGTCTAGGACATCTCCTTTGGGGATTCTCCTAGGCTGCATTGCATTAGATGGTATCAGAGAAAAGGCTATTCCTAAGCATGTAGATAGATAACCAAAGGTGAGGTAGTTTTCACCAGGACATGGGTTGGAGAAGTAGATCTCAATTGACCTTGATCTGAGGGCTTGCAATATGGATCAATGGATGTAAAGATGGAAGACTAACCTTGTTGAGACATGATCATTGAGAGTTTGTGGATTGCAGATCCATGGTCCTAGACTTTTGATTTGGTTCATAATTGTTCATGCAAGGTGGCAAGTTGTGATTTGACTTGCGAAAAATTTGAGGTTGTCACAAGGAGTGTGGGAAGGATTTGTTGTAGAAGGTTTATGAATATCTTGGGAGATGGCTCCAAGAGGATTGGACCCTATGATAATTGTGAATATTCGTGATATAATGGAAAGGAGGATTAATGAGACAATAGCTCAAGAGGATGCTGTTGTGGATGCTACTTTTTCTAAAAGAGTTGAGAAACCAAAGAAAGAATTTGTATGCTACTAGAGTTAGAGTCTACTAATTAGAAAGAGAGTTGTATAGCTAATTAGAAGACTTTCTCATGAAAGAAGATGGCATAAAAAGGTTGAGGTGGAAGAGGTTGGTTTTGATGATTAGTTTGTGGAGTCTGATATAGAACTTGCAGACTGACTAGAGGTTGTTACTAAAGATATTCCTAGCCTTGCTAATGCTAGGACAAAGGTTGGTTTTCATGATCAGTCAATTGAGTTTGACATGAAAATTATAGAGAATTTGGTCATGGATGATTTGGTTGTTATTGGTAATGAGTTGTATGTTGTAGAGCATCTTGTTGTGAGCAATGAGATGGTTGGTGTTGAGAGTTTGGCATGTGTTGATGGAGATCTATAGATTGTTGCTGATGTGGAGTTTTTTTTTGCTAGTGTGGATTTACTATTTGCTGATGTGGATGAGGGTTTGTTGATGAAGTATTATGTATAGTTTGTTCCTTGGAGTGAGCATACTAATTGGATGGTTGAGATTCTTGTGTTTTACAGAGTGATTTAGATGTAAATGATGTGTAGATTGGTTTTCTTGTCCTTATTAGAGTGGAAGCCTTTGGTGAAGATAAAGATAGTTTTTGATCTTTCTTTGGGAATCAAAGTGTGGAACACACTTTTCTATTTACTTGAGGAGTCTAATGTCAGAGCATCTTGGGTTTTCTCACTGACTACTTTGGAGTTCATGGGAGGAGACTCAGTAATTGCTTTGGAGGGTACTTGGACTAGTGCTCAGCATGCTCTAGGAGCTCAGCATGGTCTATGGAGCTCAACATGGTCTATGGAACTTGGCATGGCCTATGTATCTCAGCATGGTCTTAGAGCTCAACATCATCTATAGAGCTCAGCATGATCTTGGGTTGCTCGGCATGGTCTATGGAGCTTGGCATTGTAACATCCTCAAACCACACAAACCAAAAGATAACCAAATGACAATAATCCAAACATAATTATAAGATTAAAACCATGAGTATTTTTTTTTTACAATTCTCCAATACAATAAAATCTTTACAAATCAGGTACAGTAAAGTACTCATAACAACAATGTAACATTTCAAAATATTACATCAGAGTATATAACATATCTATACTCTTTTATTAGAAGTACAACAACTTTAAATACATTCGAATTAACACTGATTCTAAATGTAAATAGTCATTTCCTCTAAGTCCTTAACCAACCCTATCATGAACCTGAAATCCAAGACAACACAACCACAAAACACCAAACAGGGCTTAGTAACACTAATTAAATCGATAAACTCCAATATACCTACATGTTGGATTTTATAACAAAACTGTATTCATTTAATCCAAATAACAAATGTACTGAAAATACAATTTTCTTTTCACATTCAAATTATAAAGCAAGTAAATAATTTCTTACACACAGATATGCAGAAATAAACTCACACAGAATATGACAAGGTAATGATCCAGTAGTCCATGGGTGTCAACATAAGAATCTACGTTCAACCACTCGTAGAACTCAATATGTCAGGTGAAACAATAATGTTCTTATCTTTTTATATGATTCCCAACCCATGAAATTTTAAATATTACCACTTAATTAACTAACTGTCATAAACTTTCCCATAAGGACCTAGACTAGTGTCGGAGGGCATCGGGCAACATAATTCTATTACCACAAATTACTCGCTTTATGACAGCCACCCAATCTAAAGGATCACACTTGCATAATCTAACATACACATAATTCTTGTTATACTATTTGGAAGAAAACTTAGATTAATTTTCCAATTCCAACTAATACACTTATTTCATTTGCTTCAATTTAACAATTGCACCAGAAAACAGAAATATCACATTAAACCAATCTTTTTAAAAAAAAAACCCTTCAAAGAACCAAATGAAAACATATTTGTAACCACACTTTTCAACTACATAACAACTATATTCTAATTAAATAACAAAGAATTGAATTTTCCAAAATCATTAAAACTACTTTTCATTTTAAAATACCCATATTAAAATTATCCACAAACCCTAATACATACTAACATCAAAATATAAAAAATTATAAATTTCCATTTCTGAAACAAGTTATCATAGCAACCTCTTGATTATTAATATTAATTTAAAGTCTAACAATCTATTCATAGGGGAATGCATATATATTAATACATATACATATATATATATACATATATATAGTACATATATATATACGTACTCACTTACATATACCAATATATATATATATATATATAACCTTATGAGTTTAAAATCAGAGTAAAAATAGATAAATAAACTTTTCTACTTGTAAATCAAATTACTTGTTGTTACCAAATAACCACCATTTCTAATTCAAAACAACACCTTTCTATTTAAAACTGCAACACACACCATGCCCCTAATACCAATTTTACTCATCTACAAGATCTGTTAACAAAATGCCTCTTTCCATTTCAGATAACGGCATATCTAGAGTTTTGCAAATATCGAATAAAACTATATGCAATTAAACCTGAATTTAATACATCATGCACAAGTCGACAAGACATCGGCTCATCTACATAGCAAAATGTATATAATTTTAAAAAGACAAACTTTGGATTTTTACAAATTGAAATACCTATCAAGAAACAAAAAGACATCTCTTTCTATTCACTATAAAATTGACTGAGCACTGCAAACTCAAAATCCCAAAATGTTGCTAATGTTCGACACAATACTTTTTGCACACGGTTACTTATTTACTATTTGACATAATGCTTAAAACTACTATTAAATAAAAAAATAGCCGTAAAACATCTTGTCTAAAACCCTCGACCATAATCGTGAACAAGTACAAACTCCAACTTAAATAAACCATTCAAAATAATAACAGTGATACGAATATCAAGCAAACTATTGACAAAACTCACTAACCTAAGTCGCATGTTTATGCCCTTTTTCCATAGTCGTGAATTCAAGACTGCAAACTCGTGACCATGGCCGAGTTGTGTATAACCAAAAGATATACACATAGGCATCACATTCGACCAAAATTATAAACCCAAAACTTGAAACATACAGGGCTCGGCTTCATAACAGCCGTAAATCATATGTTATTACCAAACTCATATGCATGCTTGCCAATGAAAATGCATGTTTGGGACAAAACCCAAATAATAATAAAACTCAAAAAACAACTCCACACTTCACATTCGATTGTGGATATATACAGAGCTATGCATTGTACATAATGCCATGCTCTGCATGTGTCCATTCTCGAATGTCGATACACATTATACAAGACTGTTAAGCTTAAACAACATGCTAATGACATAACAATGCAGTAGTAATCCAAGAGAGAGAGAGTAGGGTAACAATTTGCCCTTAATATGCATCATAAACCCAATTACAACACACAACACAGAGTAATTTCATTCGCACACTCGATTTTGGGTTTATCCATTTAACAAATTTTGGTATTCAATATTCACAACTTTAAATGAAACATAACAATAACTATAGGAAAGAGTTAAAGAAAAGCTCCCTGCCTATGCAAATGCGAAATGATACGTAATAGAAGCTGCCTGAAGAGTCCTTTTCTCAAACTTGTAACCCCAAGCTTCCAAATTCGTAGTCCAAGCCTTCAAACCCACAAAATCTCTATAAGGAAAGTAAGGAACAATAACCTCCACTATGGCCATCAATTTCCCCATGAAAATGCAGAGAAACTCACTCAATAGAGCAATGATAACCCCAACTAAAAGACCAACAATGGTGGTCCAAACTCAAGCAATGTGAAAAATCAATGCTCATAACAGCGAGCATAACCCTTAACCCACTTTCTTAGCCTTCTCCAACACATGGCAACAGAAGTACCATATACGACCTGCAAGTGTTAAAATTGCATTTGCATTGCCACCTCATACCAAAACACAAAACCCCTTGCCAAGTCCTTGATAATGCCAGGTGTAGTTAGGCATCGATAACTTAGGCTATGCTCAAGTTTAGGTTTTATGACTTAGTTAAATTCCATATGATAGGTTAGTCTATGTACTAACTCTTACTAACATAGTATTAGGTACTAATATTAATATTAATATTAACCCTAATTAACATTAATATCATTGCTAATCAATAAGTATACATATATGTATACGTATAATTACAACTTGTATTAATATAAATACAAGCACATAAATATACCAAAATTACATATACATACATATATATATATATATATATATAATATATATATAGTTATACAACATTATAAATATACATACATACATACATACATACATACATACATACATACATACATACATACATACATACATACATACATACATACATACATACATACATACATACATACATACATATATATATATATATATATATATATATATATATATATATATATATATATATATATATATATATATATATATATATACACACACACTTAAAAATTGGCAACAATAGATTTAAGGTACTGATAATATTTTAAAGCCACCTTATACATCAAACCAAAAGTACGAATCAAACAAAAATAAAACTAAAACCATACTAACATTGATTTATAAAATTTGATTCCTGAATCTAGATTGATTCAAATAATAAGATTCTGAATATAACACAATATTAAAAATATTAAAATATCTATTCTGAGAATCAGATTTTGAGTAATCTCTAACTTCTCAAAAATTTTAACATAATAATTCTAGAATTAAAGTATCTTAACAAGTATTAAACCATCCAAAAAAGTTAACTAATCTCAGATTCCAAGGTGACAGATATAAAACTATCAGGGCCATGACACCCTCTCCCACCAGCTTAGGCTTACTCCTGGAATCCTGAAAACAAATGAGGATGCGAAGCTTTCATTGCCCCTGTATCTTCCCAAGTTGCAGAGGTATCATCATTATGATACCATAATACCTTTACCTGTTCCACCTTGCGACCTCTAAGATTTAGCTCTCTTTGTTGAATGATCTGCATTGGTTCCAACATCAATTGGCCATCCACTACTTGTAATATATTCCAATTTAGAACATGAGTGATATCAGGTATGTATTTCCTCAAAACAGACACATGAAAGACATCATGGATTCAAGATAGGCTAGGAGGCAAAGCAAGTCTATAAGCAACAGGACCAACACGTTCCAGAATTTCAAATAGTCCCACAAAATGTGGAGACAATTTGGAACCTTTACCATATCTAATAGGACTTTTTCTAGGTCTTACCCATAGAAATACTTTGTCCCCAACCACAAACTGACACTCAATCTTATGCAAATTTGCGTACTTTTTCTGTCTATCCTATGCTGTAACAAGGTGTTCCCTGATTTGTTTCACTTGTTGTTCCATATCTTGGAGCATTTCAGGACCTAAGAGAACTCTATCTTCCAAATTATCCCAGCTCGAGGGTGTTCTACAAGGTCATCCATACAAAGCTTGAAAGGGAGCCATTCCTATAGAGTTGTGATAATGGTTATTATATGAAAACTCTACTAAATGCAAGAATTCTTCCCATTTGTTTTACCTATCCATGAAATACATCCTGAGCATGTCTTCCAAAATCTAATTTACACACTCAGTTTGCCCATCAGTCTCAGGATGATATGCAGAACTGAAATTCAGTTGAGTACCAAGTTCACGTTGCATAGACCTCCAAAGAGAAGATGTAAAAATTTGGTCCCTATCTGATCTGATCTTCTTTGGAATCCCATGCAGTCTTACTATCTGCTCCATAAAAATACATGCTACTAATGCAACATTATAAGAAGATCTCACTAGAATAAAATGTGCAACTTTGGTTAGCCTGTCAACTACAACCATGATTGAATCATGATGCCTAGCTAATAAATGTAACCCCACGATAAAATCAATGGAGATGGTATCCCATTTCCATCCAGGCACACTGTGAGATTGAAGTAAACCAGTAGGATGCTGATGTTCAACTTTCAGCCTTTGAAATTCTAGACATCTAGCGACAAAGTCAGAAATATCCCTCTTCATACCTAGCCAATAGTAATGTTGTTTAAGATCAGCATTCATTTTCTTAACATGAAGATGTGCTGAATAGGGCACCTTATGAGCTTTAGACATAACCAAATTTCGTAGCTCTCCAACCTCAGGAACATAAATGCTACCTCTATAAATCAGCAACCCATTAGTGCTGATAGAGTAACCTTAAAATCTACCTTCTAACGTGCTGCCACTATCTATAATAGCCTTGACATCTAAAAACCAAGGATCAGAAATCAGATTTTGCAATATTTTCTCCTTCAAATCCACTGTGAGAGTTAAAGAAGAAAGTTTGTGACGTCTTCTACTAAGTGCATCAGCCACCTTATTCTCTTTACCTTGTATATATTTAACTTCAAAGTTATATTCACACAAAAATTCCATCCATCTGCGTTGTTGTGCATTCAAATTTGGCTATGTGAAAATATATTGAAGACTTCTATGATTAGTACGCAACTCAAAATGCTGTCCAAGGAGAAAATGTTGCCATTTGGTCAATACATGCATTACTGCAGCAAGTTCTAAATCATGAGTAGGATAATTAATCTCATGATCCTTTCAAGTTTCCTGGATTCATATGCAATCACCCTGCCATCTTGCATTAAAACTACTCCTAATCCATCTAAAGAAGCATTTTTGCAAATCACAAATTCTTTGCAAGGATCAGGTACTGCCAATACAGGTGCACTAGTCAACCGTTCTTTAAGATGTTGAAAAGCCTCTTCACACTTATCTGACTAGATAAATTTCTTACCTTTTCTCTGAAGAGAAGTGATAGGATGTGCTATTTTTGAGAAGTTAGCCACAAACCTTTGGTAATAACTAGCTAGCCCCATAAAGCTTCTTACTTCAGACACATTTGTAGGTGTTGGCCACTCTACAATAGCTCTAATCTTAGCTGGATCCATAGCTATTCCATCCCCTGTTATAATGTTTCCAAGGTAACTTATTTCTGATTTGAAAAATTCACACTTATTAGGATTAGGATACAACTTATTCCTTTGGAGACATTCAAAAACTTGTCTCAATTGTTGTTCATGCTCCTCCATGGAGTTAGAATAAACAAGAATGTCATCCAGAAAGATAACTACAAACTTATCAAGGAAGGTTCCAAAAACTCCCTGCATTAGACTCATAAATACTAATGGCACATTTGTTAAACCAAAAGGTACAACAACGAATTCATAATGCCCATACCTAGTTTAGAACACTATTTTAAGAATATTAGGCTCATGAATTCTAAGCTGATGGTACCCAGATTTAAGATCAATTTTAGAAAATACCTTAGCACCCTTCATTTGATTGAATAAATCATCAATTCTAGGCAATGGATACCTATTCTTGATAGTAACTTTATTCAACTATTTGTAATCGATACATAGTCTAAGTGATCCATCTTTCTTCTTAACGAAGATAATAGGTGCACCCCAAGGAGAGACACTAGGTCTAATCAGCCCTTTCTCAAGAAGTTCTTCAAGTTGAACTTTGAGTTCTACCAATTCTTGTGCTATCATACGATAAGGAGTTTTAGAAATAGGTTCAGTACCAGGCACAAGATCAATCCTAAAGTCTATTTCTCTCTTGGGTGGAATACCCAAAATTTTTGTTACAAAAATATCAAAAAATTCCTTAAGTAAGGAATGGTCTAAACTAGTTTGCTTTGTCATAGGTTTAGAAATATCATTGACAGAAATAGCAAATAATTTGCAGCCTTTCCGTAAACACCTTTGAAGTTGTTTAGCGGAAATAGTTCTAAAAGAAATAGGCCTCTTAAAACCTAAAATACATTTACTTGCTCCAAAATCATCAATGCATTTGATTATCTTTTTTCTACAATCAATTACAGTTTGGTGCTAATCCAGCCAGTCCATTCCTAGAATTATATCATAGGTTCCTAAAGGAATAACTTTGAGGTTTTCTATAGTGGTAAATGCCTTAAGATGAATTTCACAATCTAACACAATCAGCCTAGTTTCTACCTTAGATCCAAGAGCTAACTCAACTTGCCATGCCAACTCAGCCTTTCTCACAGAAATATTACAATGTTTAACCAAATTGGCAGAAATGAAAGAATCAGTGACACCTGAGTCAAATAAAATGGAAATTTTCATACATTGATAAGTACCTTTAGCCTCAATCATCGTGTTTTGATGTTCTACTTGATTATGATCCACAGTAGTAAAAATATAGTGGTTCCTTCCAGAATCTCCAACAATAGCTTCAGAACCTGATGCTCTTGGCTTACCCTGATTATTGCCTTTAAGAGGGCAATTCCATTGTAAATGACCCAACTACCCACAATGCCAACATTTTTCTCCTCTTTTGGTACTCTTATCCTACGAGGAATTTTCTTGTAGTGGTGCAAAACTCTATTTCACACTTTCAGTAGGCTTAATGGATTTAGGTAGTTCATGAACCTTAAACCCTTTGTCTGATTTGGTAAATTTGTTGAATTTTTTCTTTTAAGATTTACTACCATAGCCACTAGGTGCTGCCTTAGAATCATCCCTGAAGAATTTTTAACTTTTACTGCTGCTAGGAATAGATGGGTTAATAGCACTCTTGGTTGAAAAACCAGATTTCATTTCAGAAAGCTTAGCCTGATCAGCAACTTGCTTAACAGTCCTTGGTTTAAAAGTTCTCACTTCCTCACCAATCCTTGGATTTAGTCCCCTGATAAAGTGCTGCACCAAAGGTTTATCACCTTCATTCCAACCAGAAAACTTCTTAAGTTGAAAGAATTTTCTTTTGTACATTTCCACTATTGAATTCCCCTGAGAAATGCTAAAGAATTCCTCAGACCTGGTTTGCTGCCAATACTCAGACATGAACCTTTCTCAAAACCTCTCAATGAACAATTCCCAAGTGACTTGAGAAATGTGAAGTCCAAGGTGTTCTAATTCCATTTCCCACCAAATTGATGCAAAAGACCTTAACTGTATTGCAGTCCAATGAACTTTTACATTAGTGTGATAATCATGCAAAATAAAACATCTTTCGATGTTCAAAAGCCAAGCTTCAGCTTCATTACTAGCTTCAGTTCCATTAAAATATGGACCTTTGAGCTTAGATATGTCTTTTAGCTGAGTCCTGATAATAGGATCTATTACTACAGCTTGATTGACATTGGGAATCTAAATACCCTGAGCATTTGCTCCCCTACCAGGAATATTATTCCTAGCTTCAATCCCATCAAAAATTTGAAGAATTTGCTGAAGAATCCCAACTTGAAATCCCTCTTGCTCTTCAACATGAGGTATTTCATCATCAAGCCTATCTTGACGATCTTGACCCCTACCTAGGCCACGACCTCTACCTAGGCCTCGACCATGGCCTCTAAGTCCACCTCTGCCTCTGCCTGCATTGGCATCAACATTAGGGATACCTCATCCCCATGCTCCTCGTGTAATAAGAGGCATACTAGAATTCCTATAAAAGAGATTTAATTAAAATTTTGTAGGAAGCATAATGAAACCTCTAATAAAAAAAATGTACTAAAAATACAATTTTCTTTTCACATTCACATTATAAAGCAAGTACATAATTTCTTACACACAGATATGCAGAAATAAACTCGCACATAATATGACAAGGTAATGATCCAGTAGTCCATGGGTGTCAACATAAGAATCTATGTTTAGCCACTCGTAGAACTCAATATGTCAGGTGAAACCATAATGTTCTTATCTTTTTGTATGATTCCCAACCCATGAAATTTTAAATATTACCACTTAATTAACTAACTGTCATAAAATTTCCCATAAGGATCTAGACTAGTGTCAAAGGGCATCCGGCAACATAGTTGTATTACCACAAGTTACTCGCTTTATGATAGCCACCCAATCTAAAGGATCACACTTGCATAATCTAACATACACATAATTCTTGTTATACTATTTGGAAGAAAACTTAGATTAATTTTCCAATTCCAACTAATACACTTATTTCATTTGCTTCAATTTAACAATTGCACCAGCAAACAGAAATATCACATGAAACCAATCTTTTTAAAAAAAAAACCCTTCAAAGAACCAAATGAAACCATATTTGTATCAATGCTTTTCAACTACATAACAACTATATTCTAATTAAATAATAAAGAATTGACTTTTCCAAAATCACTAAAACTACTTTTCATTTTAAAATACCCATATTAAAATTATCCACAAACCTTAATACATACTAACATCAAAATATAAAAATTTATAAATTTCCATTTCTGAAACAAGTTATCATAGCAACCTCTTGATTATTAATATTAATTTAAACTCTAACAATCTATTCATAGGGGAATGCATATATATTAATACATATAAATGAATACATACATACATACATACATACATACATACATACATACATACATATATATATATATATATATATATATATATATATATATATATATATATATATATATATATATATATATATATATAACCTTATGAGTTTAAAATCAGAGTAAAAATAGATAAATAAACTTTTCTACTTGTAAATCAAATTACTTGCTGTTACCAAATAACCACCATTTCTAATTCAAAACAACACCTTTCTGTTTAAAACTGCGACACACATAGTGCCCCTAATACCAATTTTACTCATCTACAAGATCTGTTAACAAAATGCCTCTTTCCATTCCAGATAATGGCATATCTAGAGTTTTGCAAATATCAAATAAAACTATATGCAATTAAACCTAAATTCAATACATCATGCACAAGTCGACAAGACATCGACCCATCTACATAGCAAAATGTATATAATTTTAAAAAGACAAACTTCAGATTTTTACACATCAAAATACCTGTCAAGAAACAAAAAGACATCTCTTTCTATTCACTATAAAATTGACTGCGCATTGCAAACTCAAAATCACAAAATGTTGCTAATGTTCGACACAATACTTTTTGCACACAGTTACTTATTTACTATTTGACATAATGCCTAAAACTACTGTTAAAAAAAAATTAGCCATAAAACATCTTGTCTAAAACCCTCGACCATAATTGAGAACAAGTCCGAACTCCAACTTAAATAAACCATTCAAAATAATAACAGTGATACGAATATCAAGAAAACTGTTGACAAAACTCACTAACCCCAGTCGCATGTTTATGCCCTTTGTCCATAGTCATGAATTCAACACTATGAACTCGTGACTATGGCCGAGTTGCATAAAACAAAAAGATTAACATAGAGGCATCGTATTCGACCAAAATTATAAACCCAAAACTTGAAACATACAGGGCTCGGCTTCATAACATCCGTAAATCATATGTTACTACCAAAATCATATGCATTCTTGCCAATGAAAATGCATGTTTGGGACAAAACCCAAATAATAATAAAACTCAGAAAACAACTCCACACTTCACATTTGATTGCGGATATATACAGAGCTATGCATTGTACACAATGCCATGCTCTGCACGTGTCCATTCTTGAATGTCGATACACATTATACAAGACTGTTAACCTTAAACAACATGCTAATGACATAACAATGCAATAGTAAATTGAGAGAGAGAGTAGGGTAACAATTTACCCTTAATATGCATCATAAACCCAATTAGAACACACAACACAGAGTAATTTCATTCGCACACTCGATTCTGGGTTTATCCATATAACAAATTTTGATATTCAATATTCACAACTTTAAATGAAACATAACAATAACTATAGGAAAGAGTTAAAGAAAAGGCCCCCTACCTGTGCAAGTGCAGAATGATATGCAATAGAAGCTACTTGAAGAGCCCTTTCCTCAAACTCATAACCCGAAGCTTCCAAATTCGTAGCCCAAGCCTTCAAACCCACAAAATCTCTATAAGGAAAGTAAGGAACAATAACCTCCATTATGGCCATCAATTTCCCCATGAGAATGCAGAGAAACTTGCTCAATAGAGCAACCATAACCCCAACTGTAAAACCAACAATGACGGTCCAAACTCAAGCAACGTGAAAAATCAATGCTCATAACAGCGAGCATAACCCTTAATGCAATTTCTTAGCCTTCTCCAACACATGGCAATAGAAGTACCATATATGACCTATAAGCATTAAAATTGCATTTGCATTGCCGCCTCACACCAAAACCCAATACCCCTTGCCAAGTCCTTGATAATGCCAAGTGTAGTTAGGCATCAATAACTTAGGCTATGCTCAAGTTTAGGTTTTATGACTTAGTTAATTTCCATATGATAGGTTAGTCTAGGTACTAACTCTTACTAGCATAGTATTAGGTACTAATATTAATATTAATATTAACCCTAATTAACATTAATATCATTGCTTATCAATAAGTATACATATATGTATACGTATAATTACAACTTGTATTAATATAAATACAAGCACATAAATATACCAAAATTACATATACATACATATATATATATATATATAAACTCATATATATATATAATATATATAGTTATACAATGTTATAAATATACATACAAATATATATATATATATATATATATATATATATATATATATATATATATATATATATATATATATACTTAGAAATTGGCAACAATAGATTTAAGGTACTGATAATATTTTAAAGCCACCTTATACGTCAAACTGAATGTATGAATCAAACAAAAATGAAACTGAAACCATACTAACATTGATTTATAAAATTTGATTCCTGAATCCAGATTGATTCAGATAATAAGATTATGAATATAACACAATATTGAAAATATTAAAATATCTTTCTGAGAATCAGATTTTGAGTAATCTCTGACTTCTCAAAAAGTTTAACATAATAATACTAGAATTAAAGTATCTTAACAAGTATCAAACCATCCAGAAAAGTTAACTAATCTCAAATTCGAAGCTGACAGATATAAAACTGTCAGGGCCATGACAAGCATGGTCTTTGGTTGCTCAGCATGGTCTATTTACCTTGCTTATGGAGATATGTTTTTTGGTGCCTATTGCAGGTTGTGTAACTAATTTCTCACAATTAGTTAGAGGATTAAAATTTCAAGGATTGAATAGGGCCTAGATTAATAACTACAATTTGAAGCACAAGTTCTAATTCAATTGGAGCTAGGAGATATCACAATTTTACTCGAATATCAATTTTGGGCATTTAATTATTGTTGCAAGCCAACTTGTGGCATTTAATTTATGTATTTGTATTTAATTTTTGTTCTAGGTTGACTTGTGGCTTAGAATGGTATAAGAGTTGTGGGGAAGTCTTTTGGGATCATTCATTCATCTTGGAGAAGAGGAGGAAGTAGAGGAGTGATTTTTCCTCAATTTGTGGACAGAGCACTGAATGTGAGGTTGTTTACAATAGGATTATGGTGGAGTTGAGAATTTGTGAGAAGAGCTCGTAGTTGAGGCTTGGGAAACAAGGATATTTATCAGAGGCTAGTAAATAAAATTTGATATTTCCTTGGTGGTTCCTACCAAAGTGTGGATCTAGACTAGCTAGTGTTTGGATTGGATCTTGAGGGATCTTGCAGAACAATTACTTGTTTTGTATGTGGCCATAATCAAGAAGGCCTCATAGCCTAACACATTGCATGTAATTAGTTATGTTTTATGAATAAATTATTGTAATTTGGTATTGGATCTTGCATTATTGCTTCTTGTTTTTTGTGTTTCCATTGTGTGGTTATTTGATGGGGGCTAGGACATCTCCTTTGGGGATTCTCCTACCTTGTACTACATCAGAATAGTATTGGTTCTCAAATTTATAATCCCATCTTCATCTTCCAATTCATCATTTTCAAGTTGGTCATCAAGAGTACATCAATCTCTTGTCCTTCTAAAAGACCATTGCACATGATGAGCTCAAGAATGTATTGGTCATATTGGAAGAACTGGAAGCTAGTAACATGTGATCAAGAATAGATGGGGCATCCACCAATTCAACTAAAAACCTTCCAAGTTTTGTTCTTTCAAAAGGATGTAATGCAGTGTTTGAAATTGCATGGGCATCGACTACCATATTCCTCCTTCTTGGAATAGACCTTACATTCAAGGCTTAAAAATATTCCATCAACTTGCAAAATATTTTTTAGTAAGAAATTAGTCTCCTATAATTACAAGAGTAGATTGATTTAACCTGTCTAATCACCAATGGAGAGTCTCCTTCAATTATGAGAGCTTTTATGTCCTTCTCTAAAGTGAAGAGAATTATATGAATAAAGCATTCATATTTTGCAACATTGTTAGTACATCTAAATTGTAAACAATATGAAGCATTAAAAAGACCTACTTTTGGGATTAATTAATTTAATACCCATACTAGCTCCTAATTTTCATTTAGAGATATCAAATCTTAGTGTCCATATTGGTTGCTCTTTTGGCTTTTTTTAGTTGTGTTTATTAGTTCAAAGCCTATCTATTACTTGAACCTTGAAGGAATTTTTCTTTGGGATCCATTGCATTCTTTCTTGCGATGGACTTGATGAGTCTCCCTTGTTCACCTTTGATATGAGAATCATCCTTTTTTGTTGTTCATATTGAATTTCCCTAATCAATTGTGTGATTTTGCCAATTTGTGGATTAGGATGAGCAACTATTGAGGTCTAGCCATAACCTTTTACAAAATGTCTTCTCCTTAGGACTTTGATCATCTATGGTTGAGGATGAGACAAGGCTCCACCATCTTAAGAGGTTTCACTATATGACACATTAAGACCTACATTTTCCTCTTCATCATTCTCTATGAATTTAGCTATGCACTTGGGACTTGAATTTTCCTTTTGTATCTCAGTTAGAGTTTAACCATTTTTTAAGTACATTATCTTAGTCAATACTAGAACAATTATTTCTTTGCAATGTGAGAACTTAGATTATATATAACTTTGTGTAACCTACAAAATCCTAGAAGGAGAAAAACATTTGGGTTTTCTTCTTCTTCTATTAAGCATTGCAAATTTGCAACCATGTTGTCTATGAACTGGATCACAATCTCTTTTCTTAGTGTAGGGTTCATTGATTCTCTATCTAGATTATCTAGTTTCTTGTTTGAAGTTATGTCAAGAGCCATCACCTTGTAAGAACCTAATTCTGATTGAATAAATGCTACTTCGTTAGGGGCATTGTATTTTGTGGGCATTATTTTTAACTTTAGCTCAATATCTATTTTGATTTGATTATTCAGTCCTTTCCAAGGTAACCATAGTTGAGTAAAATCCATCAAGAACCATCCACTTAGACATCGGGTTAATACTCTACATAGTAAAAAACTATATGTTTCCTAAATTTCCACCACATGTATATCTATGATGTCCTGAATTCTGGGGTCCCTATTTAACTACAACAAACATATTTCAATACTCCAATAGCTTTTATTTCTATTTTTTCAAGTTGAATAACTATTCAATTCATGGGTTATGTAGTAACTCCCAACATCTAAGCTATCAAAAGTGGCATGACATTACAAGAAGCTCTTGAATCTATGAGACAATTATGAATCTTTCTTCCAAATTTCTAAGACTGAGCAAGAAAGGAGCTACTTCGGCCTTGTTTATACATGGTAGAGGAAGGAGGTACTTTAGCCTTGTCTTTATACATGATCAGCATAGCATCATAAGTGTTAACTTGTTGTGAGAATATCTTCTAATGGCCAATAGTAGGTGTTTCCTAGGTATGATCAAGAATCTTCAGCAGTGCTTCCCTCTTATTAGGGCAATTTTGTAGCATATCAAACAAGGATACATTTTCCTTTGTTCTCTTTAAATCTTCTACTACATTATATTTTTTAGTTGATCGGGCAAGATTCTTCAGTATGGTAGGTATTTTTCCTTGGTTTTGATTTTTTTGTCCAACATAGGGTTCTCTTTTAGGCACTAGATTGTTATTAGCTCTTAGATTTTGAAGCATTAGTTTTAATGTAGGAGGAATCCCATCACTCATGGGTTCCCTTTGATTTTGCAAGTTGTAAGTATTTTGATTGTCATTTAAAAAAGAAAACATCTCCTCTTATTGAGGATCTGATTCTAAACTGAATGGAAAGGTAAATTCTTCATTGACTTGTTCCTCCATTATCAAATTTGTGAAGTCATAATATTCTAATAGCATAGTATTGAACTGCATAGGGGGCTCATTGTTAGTGCCTTGTGAATTGTAGTTCACTTCTTGATTTCTACCGAAATATGAGCCGCCATCATTGGGTATGTTTTGATTGGTGTCAAATTGATCACTAGTACAAAAACAACAATATGCAACTAAAAAAACTACCAACATTTGTACATATGTGACTGAAATCAGTCACATGACTAATAATTGTTAATATCCATTCATTTATAATGCTACTAAATTTACTACTAAATCATTCTAGTCAGTTATTTGATCACTAATTTTGATCATCAATTTAGTGGTATATTTAGTAGTATATAAATCACGTATATAGTCATATATCTGATAGTTGATTTAGTCACATATTTAATGGTATATTTAGTAGCATATATAATCACATATTTAGTATACTTACTCATATATTTGGTAGTGTATTTAGTTTCATAATTAATAGTATATTTTGTCATATATTTAGTAGCATATTCAATAGCATATGTAGTCACATATTTGGCACATATTTTATAGTGTATTTAGTAGCATATTTAATAGTATATTTGGTCACATATTTAGTAGTATATTCAATAGCATATTTAGTCACATATTTGGTAGTTTACTTTGTCATAATAAGGCACGATGGAATTAGACCACCATCCTCCTACTTGTAAAGCAGATGTTCTTCCATCGAGATAGAACCCTTCAAAGAATACATAATAAATTATTATTAACTTCATTTCATTCTCAATATAGCACCCAAAAAGGTTATGAACATGTATTTCTTTAAATGGGGGTAACCAGGTAACATGCAATCAAGCTAATAGTTTAAAGAATCCTTTTATTTCAAAAACTAATTCTAGTTTGTCAAACTTAAATCAACTAGAGGAAAAGGGAACTAGGGTAATGGATTTTAAATTTTAAATTTGTGTCCAACTTGTTACAAAAAATGTAGAAGTGCACGTAGTGAATAGAATATTGCTTCAAGTGTATCATCCAAAACTAGACACTTTGTACTAGATACAGTGTTATTTCCTTAATGACACTCTGAACTAGCCATTGGCAACACTCCCCTAATAGATGAAAAACCACCAGTCATAAATAGATGAACTAGAAAAAGCACAAACTGAACTCTTTATAATCCATACCATCCATGTACCTATCAATACAAGAATGTTTTCTTGCACCTCATTTTTGTGGTTAGCCACCTCCAACAATTTCAACATACTTAGATGTTAACACTAATAATACAATGAGAATATTTACACCATAGTAAATAATGCAATTGAATAATATTCTCAGTGTACACAAATAACAATTTGTAAAAACTTAAATGCAACACTAAAATATAGTGAGACTATTTATACATCACTAAATAATGCAAAACAATGATATTCTCAATGCACCAACTTCTTCAAAATTTGTTGAGATCATTCACATAATAGTACTAGGCTCTATAAAGTCTACAACAATAAATAGTCTAGAGCTAGACAAGGAGAAGAATCTCAAACTATGTCATTTAATCCCAAAAGCAGAGTTCTTATGGAACATTATCCAAAAATTTGAGTCAATAAGTGTTTACTAAAAAATATGCAAATAAATCCCAATAAAACATTGTTGGAAATGATTGAATTGATCATAAGAGTTGTTGGACTGATAAAGAATGTTCTCAATCATTTTTTTGTCATTGATGTCAAACTTGCTACTTGCAGGAATGACAATTGCTTTAGTGATCCAAATACTATCAATTAGTTGGTTGACAAGGTGGTGGCAATCAATAAGATGTAACTAGAACACCTAGAGAAAGGTTGAAGTTATGATATTGTAATGAAGTACAAGGATCAGCTAAGCCATTGATGAAAAAGTGTATTTGATGACATACTATAAGATACAAAGAATGGACACACTGAAACATGTTAAAGATATAAGGTTTTAGCTAAGTCCTTTGCAAAGCTCAACTAAGTTTATTGGAGAGAAGGAGCCGAGTGATAACAAGTGTCGAGTGATATAGTTTTGTGTGCCGGATGTTGAGTAACACAGAGGTGCCAAGCACCAGTAACTAGATAATGTCGAGTTGCTGCATTATTTAGAAAATCAAAGAATCGTCAGATCTAAGCCAACAAAGTTGTTATCTAGAAGTTTGCAAATTAAAAGGAAGATAAGAATGATGAGTTGGTGGCACAGAACACCATGTAAAATATTTTTGAGGATAAAGCTAGCGAAGTTTCTAGAAGAGAACAAGATATGAGGTAGGTACATTGTATCCTACCTAATCCATTTTGAAACCCTAAAATTAGAGAGGGAGAATTGAGCAGCAAAAGGCAAGTCAGATTTCTATTTAAGGAGACATAAGTTAATGGAAAACATAGTGGAAGAAAGGGAAAGAGAATAGGATGAGAGAGAGGTGGTCAAGCATAAAAGCATGAAATGCTGAAGGAGGTGCAAAAGAGAAAAGAGAGCATAGTTATTTTGGTTCAGTAAAAGACCCCTGATATGGATGCATTGGTACAATGAATTAGAAGACTCAAGGAGACGAAGCTTGAGAGGAAGAAAAGCAGTCAGATCTGAAGTCATAAAAGCCAAGCATAAGGATTGAAATGAAAGAGTGATCTGAAATCTACAAAGTATGTTGTAAGTTGTATCAGATCAAAAGACCATTATTGTTACTTTCTAGCAATTGTAACAGTTAGTTTAAATCCTATGGACTTAGGTTGGTTTGATAACCATGAGATAAATCCTTTAACAGGGTGACATTCCAAGTGAATGATCTAAAGACCTTTAACCAGGCCCATTCCTAACAGTTTGGTGAAATCCTCTAACAAGGTCACATTTAACAGTGTGTTGTAAGCCTTTAACAAGGCATCACTTCAGAAGAGTGAGAATCAAGTAGCATGTTACTGGTGGTTTTTCCCAAATTGGGTTTCCACGTAAATCATTGTGTCATGTGTTGATCTTGCATATTTTATCTTTGCATGTTGATTTACAGTAATTTGCTTATATGACTATTTTAAGTTTGAACAGATGAAAAGGGTATAAAAGTATAAGAAAGGTATTAATAGGGCATTTTGGACCTTGAATAACTGATTCACCTCCCCTCTCAGTTATTCTAAAGAATTCTAACAATTGGTATTAGGGCATCTAACTGTTGATTTAGTTTAAAGGGATGGACCTTGAATAACTGATTCACCTCCCCTCTCAGTTATTCTAAAGAATTCTAACAATTGGTATTAGGGCATCTAACTGTTGATTTAGTTTAAAGGGACTACTAGCAGAAAAGATCAAAATGTAGAAGAGAGAAGTTCCCAAGCTCAACAAAGACAACTTTGTTGCATGGAAAAGTTTGATGAAGGTACATCTTAGATCCATTGGAGATTATGCCCAAAATTCAATCACCACTAAACATGTAGATCCAACAGGTGCTCCTACTGCAGAAGATATGAAAAACAAGCAAGAACACAACCAGGCAATGCTGGAAATTGCCTCTGCACTCAGTTATGCTAAATTTGATGATATTAAAGGATGTAATACTGCATTCAAAATGTGGAAAGCCCTATTAGACATCTATGGAGGAGATTAGAATGTACAAAGAGCAAAAAGAGAAAGTCTCAGAGGAAATTTTGATGACATGAGAATGGAGGAAAATGAGAATGTTGCTCAGTATGGTGCAAGAAAAAGGAAGTGGTAAGTGCAATAAGATGCTTGAGTGGTCAATTGGATGAAGATACTATTAATAGTAAGTACTTGAGAACCTTGCTCCCTATCTATGCTATTAGAGTATCAGCAATACAAGAGCTAAGATGTATACCAGGTAACAATCTAAGTTTTGAAGGTATAATAGGTAGACTCACTGCATTTGAGTTATCTAACTTTGACAATTACAGACCTGAGAATGTTGAATCTACTTTCAAGGCCAAGCTATCACTGAAAGATGTTGAACAAGTGAAATCAAAGAAAGGAAGAAAAATGAAATATGTATCTAGTGACAGTAGCACTGATGAGGAAGATGTGGATCAATTGGAAGCTTTACTAGCTAGAAGATTTCACAGAGGTAAAGGAAAATTCAAAGGTAAGATGCCTATCATTTGTTTCAATTGCAATGAAGTAGGTCATATTGTTGCAAGATGTCCACAGAAAAAGGATTCCAAGGAAGGCAACAAATACAAGAATAGAAGAGATGATGACAACAGAGATTACAAAGAAAAAGGTAAGAAGTGTTATATTGTTGAAGAAAATTCTGATGACAATGATGATGAAGTTGTTTATGTAGGCATGAAGGACCAATCTGATGAAGAAGAAGCCACAACACTAGTGACATGTATAAACAATAATGACAGATGGATCATAGATAGTGGATGCTCACATCACATGACAGGAGACAAAAGTAAGTTTGTTAACTTTACTCATTATGATGGAAATAGTGTTAGATTTGGTAATGATGCTCCATGTCAAATCAAAGGAAAAGGTTCCATTAAGCTCACAGAAAAAATCTCATGTGATAATGCATACTATGTTGAAGGATTAAACTACAATTTACTGAGTGTCTCACAGTTAGGCAATATAGGTTGCAAAGTGGAATTTGGAAACAAAACTACAAAAATCTATGATATTGATGGTAAACTGATAGGAAAAGGAGATCAAACAAAGAGTAATCTATTTTACCTTGATATGGATAATGTTTCTTGTTTTATTGCAAAATTTGATGATGAATGGTTATGGCATAGAAGATTATGTCATGTTAACTTTGACAATTTGATCAACATCAGTAAAATGAAGAAATTTAGAGGTTTACCAAAATTGAAGAAGCCTGATAATATCATGTGCAAACAATGTCAACTAGGAAAGATGACAAAGTCAAGTTTCAAAAGCAAAAACTATACATCTAAAGATATACTTGAGTTAGTTCACACTGACTTATGTGGTCCAATAGAAGTACAAAGCTATAGAGGAGATACATACATTATGTTGTTTGTTGATGATTATTCCAGGATGATGACTGTTATGTTCTTGAAACAAAAATCTAATGCTTTTCAAATGTTTAAATGGTATCTGGCTAGAGTTGAAAAGGAAACAGAAAAAAGCTTGAAATGCCTAAGATCAGATAGAGGTGGTGAATTTACATCAAATGAATTCGAGATATTCTGTAATGACAAAAGAATCAAGAGAAAAAAGTTAGCTCCTAAAACTCCCCCACAGAATGGAATTGCTAAAAGAAGGAATAGATCTTTGATTGACTATGCCAGAACATTAATGATGGAAAAGATCGTTGCTCTAAAATATTGGAGAGAAGCTATAAGTGTAGCTGTTCATACACTAAATTGAGTACAAATCAAGAAAGGTAGAAATACGACACCTTTTGAATTATGGTATGGTTACTCACCCAGTGTAAAACATTTCAAAATATTTGGTTGTAAATGCTTTATCCTTAAAGATGCTAGAAATGGAAAGTTTTATGCAAAAAGTGATGAAGGTATATTTCTTGGATACTCCACTAGAAGCAAGGCATATAAGTGTTTGAATGCTAACACTAACAAAATTGTGGAAAGTACAAATGTAAATTTTGATGAGCACACAGAAGTTCAAGCTGAATAACCAAAGAAAATGGAAGAATACAGAACCTTTGTGTATTCTTATGAAGGAATGACTATTGATGAGGATGATGTCAATCAAATTGAAACTCAACAACAAGTATCAGTTTTAGCCGAGTCTCAACCAGTGAATGCCGAGCTGCATTCAGAAGCTGAGTTGCAGAATGAAGGAAATGAACAATCTGATTTTGAAAATAGCATACATGATGAAGAACAACCTAACAACGAAGAGCATAGTGATCTTGAATCTGAAAGAACAAACATGGAAACAAGGACAGAGCCAAGATTATCCAAATATGTGAAAAGACATCACCCTGTTGAACAAATAATTGGTGACAAAGATGCAAGACCAATGACAAGGAACAGACTAAGACATGAATCATGTCTGATAAGAAAATCTGAACCCAAGATAGTATATGGTGCATTACAAGATGATGACTAGTATAAAGCTATGGAAGAAGAAATTGATCAAATAAAGAAAAACAAAACCTGGAGTTTGGTTCCCAGACCAACTGACAAGAATGTGATTGGCACCAAATGGGTATTTAGGAACAAGCTAGATGAGAATGGTGAGATTACCAGAAACAAAGCTAGACTAGTATGCAAGGGTTATGCTCAAGAAGAAGGAATAGACTATGGAGAAACATTTGCTCCTGTTGCTAGAATGGAAGGAGTAAGAAACTTACTTGCATATGCTGCCTACAAAAATTTTTAAGTCTATTAGATGGATGTAAAATTTTCTTTCTTAAATGGTATACTAGAAGAAGGAGTCTACATTGAACAACCAGAAGGATTTGTTGATGAAAACAACAGGGATATGGTGTGTAAACTACACAAAGCACTCTATGGTTTGAAACAAGCACCAAGAGCATGGTATGAGAGACTTCACAAGTATCTAGTGCAAATTGGATTTGAAAGAACTGATGACAATAGCAACATGTACATCAAAGCAGAAGAAGGTAAAGACATTATTGTATCTAAAATTTTTGTGGATGACATAGTATTTAGTGGAAAGGAAGTACTTTGCAAAGGCTTTGCTGACAAAATGAAACATGAATTTGAGATGTCCATGTTTGGAGAAATCAAATTTTTTGTTGGATTACAAGTACATCAACTCAAACATGGGATATTTATTACACAATCAAAGTACATCAAAGAGATTCTTAAAACATTTGGATTGGAGGAATCCAAACCAGTCAGCACACCAATGGCCACAGGAAATAAGTTGTCCAAAAATGATGAGTCAGTTGAAGTCAATCAAACAATGTACAGATCCATGATTGGAAAATTTCAATATGTTGTACATAGTAGACGAGACATAGCTTTAGCAGTTGGAATAGTGGCTAGGTTCTCTGCTAATCCTAAAGAAAATCATCTCATAGTAGTAAAAAGAATAATGAGATATCTCAAAGGAACTGATAACTTTGGTCTATACTACAAAAAGAATGAGAAGTTTGAGCTCAATGCATATACAGATGTACACTGGGGAGGAAACATTGATGAAAAAAAAAGCACAAGTGGAGGTGCATTATTTCTAGGCAAAAGGCTGGTTACCTGGACTAGCAAGAAACAAACATGTATATCCCAGTCCAATGCAGAATCAGAATATGTGGTAGCTGCAGTCAATTGCAGAAACATTGTATGGCTCACACATCTATTGAATGGAATGAAAGAAGAAGTAAAAAAATTGATGATATTGTATTTTGATAATACAATTGCTATTAACCTATCCAAAAATCTAGTGATGCATGCAAAAACCAAGCACATTGCAATCAAGTATCATTATGTCAGAGAATTGGTAGAAGACAAACAAGTGAAGTTGGAATACATTCACACAAAGGAACAAACTACAAATATCTTCACCAAACCATTTCCCAAGGATGCCTATGAATATCTTAGAGGCAAGTTGGGGGTAATGCCCCTAACTCAAGAAACTTAAAGCAACAAGAATGCTACCCTGCATCACCAGCAAATAAATCAGTGAAATATCAGAAGAATGATGTAGAGGATGAAAGCAAGAGTAGAAACTCCAAATCAGTCACAAACATGGTGATAGAGGGAGAAAAACAACAAGAAGACAAAGCTCATATTTTGCATGATAAAGATGCTACATCTTTGGCATTTATGTCAAAGAGGGAGAAAAGTACAGTAACCTGATCAATACCAAACAAAAGGGAGACATGTATGAAAGAGGGAGACATATGAGATCAAACTATAAGGATGCAACAGTTAAGAGGAAGAAACAAAAAGAAGCAGAACAATGTATACAATCTTGGTGGTAACTAAGTTGATCAATTGATCAGTTTTGTTTGCCATCAATGCCAAAGATGGAGATTGTTGGAAATGATTGAATTGATCATAAGAGTTGTTGGACTAATAAAGAATGTTCTCAATCATTGTTTTGTCATTGATGCCAAACTTGCTACTTGCAGGAATGACAATTGCTTTAGTGATACAAATACTATCAATTAGTTGGTTGACAAGGTGGTGGCAATCAATAAGATGTAACGAGAACACCTAGAGAAAGGTTGAAGTTATGATATTGTAATGAAGTACAAGGATTAGCTAAGCCATTGATGAAAAAGTGTATTTGATGACATACTATAAGATACAAAGAATGGACACACTGAAACATATTAAAGATATAAGGTTTTAGCTAATTCCTTTGTAAAGCTCAACTAAGTTTATTGGAGAGAAGGAGCCGAGTGATAACAAGTGTTGAGTGATAACAAGTGTTGAGTGATACAGTTTTGTGTGCCGAGTAACATAGCATGTGCCGAGCACCAGTAACTCACTAATGCCAAGTAACACAGATGTGTCGAGCACTAGTAACTAAATAATGCCGAGTTGCTACATTATTTAGAAAATCAAAGAATCATCAGATCTAAGCTGACAAAGTTGTTATCTAGAAGTTTGTAAATTAAAAGGAAGATAAGAGTGATGAGCTGGTGGCACAGAACACCATGTAAAACATTTTTGAGGATATAGCTGGCAAAGTTTCTAGAAGAGAACAAGATATGAGGTAGATACATTGTATCCTACCTAATCCATTTTGAAACCCTAAAATTAGAGAGGGAGAATTGAGTGGAAAAAGGCAAGTCAAATTTCTATTTAAGGAGACATAAGTTAATAGAAAACATAGTGGAAGAAAGGGAAAGAGAATAGGATAAGAGAGAGGTGGTCAAGCATGAAAGCATGAAATGCTGAAGGAGGTGCAAAAGAGAAAAGAGAGCATAGTTATTCTGGTTCAGTAAAAGACCCCTAATATGGATGCATTGGTACAATGAGTTAGAAGACTCAAGGAGACAAAGCTTGAGAGGAAGACAAGCAGTCAGAGCTGAAGTGATAAAAGCCAAGCATAAGGATTGAAATGAAAGAGTGATATGAAATCTGCAAAGTATGTTGTAAGTTGTATCAGATCAAAAGACCATTATTGTTGCTTTCTAGCAATTTTAACAGTTAGTTTAAATCCTATGGACTTAGGTTGGTTTGATAACCATGAGATAAATCCTTTAACAGGGTGACATTCCAAGTGAATGATCTAAAGACCTTTAACCAGGCCCATTCCTAATAGTTTGGTGAAATCCTCTAACAAGGTCACATTTAACAGTGTGTTGTAAGCCTTTAACAGGGTAGGCCTTTAACAGGGCATCACTTCAGAAGAGTGAGAATCAAGTAGCATGTTACTGGTGGTTTTTCCCAAATTGGGTTTCCACGTAAATCATTGTGTCATGTGTTGATCTTGCATATTTTATCTTTGCATGTTGATTTATAGTAATTTGCTTATATGAATTTTTTAAGTTTGAATAGATGAAAAGGGTATAAAAGTATAAGAAAGGTATTAATAGGGCATTTTGGACCTTGAAGAACTGATTCACCCCCTCTCTTAGTTTTTCTAAAGAATTCTAACAAACATCACATAAGAATAGAAATCACCAAGCCAACTAGGCAATGATCTAGTAGTGTAGTAGAGAAATTTCCATGATAATGATGGGCTCAATATAAAGTGGACTTGCTTTAGAAGATGGTAAATCTATAATAGTGCAAGCTATACTAGTAAAGGTTGGATGGCAGTGAGTTTTGAAAAAATTTGGTTTATAAGGTAAACCTTCTAAGTGTTGAGAGTATTCTAAGTGTGTAATACCACTTTTGTGAGGGTAATACCAAGTACCAAAATTGAGTGCATCTTTTTGTGTTGCACTAAGGTTTACGAGTAAAGACAAGCTTGGAAAACATGTTCTCTGTGCATTGTTAAAAATATTGTTGAAATCATTTTCTTCTTTGAATTATTTGGGAAAGTAGCATAGGATAATTCCTATAACATGAATAATGATATATAGAAGATGGCCAAGATCAAATTTAAAACCTAACAAATAAATTATGTAGCATCTAACAATGACACATTCTATAATGAGACAATAAGAACCAACTATAGAAAATTCCTTCTCATAGGAGAAATCACTTAAGCACGACATCAAAAAATTTCATAGTTAAAACTACCTATATTATTATGCAAAAACAAAATATAAGGGAAGAGCTATACTTGAATTTTTCATAGACAAAATAAAATAGCTATACAAACCCTTAGATCATCTAGAATTGTCCACTTGGAAAGTTTTGTAATCTTATTGTAATAACACCTATAAGGCAGACAACAATAATCCAAATATTTAGATATCTGATAATAGTAGAGCTCAAGGAAATTAAAAATGTCCAAAAATTGAGAGCATTTTATGCAAGGATGACACTACAAATTTCTTCCTTCAAGGATAAGAATTATTTCTAGGTGGTGGATGCATATGCACCTTGTTACATAGTGAAGAACAATAACTAATTATTGTTAAAAGGAAAAATGATATTAAACAAATTAAAAAGTCCCAATTGCAGCTCAATAAAGCTACGAAACCATAATTTCACCCCTTTTACATGTCTTAGTTTCTAACTTTCATATATCCAAAATGTTTTAGAAATAAGATAAAAAACTACCAACAAAGAGAATATTGATAAAAACTAGAACCAATTGGCAAGAAATCCATAAATAAACCCATCACTAAAGAATCAAACTCTTAATTAGGACATCAACTTTAACAAATCTTTTAACTCTTATTAATAATATTTGAAAATTATCTAAATTGATGTCTAAAATTTATAGAGACAACTATAATGATATATTGATCCAAGCAATCTAGTTGGGTTGACATAGAAAAATGAGAAGAATAAGGAAAACAAACTCTCAACATGATAGGGTAATTGGTAACCTACAACACTTCCAACACTGATAAAAAAAAAATGGTACTTTTCAATAGTCAATAATTTCTAATATAAAATTGGCAATAAAATCAATTAATGACATGATATTTTCTAAGACCATTACATAGAATTGTGTGGACATGGCTCAACCTCTCCTCTTCATTGGGAAGATTTATTAGAAGTATTATAGGATCCAAACTCTTGATAAGATCAAACTCCTCACATGCTTCATCTCCTCAAAGAGTAACATCTAAGTGAGTACCTACATCAATGTGAAAATGACTCTCAAAGTCTTATAGACTATTTGAAACTATTGCGACAGAGAAGAATCATTAGCCCTAATGTATTACTTCATAGTAATACTTAGTTTTTTTTACAGATGATAATCAGATAAGTGTGAGTTCAAATTACAATTATATTGCAGACTGTATAAAAAATTTGGATGCATGAAGTTTGAACTCTAATACTATTTTTCTAGAGAGAATAATACATTTTGTTGATCTTCTCTTTATGATTAGTCAACTAATATAAAGGTATATCTCATAGAGCTAGACTCACATATGGGACAAGGTGGCATGAGCATGTTCCTCTACAAGAGGTCACTTTGTGAAAGATGAAGGAGAGATGGATATAGAATACACTGACATAGGCCAAGGAGCTAAAGGTGAGCCACAAAGGATGATTAGAGAGAGTTGGGCACTTGAGAGATTATGATTGAAAAGGTAACTACAAAATAAATACATAAAGTGGGACTCAATTATGTTTCAATTATATCATAGGCATCTACAAGATAAGGCTATAAATTCTTTGAATAAAACATTAATAATAAGTAGCTCAATAGTAATGTGAATACTATAGTTGAAGAGAATACCTTATTTAATGAAGATTATTTATTTTTCTATGTAGCTAAAGCAACCAATCCTTGCACATCCAATATAGAGTTGGATGAATTTAAATACAATTATAGAAATTCCTCTTATGTTTTAAATTCTTGTCTAATATCTTGATCAGTTGAAGCTTCTCCAAAGGTCTTCTGAAACTGTAAAAAACCTACTTGTGCAAACATGATATTATCCCTTAACTCATCTTCAAACATGTCATGGCAAGCATCAATGTAATACTTCTTATCTTCCAAAATCTACTCTTGGGTTTGATCCTTGAGCTTATAAGTATTTGCATGTAATGTCTCCATTACTTTATTACCAGTGGAAATCTTCATGATGCAATCAACTATCTTATCCAATATATCCCTCATATATACATCCATGAGCATATGATACCTCTAATGCTTTATTGGTTGTAATGCTTGAAGGTCTTTACCCTAGTTATGTACCTCATCCATTAATCCAAAATATTGATTTACTATAGAAACCAACTTATCTATATTAATTTTCCTATGGTGCAATAGTTTAAGGTTTCCCTATATTATCTGCACACATTTTTCCTCAAAACTTTCCCGCCATTGCTGACATGCATTCAAAAATGAATTCAATTATACAACTTCCTTTTCCTTCCTATCAAGTGTCATACCTAGAGTTTCCTCAAGTTTCTTAGGGTCTAAAGGACCAACCACTTCACATAAATAGAATATTATAAGATTATTCTATTTCTAGAGCCTTGATAATTCAAATTCATCTTGTTCTAGGTTGTTAAACACTTCTTTAGTTCCTATAGTAACCAACAATTTAGCAGCATCCATAGTAGGCTTTCCTAGCAAGACCTCTTTAATCTAATATTTTTTGGGGGTCAGATATTTAGTATCTGCATGTAGAGGGATGAAAATTTGATACAACAAGTCTTGATTTTGGTTCTTCATAATAAAGGCAAATGTTCGTGCATCACCTATTGCTAGCACAGGTTTTGTGAGGGCTTCAACCAATTCCTTCTTTCCCTCATCCACACTACAATACAATTTTCTTTTCTTCCTAACCATCACCTCCCTATTCAACCATCTTGGAGTACTTTCCATCGAAGACATATACTTAGTTGAAGATGGGGTTTTTTCTACTAGACCCTTTCCTTTATCGCTCTTCTCTAGAATCTTTTCTTTCTGTGAGAGATCTACATCAAGCATCCCTGTGTCTATTGAGTCTACAGTCCTCACCTATGTATCTTGAGAAGTTTTCTAAGGTTATTTATATATTTTTCCCTCTTCTGATACTTTATCAATGGGTCTTTTTTGTGGTTCCTCTTCCTTCACATTTTGTACTTGCTTTTCATTAACAAGAGGGATAGAAGTGACTAAACCTTTATCCAAGAAAGATAAATCTTGACTTGGTGATGGTGAAGCACTTAAAGGTCCTTGTGGAAAAGGTGGAAATTGAATCCAATATTCTCCTAAAGGCTGATTCATTAGTGTATCCTTTATCTTATTGCCTATGAGTTTAGTACCCATAGATATGAAATAAAAATCTGGCATTTTTTAAGATATCAATCCCTTGACCCTCTTTCTCTTCAACCCACTAGTGCTACTCATCCTCTAAAGTTGTAACCTAAATAGGTTGTGTGGGAATAGATGGAAATGTTACAATGTAACTCCTTCTCCATTCTACCATAGTAGCTCTATCTAGACAAGTCCTCTGACTCAAGAGAAGGTTATCCTCTTCATCCTCTTCTTCAGGAATGGTTTATGGAACTAAAGGAATAGGAATAACCTTTCTTGTGCTTTTCGTCTTCTAGTCCTTTTGATTGGAGTTCTAGTCTTAGCTCTTTTAGGAGCTGATGGAGAGGCTTTTTCCTCTTGAACATGTGGGGACACCTCTTATACTTCTTCTTTAGGTCCTTGTCCCTATTCTGAGTTTAATCAGCTTCTACACTTTTAGGATCTTGGTTCTCAAGTTCTTGAGTTGCTTCCTTAGCTTGGGTCCCTTCAACTTTAGGCTTATCTCACTAAGGAGAATCTCTTTTTCTTTTATTCTTTCCCTTTTCTACTTTAAATTATCCAGCTTCCCTATCATGTTGATACACTATTTCTATCCTAATTGGAGATTGGGCTATGAATGTTGATATTGTAACTTTCATTCCTTTTCCCCTTGCTAGGTGAGTTGTATCTTGGAAGACTACTATTTGACAAATCAAGTTTAACTTGAATGGCCTCTTAATCCCTTCCTTGGTAAAATAGATGATATTCCTCACCCTATAATTGATATTTTCATTTTCTTCTCTATCAATTTCTATGTTCATGATTAGTTGATCACATATCTTATCCCAATTGTATAGGGGATCTAAGACATCTAAAGTGTCTTGTTGAAAAACCTTCAATGGGACCTTAATTTTCAAGGCACTTCCTACCAAATAAAGATTCATCCTACAATAATCTTGTATCTCGATATTGCAGTCATCCACTATATTCATCCAATGATCCTCTATGGAATCTTCATGTTCAAATTGTTTTCCTTCCAAATATTGAGCTCTATCAATATTGTCAAAACAGAAACGAGGGGAGATATAGTCTTTCAAGGAATATTGATCCCATTATAAATCAAAATTCATGATATCCTTATTCTTCTTGACTCCAAATAGACCTATGGTGATGGGCCATACCCAAGTCTTCTTATGTTTTTTCCTCACTCTATCATAGGTAGATGAGAGTTGTCTCACAATCTCTAGTATAATGAGCCTATCTAATGGATATCTCAAGAGTTTCTTATGATTCATAGTTCTACCTACTACCCTTAAGAAGGTGAATATTTTAAACTAGATGTATAGTGGGTGCCTATTTCTACAATTCTTGCTACTACCTCTTCTAAAATTCATTTTGCATAATCTCCCTCAATGAATGGGCTTATTGCAAAAATGAAAGCATCATTCACTATTTTGTATTCTTTATTGTGATCTGAGAGCTTCTTGTTTACTAGCTAGGGGTATATAGCATAAGGCCATGCATTAGCATCTTGCATGCTTCCCCTCTTAAATAATCCTAGATAATCTGTCATCCTTACTGCTAACAAATAAACAAAATAAGATGTCATATAAAACCTTGGAGAGGCTTCCACCACCACCAGTTGTTCATCTAAACTCTCATTGAGAATAGTGGCCCAATCAATTGATATTTTATCTATTTTGATGGTCTCAATGAAATGTACCATCTAGATGTTTAAGTGCCCTTCTCATAATCCCATGGTCTTACTCAAGATCACTATGAAGTATCTAATATCATACTTCATATAACCTCTTTTCATGTCAAATTTTCTCACTCTTCAACCCAGATGTGCTCTATCAATTAATTATGATGATTGAATGATCTTAGTAGCCTTCTGCTCATTGTCCCTATGGCACCTTTTTGCTTGGTGTTAAGTTAACCTAATGTATTGATCTACCCTTGGAAGATGGAAGACTTTCTTAATTTTCTTAGGTCTTAGATCTGAGGTAATCTCTCCTATTATTTTCTTCACCACTCTTTCTTCTGACACATAATTTTATGCCATGGCCATAACAAGTTCTGAAGACTACACTAAAGTAGGATGTTAAGCTACATTAACAAACTTAGATCTTATAAGTGCAAAAATCATTGGGGTAATCTCATTTGGCTTGTTGCAGAGCACTATGAATGCATTCCAATCAATATAACCTAATTTAGTGTCCCGAATCTCTGAATTTGTATCCTAGAAGCATGATTTCATTTGTACACCCTAAAACTTGAAGACAACTAGTTTTGGAGCAATCTTTACTACAAGTGAGGATGAGGAGGAAGCCATTCTATCTACACAAAATATAAGAACATTAGTCTATAAAGTTGAAAACAAAACCCTAATTACTAAAAAAGTAGACCCAAAACACCCAAAAACCTTATTTTATCCTATGATAGGTAGCTTTTAGTGTAGCTTGCACACCTTTAGGGTGTGCTAGATGCACTTAACCATCTACTCAAGCTTTCAAAACTAATGGTATGAACATGTGCACCTTTTAGGGTTCACATGTATGGACCCTAAATCTGTTTATTCTCTAAATGTCAAGACAAGGGTTTAGCTTTAATAGTGTGCAATTGCACACCTTAGAAGGTGTGCACCTACGCATCATTAAAGTATTGTATTTAGAGTTCTAACTAAATGGTGTGTATATATGCACCTTGGATATGTATGCATATGTGCACCTTTCAATTAGGCAAGTGTTGGGTTTTGTTTAAAGTTTATTAATGTAAATGTGTACACTTGTGCACCTTGGATAGGTGTGCAAGTGCGTACCTCCTAACTTAGGTGTTTTGTGTGTGTAGAATGAAGAAAGTGCACCTTTGAGGGTGCTAAGGTGCACTCATTGGTGGATGTAGGAAGAAATAAAAGAGAAGTAAGGTGGGGTCTCAAGATTTTACAAGCCTAGTATGTAGTGCACCTTTTTGGGGTGCACACCTATGCATGTGTGTAAGTGCACACTTTCAAAGGGAAGTGCTTTGCACTAGTACAATTTGCACACTAGTGCACCTTGAGGGGTGTGCTAGGCATGCTAAGTATTCTAGTGCACCCCTTACACTTACAAAATCAAATTTCTTCTAAAAAAATTTGTTTCCTTCACATGAGTCCTTCACACAGAGGGCAGGGCAAGACCAAAATTCTAGGTGGAACCCTAAAAATGATTTAGCCCCTGGACTAGGGGTATCGAAAAGAAAAAATATTTACTAGGGTTCCTTATTTCTAGGAGAAATGGGGTGTGCCTTGTGAAACCAAAACACGTCTTATTGGAAACATGCATTTAGTCCTTTATCTATTCTCTTCTTTGCATATCTCACTCTATCTCTTCTCATCCATTTCTATGAATACTTTAAAATTTTTGCTTGACACCTCCTTAAATATTTATTTCTATTCATTTTCCATCTTCCATGATCACCATAGATCTTAGGGTTTGCGATCTGATTCATCAAGTTCATTATATCTGTCTATCTTCCTTATTTTCTAGAAACTTCTCATCAATTTTTTTCGTTAGGTATTAGATCTAATCCTCTCCTTAAATTAAATAATCCAACTCATCAATCTTATGTTTAAAATATTTTACATATCCAAAGAAATTAACTAATTCATCTTGAATATCATGATTTCTCATACACATTAAAAATATTGTTACTCAGGCATTACTAAGTTTTGACACTCAGTCATTATTGAATTTGTTTGGTCACTCTAGAACTCTTCTAGCTCAGCATCAACACTATCACTTGGTTGATATTGATGCTCGATGAATATTGAACTCACTCAACACTTACTATGTCTCAACTGATAATACCATTACTCAGTATGAACTTCAAATTTCCTTGATCTTTCACTCTGTTGCTTGTTCAAGCTTTACATAAGTGATATATCTTGAGTTGTATTATAAATACTTGAGCATAAACCTAATATGAAAAATCACATTGTTTTGTCAAAGTCTAACTAATCAAATTTCCATTGTACCTTCCTTTTCATAACTCATCATTTCCTATAGGTTCTTTTTTTTAAAGAAAACTCTCAAATCCTCTTCATCAATAAAATAGATATGGCATTTTGATAAAAAAGAAACATGTCTCATCAGTAGATTTGACATCAATGACAATAAAAAAATTATTCCAATTGTAGTTTCTAAAAAGCTTCCTCTTTGGAATTGATGAAAACACCTTAACAATATCTTAAAATATCACAAGTATATGAATATAGTCTCCCTCTTTGTTACCATGCGATCCAAAATATTTCACCTTCATGAGTGAACAATATCCTTAATTTCATTTTGATTCTCATCCATATAATTTTAGTAACTCCCTCTAAGTTCTCTCTTTCTATAGTGTATTTGATATCTCTCTTTAGTGTATCTCTCCCTTTTACATAATTGTCTCCCTCTGAGGTTTATCTCTCCCTCTTTAGTAATTCTCTCCCTCTTTGACAACAATGCCAAAGACACTAGAGCTTTCTTGGCTTGATTCATTTCATATATCTTTAATATGTAGATATTTGTATGTATAAATGAATTTCATCATCTATCTATGACTACTTTATTATGTTGTTATTCTTCTTTACTTGACTTGACTACCTTAGGAATCTCCTATAAAATGTGTAAGGTATTCTAATTAACACGTTTGATGCAATGCACCATTTCTCCATAAGTTTCTTTTCTTAGGGGATGCACCGCTAATTTTCCTCTAAGATATTTATGAGAATATTTAGTTAAGGCTTTAGTGAATATGTTTATAATTATTTTTTTGGTGTATACATATTCTAACTTCACTTATTTTTCTTGAACTAGTTCTATCAAGTAGTGATATTTCATAGAAATGTGCTTTTTTTTAATAATGTGCATCAATGGGTTCTTTGATATGTTGATAGCACTTGTGTTATCATGACAGATAACCACTAGATCTATAATTTGTTCTTTGATTTGTTTCAAAAATTGTTTGATCCTCATAATGTTTGAATAGTTCACTACAACTACCATATACTCAACCTTAGCTATTGATTGCGAAATACAGTTTTGTTTCTTTCTTTTCCATAACACCAATCTCTTTCCTAGAAAGAATGAACCTCTACTAGTTCTTTTTCTATCATCAATATTTCCTACCCAATCAAAATTAGTTAATACCTTCATTTCAAGTCTATCACTCCTTTTGAAATACAATCCATAGTCTTCTGTACCTTTTAGATATCTCAATATCCATTCAACTTCCATCATGTCATTCTCCTAATGATTTTTTAAAAATATAGGAACTATCCCAACTGCTAATGCAATATTAGGTCTAATATGAATAACATATTGTAATTTTCCAATCATTGATCTATATAGTATCTGGTTCACATCAGTACATTCATATTTTTTAGATAGCTTATGTAACATAGACATAGGTGTGCTCATTGGTCTTAACTCTTCCTTTCCAAAAAAATTGGTATCTCCTTGATATATTTGGACTGAGTAATGAAAATATCAAACTTCATTTGATAAACTTGCAAACCAATAAAGAATTTGATCTCACTAAACATTAACATTTCAAATTCCTTCTTCATTTCATTAGGAAATGATTTACATAATTCTTCTTTTTCTCCAAATATAATCATCAACAAAAATTTTAGATAGTAGTATTTCATTGTTCTTACCAATCTTCAAGTACAAATTATTGTTGTCATTTGTTCATTTAAATCCAATATTTACTAAGTAGTTATGAAGTCTTTCATAACATGCTCTTGGGGATTTTTTGAATCCATATAGAGCTTTGTGTAGTTTACATATCATATTCTTCTTGTCTAGATCCACAAATCCTTCATATTGTTTAGTGTACACTTCTTCCTCAAGTATACTATTCAAAAATATAAATTTGACATCAATATGATATACCTTAAAGTTCTTGTAGGTTGAATATGCAAGTAGAGTTGTGACTCCTTCCAATATTTCAATAGGAGAAAATTTTTGTCCATAGTCAACTTCTTCTTCTTGAGTGTATCCTTTTCATACTAGTCTTTCCTTATTCCATGTTACTTCCCCTTTCTCATTCAGCTTGTTCTTAAAAACCCACTTAGAACAATTAACATTTTTATTCTTTGGTCTTGGTACTAGAGCATAAGTGTTTTTCTTTTCAATCTATTCAATTTCCTCATTAATTGCATGACTCCACTCTTCATTCTCTAGGACATATTTCACTAATTTGGGCTCAAACTCACAAATTATGCATGTATCATCTCTGAGTATTTTTCTCATGTGATATGTACAAGATCATGGCCAAGAGAACTATTCCCTTAAATGGAAATGAAAACTCAACAAATTAGGGTTATGTCAAATTTATGTGCAATTTTGGACTTGTTATGAACTTTAAATAGAAAATTTATTAGAAATGAATCTATAGAAAATTGAATTTAGTTTCTAAACTAATAGACCTTATTTGAAAAAAGAAAAAAGTGATTGGTCAAAATTTTTAATTTTAATGCAACAGTACAAAAAAATTAGGAGAAAAATAAGAAGTAGGTGTATGTCTGACCACCTTAATCAAAGTCAAATGATTTTTTTTTATAATAAGATTCTAGATATAAAGAGTAGAATCATGCCTGGATGTGACTCATATTTTTGGGTAGTTTTATTCCAAATAAATTATGAATTATGAATTTCCTACTATAGCATTTTTGGAATAAAAAAATGCTCATGTCTAACCACCTTAAGTAATTGAAAATTTTAAAAATTTTACTTTTTCTTTTATTTTCCTTATAGTAGAAGAAGCATATAATGTGACACATCTTTTCAATTTCAAAAATGTTATACCATTTAAAAGTTATATACTTTTTTTAATCGATATGTCAATAAGAACTTTATCCATAGCTTTATTGGAAAATGAATTACAATTACTTATTGAAATCGTAATTTGATAGAAAATATATTTGTGGAAAGATAAGAACATTATTAAGAAGCCCTTTTCATTTCATCAAATTTGGGATAAAAAAAATCATCAAACACATGTTTGAAGTAAAATAAACAAACAAAAAATGCCAACAACATGTGTTCAAGACATTTTTAAAGTTGACCATGTAGGATTGATATCCAATGAAATAATAGACCTTATAAAGATATTAATGTTTTGGTTTGGTATAAGATCAGTGAGAAAAAAATTCAAAATATATTTTGAGATGCTTTGAGGCATTTCACAACTACATATTTTTTAGATCACCACTTTTTGGCACACCATGATTCTACATATACTACTTGATTCAACATCACTAATTATTTGTTTAGGTTTTTTATGTCTCGTTACATACATGGCTAGTATAGATGTTCTCCTTCTTTATTCTTCAATAGGTTTATCTTGAAAGATAATCTCAGGCTCATTAACTATTTCTTGTCCAGGTTCTAATTCTAGTCTAGTCTACTCAACATTATCTTGCTAATGGTCAGCATTGCTTGCCTATACCACAGTATCTTCTATTTATTTCCCAACAACCTATTGTTGCATCTAGTTATTTCCCATCTGTTTGGAAACTATAACTTTTTTTTCTTGTTCAGCAAGAGTGTTGGAAGAATCATCATCCACATAGATGAATGTACTATAATGTTTAGGTTATTCCTTACATAAAATATCATTTCTTTTTGCAAATTCATCAACTTTCAAAGTTACACTTTCTAAAAAATTGTTAGTGTTAGTGTTCAAACACTTATAAGCTTTATTCTTAGTAGAATATCCTAGGAATATTCCTTCATCACTCTTTGCATCAATTTTTCCATTCCTATTATCTTTTAATAAATAGCATTTACTTCCAAAAAAATTAAAATATTTCATATTAGGAGCATGGTGTAGGAGCACCTAGGCTAACTCCTAGTCTTGGTTAAAATTTTGGCTTGTAATAAACTTAGCCAAGTTAGTTGGATATGTTTGGACCTTAGAAGGTCATGTGTTTTTTCTCCTTGATGGATTTGTCTAGGCTCAATCCATTCTAGAATTTTTTTCTTACTTTGTGCTTAGGTTGTTAGGAAGCAAGATTATGGTTAGGGGTCTTATACCCTAGAAGTCTAAGGAAAGTTTGATTTTGTGTTTAATTTGGCATCTATGGTGTTTTTACATATCCTTGAATATCTTGGAGGTCATACATTCTCATATGATGCAAAGTTGGGAAATATGTCCAAAAGATGTCAATGGTTGGAAAAGTTGTTAATTAGACACAATTAGTCCAAATCATGTGAATTGATGTTCTCGAGGCTAAATCATGCCTTGAAATCCTAAAGAGACCATAATAGAAATATTTTGGAGTTTTGAAGGGTTAGATGTGAAAACTTCTTCCAAGGGAGATCTATTCCAAGGGATGGAGACCTATTCTAAGGACTAGAGATTGTAATAAGTGGACTTGAAAATTGAAAACTACATTTTGTTTGTTCTAGAATCAATAGTTTCCATGTTTTTTTTATTTGTCAAGTACTTTGATGAATTGAACATTTCCTATTTGAGTGGTATATTTGAATTTAATTTTATTAAAGTGCATTTTTATTGATATTACAATTTTGTAGGAGTTCATTTTCTTATAGTTAGAAAATCACTTATAAATAGACAATATATTGGTCTTGTTTTGGTATTTTTTGTGAAAATGGCTCCCCCATGTATCATCACCATGGAATCATCATGCCCTTGAGGAATATAGAAGTGGAGTATTTTTATAGTATAAATAGAAAAGAAGGAGTTTGGAAAAAACAATTTTCTATTTTTCAAGTGATGCCCTAGACAAGCTTTCAACACATGGCTAGGCAATCATAGTGCTTGCAAGTGAGCTTTGATGAATTGAATGTACTAGATAGTTCAATCTGATAGTTGAAGGAAGAGGAGGGATGTGTGAGAAAGCCATGTGTGGAAGTAGAAGTTTTCAAGATAAGTTTTTTTAGGGATTTCATTAAACCGTAGGAGATGTTGATACAAAATGCTTAAAACCCTTTTTGTAGTCTTAAAACCTATAAAATATTGAAGTAATTCCAAAGAGTATTCCTATTGGTGATTATTTTTCCACCTTGTTCGAGGAAAATTTGAGTTGTAGCCCAAAAACTAGCATTGGATGCCTAATTCGACTAGGCCAAATTAGGATAGTTTTTCCAAATTTGAAGAAATTGATAATGAGACCTATGGATTTTGATGCCCAAAGTATGTTAAATTTCCAAAATTACCCAAATCGAGTCCCTCACTCAATGTTGAATCTAGAATGACCATTCTTGGTGAAATTGTGGGTTTGGAGAATAAGTCAGAATGTCCCTATGATACATGTAAGTTGTAAAAACATTGGTGTATTTGGATAGGGAAGGGTGGAGGATAAGATAGAAATATTCTTGAGGTTAGGGTGATAGATAGGAACACTAGTAGGCTAGGCGAGAAACCTGTTGGATACAATTGTTCAATTGTGTGTTGTTTTTGATGTCACACAAATGTCATATCAGTCATCAGATAGAGTCTACCGAGCTCAAAAGGTCAGCAAGGCAAAGGATAGTGTCTATAGAGCTTAGAAGGTTAGGAAGGAAAAGAAAAGTGTCTACCAAGCTTAGAAGGTCAGCAAGGCAAAGGATAGAGTCTATTGAGCTCAAAAAGTTAGCAAGGCAAAAGGATAGAATCTACCGAGCCTAGGAGGTTAGTGAATAAAACTTGCAATATCTACTGAGTAAACAGTTCTTACATAGCTTACTTGGTCATCAAAGGAAATGTGGTACAAACAGTTCTTACTGAGCTCACTTGGTCATCAAAGGAAATGTGGTAGAAGTTATTATCGAGTTCTCATGAAGGAATTTAGTTCTTATCGAGTAAACTCAGCAGCCAAATTTTTTTATAGATATTGCAATGTTAACCGATTCAAGAAGGTTAACTTAGCAAAATTTTGGAAGTAGTATTTACCGAGTAGGGTCAGCTAGTAAAGGATTTTATTATTTTATGAAATAACATTTATTTTTTTAGAGTAATATTTGTAGCCAACTGATGGATGGTTTATTGGTAAATGTGGCATGTAAATGGACCGACTTGACAATCTAAATGGTATAATTAAAAGGTCAAGTTGTGAATTCTAAGTGTGGAAGAGGAAGTGTGTGTGGAATTAATGTAATATGAGGACTGACTATTGTGGAAGCAAATTTAAAGAATGATCAAAGATCACTGAGGAGCAGCAAAGCTATATTTGATCAAGGAGGATCTAATGATACTAAACAGAGACCTATAGCTAGCAAATTCAGTTGCATCTTGTTTAGGTCAATTCATTATTGCTTTCTAACCATTTTAGTAGTGATTTCAAATCTCTTAATAGAGTTGGTTTAATAGCCATTTTGTAAATCCTCTAACAAGGTGATAGTTCAATTTAATTGTTCTAAAGACCTCTAGCAAGGCCACTCCTAACAAGGTGATTAAATCCTCTAATAGGGTCACACCTAATAGTGTGTATTGTAACCTTGAACAGGGTTGGCTCCTAACAGTGCTCACTTCAAAAGAGTGAAAAATTGGTGACTAGTTACTTGGTGGTTTTTCCCTTATTGGGTTTCCACGTTAAATCTGGTGTCTCTTGTGTTCATCTTGTTTTCAATTACATGCATGTTTTCTTGAAGATAAGTAATAGTTTAATTTACCAAGTTACAACATTTTTTTCTATTATGTTTATTGTGTATCAGTAGTAACTAGATCTTTAAGACATCTAAGGGATTTATGGATTAATTTTTGTGAGTAACTGATTCACACCCCCCCACCCTTTTAGTTACTCTACCTTTAATTCCAACAATTAGTATTAGAGCTTTTGGTGCTTACAGGAAAATATTTCAAGGATCTAAGCTAAAGATCAAGATGTCTTACAAAAGGGAAATTCCAAGACTTAATAGGGACAACTTCTCAACATGGAAAGGATTGATGAGGCTTCATCTGGCTTCTATTGGTGATACAGGGCTAAAATTCCTCGATGAAAAATATGAAGAACCTTCTGGTACATTATCTATCAATGATATTGCTGAAAAGAAGACTCACAACAACATGATGATAGATATAGCATCTGCTCTAAGTTATGAAGAATTTGATGACATCAAAGATTGCAAAAATGCCTTTGAAATGTGTAACAAGCTGAAAGAGATCTATGGAGGAGATGATAATGTGAGGAGAGCCAAAGCAGAAAGTTTGAGAGGACAATTTGATCAAATGATGATGAGAGAGGATGAAAACATTGCAAAGTATGTTGAAAGAGTTAAAGCATGTGTTAGTGCAATCAAAGCATCTAAAGGAGATATCAATGAAGGGACAATTATAAGTACAATTCTTAGAACTCTACTTCCCATTTATGCAATCAGAGTCTCTGCAATTCAAGAAAGAAGATGTGAGGCAAATCATAAAATAAATTTAGAGGCCATAGTTGGAAGATTGACTACATTTGAGCTAGACAACGATGACAATTATGTTCTAGTTGTCAAGAACATTGAATTAGCATTTGAAGCCAAGCTTTCACTCAAAGAAAAAGAGAAAGAGATGAAGGATCTGCAATCAGATAGTGATGAAGAATCAGAATAAAGTTTAGATAGTGATCTTGAGGTAGTTGAAGCTCTACTAGCAAGAAAATATTCAAGAGGTAAAGGGAAATACAAAGGTAAGGTTCCTCTAATCTTCTTTTCTTGTGAAGAAATTAGACATATTGCAACTAGGTGCCCAAATAAGTAGAAAAAAGATGAGAAGAAAGGTCACAAGTACAATGGCAATAAAGACTTCAAATAATTCAAGGATAAAGGTAAGAAAACATGTTACATGGCTAAAGATTCTAATGATTTTGATGATGAAGAAGAAGATGAAATTGTCTACATTGCTATGAAAGATGAATCTGATAATGATGAAGAAATGGCACTCATTTCTCACATGAGTAGAAATGATACATGGATCATAGATAGTGGTTGTTCTCATCACATGACTGATGATAAAACTAAGTGTAAATACTTTGAAGACTATGATGGTGGTAGTGTAAGATTTGGTAACAATGACACTTGTTGTATAAGAGGAAAAGGAAGAGTCTCACTAACCAAGGAACTTGTATGTGATAATGCATATTGGGTAGAAGGACTAAAGCATAATTTTTTGAGTATGGCATAGCTACTCAATAATGGATTCAAAGTAGAATTTATGCATGGAAAAGCAAGACTGTTGGATGGCAAAGGAAAGCTGATTGGATCAGGCACTCAAACAAAAGGTAACTTATTTTATCTTGAACTTGGTGAATGTTCATGTTTCATTGCTCAAATTGAAGAAAGTTGGTTATGGCATAAGAGGCAATGTCATGTAAAATTTGACAACTTAATAAAGATCAATAAATTCAAGAAAGCAAGAGGTATTCCTAACATAAAGAAACCTGAGGTTGGTCTATGCAAGAATTGTCAAATTGGTAAAATGGGAAAGACTAGTTTTAAAAGAAAAAACTATCAGACTGAAGAAGTTCTAGAAATTGTGCATACTAATTTGTGTGGACCTATTGGCATTGAAAGTTATACTAGTGAAAAGTTATACTAATTGGTGTGGACCCAATGTAAGTTATCTAAAAGTATTTGGAAGCAAATGTTACATTTTGAAGGAATCTAGAAAAGGTAAATTTGATGTAAAAAGTGATGAAGGAATATTTTTGGGATACTCTTGCAAAAGCAAAGCATATAGATGTTTGAACTTATCTACTCACAAAGTCATATAAAGTTGATGAGTTTGCAGAAAGAACAGAAGAAGAAAGAAAAAAGGAACATGAAGACTACAGAAGATTTGTTTACATAGAACCTGATACAATGCCAAGTATACCTATTAATCAAGAATACTCAACTCCAGAGTCTTCATTAACTAAGTCACAAGAAGTTCAAATAAAGTTAGTACCTACCGAGCTGCAAGAACCTGAGTTGCAAACAGAAGCTACTGAGTTAGCATCTACCAAGCCTGAGAAACCAGAATCAAAACCAGAAGTTGAGACATAGAAGGATAATAATGCAAGTGATTCAAAAGGAAAGGAGCCCATGTTAGCCAAGTATATCAAAAAGCATCATGCACCAGATCAGATCATTGGAGATAAATCAGAAGGAACAATGACAAGAAGTAAGTTGAAAGGCACTTGTTTACTTGCTGATTTTGAACCTAGAAATGTCACAAATGTGCTAGACAATGAGAGTTGGATTGAAGCTATGAATGAAGAGATAGAACAGATAGAGAAAAACAAAACATGGACTCTTGTACCTAGACCCAAAGACAAAAATGTGATTGGAACAAAGTGGGTATTTAGAAAAAAATTAAATGAAGATGGTAATGTATCAAGGAACAAAGCTAGAATGGTATGCAAAGGATACTCTCAAGAAGATGGTGTAGACTATGGAGAAACTTTTGCTCCTTTTGCAAGATTGGAAGGTGTCAGAACCTTACTTGCATATGTTGCATTCAAAGGATTCAAAGTTTATCAGATGGATGTCAAGTCAACATTTTTCAATGGCATATTGGATGAAGACGTTTGCATTGAACAGCCTGAAGGTTTTGTTGATCTAGACAAGAAGGACATGGTCTGCAAATTGCATAAAGCATTATATGGTCTGAAGCAAGCCCCTAGAGCATGGTATGAAAGATTGCATAACTATCTTATTCAGATTGGTTTTCAAAGAACTAATGACAATAGTAGTTTGTACATAAAGGAAGGACTAGATAATAAGATTGTTTTGGCAAAAATATTTGTAGATGATACTTTGTTCATAGGAAATGATGATCTTTGCAAATAATTTTTAGAACAAATGAATAAGGAATTTGAAATGTCAATGTTTGGTGAAATAAAATTCTTTGTTGGTCTTCAAATTCAATAGAATAAGAATGGCATCTACATCACTCAATCTAAATACATCAAGGAGATACTAAAAATGTTTGGTATGGAAGATTGAAAACTAGTTGGGACTCCTATTTGTATTGGATTAAAACTTACCAAGAATGATGAATCAAAGAAAGTGGATCAGACATTGTATAGATCTATGATTGAAAAGTTGTAATATGTAGTGCACACAAGACCACACATTGCCCTTGTGGTAGGAATTGTAGCAAGATTCTTAGCAAAACCAAAATAGAATCACATGATGGCAATCAAAAGGATCATGAGTTACTTAAAAGGAACTAAAGAATATGGATTATGGTATAAACTTGGAGGAAATATGGATTTAAAGGTGTTCACTAATGTATATTGGGCAAGAAATATTGATGATAGAAAGAGCACAAGTGGAGGAGCTTTCTTTCTTAGAAAAAGGTTGGGTTCTTGGACAAGCAAAAAGAAGAATTGTACATCTGAATCCACAGCAGAGGCTAAATATTTTGCAGTAGTAGTAAATTAATCAAACATTGTGTGGTTCTAACAATTATTAGAAGGTATAAAGCAAAAAATCAAAGAACCTATTGTTATGTTTTGTGATAAAACAAGTGCAATTAATATCTCCAAGAATCCAATGATGCATTAAAAAACCAAGCATATTGCCATAAAGTATCACTTTGTTAGAGAATTGGTGCAAGAAAAGGAAGTAAGATTGGAATATTTCCATACAAAGGAACAAATTGCTGACATATTCACAAAGCCTTTACCTAAGGATGCATAGTTAGGGGTCATTCCCCTATCTAAAGCTCAATAAAATACAGTTTGAGTGATGCATCAATAGAAACATAATTGAAGATCTATCAGTTGATGTAGCAAACCAATGAAGATATTGCATATGAATCAGTACATCAGGTACAATGCTATTCAATTATTTTGAGTTATCTTTGGCATGTGTTGTCAAAGAGGGAGAATATATTGTCATATCTTTCTAAAATTTGAAAAATAATAAGAGTTTGTGTAAAAGGGAGAGATTATTATGAAAGAGGGAGTTTGTTGTATTTGAAGAAGAAAGTAAAGTATTCTGTCAGTAAAAGTATTCAGTCAATAAAAGACTTGTTTTCAAATTTCATTCTGCTATGACATGTTTTGTTGCCATCAATGCCAAAGAGGGAGATTGTTGGATATAATTTTTCAATTGTGTGTTCTCTTTGATGTCACATGAATGTCATATCAGTCACTAGATAGAGTATACCGATCTTAGAATGTTAGGAAGGAAAAGGATAGTGTCTATCAAGCTTAGAAGGTTAGGAAGGCAAAGGATGGTGTCTATCGAGCTTAGAAGGTTAGCAAGGCAAATGATAGAGTCTACCAAGCTCAGAAGGTCAGCAAGGCAAAAGGACAAAATCTACTAAGCCCAAGAGGTTAGTGAAGAAAACTTGCAATATCTACCAAGTAAATATTCTTACCGAGCTCAGTCGGTCATCAAAGAAAATGTGGCAAAAATAGTTCTTACTGAGCTCACTTGGTCATCAAAGGAAATGTGGCAAAAGTAGTTCTTACCGAGCTCTCATGAACGAATTCAGTTCTTACCGAGTAAACTCAGTAGCCAAAAGATTTTACGGATATTGTAATGTTAATAGAGTCAAGAAGGTTAACTTAGGAAATTTCTAGAAGCAGTATTTGCTGAGCAGGGTCAACCAATAAAAGATTTCATTGTTTTATGAAATAACATTTTATTTGTTTAGAGTGATATTTGTAGCTGACTGATGGATGGTTTATTTGTAAATGTAACATGTAAATGGGCCAACTTGACAATCTAAATGGTATAATTAAGAGGTCAAGTTGTGAATTCTAAGTGTGGAAGAGGAAGTGTGTGTGGAATTAATGTAATTTGAGGACTGACTATTGTGGAAGCGAATTTGAAGGATGATTAGAGATCATTGAGGAGTAGCAAATCTATATTTGATCAAGGAGGATCTAATGATGCTAAATAGAGACCTATAGCTAGAAAATTTAGTTGCATCTTGTTTAGGTCAATTCATTGTTTCTTTCTAACCATTGTAGCAGTGATTTAAAATCTCTTAACAAAGTTGGTTTAACAACCAATTTGTAAATCCTCTAACAAGGTGATAGTTTAGTTGAATTGTTCTAAAGACCTCTAGCAAGGCCACTCCTAACAGGTTGATTAAATCCTCTAACAAGGTCACACCTAATAGTGTGTATTGTAACCTTTAACAAGGTTGGCTCCTAATAGGGCTCACTTTAGAAGAGTGAAAAATTGGTGACTAGTTACTTGGTGGTTTTTCCCTTATTGGGTTTCCATGTTAAATCTGGTGTCTCTTGTGTTCATCTTGTTTTCAATTACATGCATGTTTTCTTGAAGATAAGTAATAGTTTAATTTACCAAGTTACAATATTTTTTCTATTATGTTTATTGAGTATCATTAGTAACTAGATCTTTAAGACATCTAAGGGATTTATGGATTAATTCTTGTGAGTAACTGATTCACACCCCCCTCTCAATTACTCTACCTTTAATTCCAACAAAACCTAGGCGAGTCCTTAATGAAGAAAAGGGCTCATAAATAATTCAATTACATCAGAGGATATCCATACCATAGTTCAAAAGGTGTACCATTTGTACCTTTCTTGACTTGTACTTTATTCAAGGTATATACTAGAGTACTAACAACTTCTATCCAATATTTTTTTGTTACATTCATCTACATCATCAATATTCTGGCACAATCCATTATTGATTTATTTTCCCTTTTAGCTATCCCATTCTAAGGAGGGTCCTTGATCATGAAATCTCCTTCTTAATCCCTCTATCATTGCAAAATATATTGAACTCATTGGAAATGAATTCACCACCTATGTTAGATGTCAAACACTTCTGACTGTTCCCTTTTTTTTTCAACTCTGGCCAAATACCACAAAATAACTAAAAGGAATTATATTTATCTTTGAGAAACATCATAGTGATCATCCTAGAGTAATGATCAAAAAATAGAATGAAACACTTATCTTCAAAATAGATTTGAACATCAATAGGTACACAAAGGTCAGTATGAAACAATTCCATTATATCACTAGAAGTGTATGTTTTTCTCTTGAAACTAGATTTTGTCATTTTTCCCAATTGACATCTTTTACGCATAGCATTTTTAGGCTTCTTTAGTTTTGGCAACCCTCTTACTTTATTCATTTTATTGATCTTCACCAAATTGTCAATATTCACATGACATAAAAAAACATCTTCTTCTTGTAAAAACAAACATGTCTCATTAGATAAATCTAGATAGAACAAGTTACCTCTTTTCTAATCACCACTTCCAATCAGCTTACCCTCAACATCATATATCTTTGGCTTTATGTGATGGAATTCAACTCTATATCCTAATGTGTTCAACTATTAAACACTCAATAGATTACAGTTAAGTCCTTCCACCCTAGTAAACATTGTTACACTTGATCTCATCAATCAATTGAATTGTACCTTTACCTTTAACAATAGATGGAATATCATTACCAAGTTTAACACAACCACCCTTGTATGGTCCAATGTCTTCAATTTTTTTTTTATCACGATGCATATGATTAGAGAATCCACTATAAATTATCTATCTATCACTTTTGTTCACATAAGAGGGTAAATAAGATTTCTCATCTTCATTAGAATCTTATTTCATAGCAACATAGAAAACTTCATCATCATTACTTTATGATTTAATGTCTATTTCTTCTTTAGCAATTTAACAAGATTTCTTATCTTTTTCATCCTTTTTCTTCTTGTAATATTGGTAATCTCTTCTTCCATTGTGTTTTTCTTTCCTTTTCTTCATCCTTATCTTCTTTTTCAGGACACCTAGCAACAATATGACCATCCTTGTTGAATGAAAAAATAATAATAGGTAATTTACCTTTGTATGTGCCTCTAGGTCTCTTCCAAATATGTTTGCAATAAGTGCTTCAAGTTCATCAAGATCATCATCAAAAGTTTCATTGTCACTCTTCACATGTTTGTCTTTTATTTTTCTAAGAACCAGTTGTGACTTAAAAGAAGATTCAATAGTAGTAGGTCTATAGTTATCAAAGTTAGACATCTCTAAAGAAGCAAGTCTACCAATTACACCTTCTAAGGTTAATTATTTTATTGTAGAAACACTAATGACATATATATGAAGTAGACTTCTCAATAAATTGCTTATCACTATTTCATCTTTGATTTCTCTTTTGCACCTCAGATAGCATTGACAACTTCCTTAACTCTTGTACAATATTGTACCATGTTATCACCTTCCATCATTCTCAATTCATCAAATTTACCTCTTAGGCTCTCAGGACATTTCATCTCCTTTGTATATAGTCTTTAGTTTTTCCCACATCTTCTTTGTAGTTTCACATTATTTTAAATCATCAAACTTGGCATAGCTTAGAACCGATGCAATTGCCAACATTGTGTGATTATATTCTTTCTTTCCTTTTAGTTATTGGGCAATTAGAGGAATATAGGTTATTTTTACATATATTTATTGTGCACAAATTTTATACCACTATCACTAGTTCTAGATATATGCAGCCTCATCAATGTTTTCCATGTAGGAAATTTCTCCTTGTTTAGCTTTGTTACCTCTCTTTTGTGAGTCATTGTATTTATCTTTGAGTACATTCAAACTTCCTTCTATAACAATTGGGATCTAATACCAATTGTTAGAATGTTTATAATTGTTGATCTCAGATGTGTTTTGACAAGTGAGTGTATGCACACTTAAGTCATTTACTAAGTTCATGGCAAAAAAGTAGTAGATGTCAAGCACAACATGTAAATAATAGAGCATGTCAAGTCCATAGTGAGTGTCAAGCCACTCATGTGCTGAGCCATTCAAGTGCTAAGTAGATAGTGTATGCTAAGTGATTTAAGATCCAAGAAAGTAGTGGATGCCAAGTAATTTAGCAACCTAGCAAGTAGTCCATGCCAAGTGATATAGATATTGAGTCACAATTTAGAAATCAATATATGTCGAGCATCAGAGACTTCAGATCTTGAGTAAGAAATTTTTGTTATAGTTGTTTATAATGACACAAAAAACTATATAAACCATTTTTGAGCCAACTAAAGATTGAATTATGATATTTTTGAGAAAAGGATGAATCTTAAGTTGGATTCCAAATGAATTACATGTAATCGGTCAGAAAAAGGGAAGAATTAAGCAAAAAAATGGATGAATCATAGTCGTTGATTCATACCTAACCCTAACTCACCTAAGTCTTCTTAAGGAGGACAAACCCTAAACTCTCTAGAGTGTGCATAAGGATTGATAGAGTGAAGAGAGTAGTTTACATGTGCAAATAGAGTATTCATGGCAGTTGAGGAGTTATGATTTGAGATAGAATTATAGAATTAGTTAAAGGAGAACAAAGGAAAATAAGATAACATACAACAAAGAGAAATCTAATCAAGAAGGATCTAGAATACATCAATTTTAGAGGTGATATATCATCAAGAAACAAAGTGATAACTATAAGATCATTGTTGAATCATTCTAACAGTTGAATCAATCAAATCTCTTAATAGAGTTTTCCTAACAAGCTATATGAAATCCTCTAACAAGGTGCTTACTTAATTATGAGTTGAAGTCCTTTAACAAGGCACACTTGTAACAGGGTGTTGAAATCCTTTAGTAGGGTGAAACCTAATAGTTTTTTTAAGCCTTTAATAGGGAAAAAATTTCATAGGGTAGATCATGTCTCATGATCAAAACATTGTAGCCTTTATTGGATACACTTTATTATTGTAGTAGTGAAGATTTGTGGGTGTCATCCCCACCCCAGTTTTACCTTCTCATCAGAGGATTTTTGGGTAATCATATCTAGTGTCATATATGTGTGAATGCTTAATTTTTACATGTTATTTCAATTTACTTAGTGAATGTATGAGATGGATGTGTGGTGAATGTTTTATGGGTCAAAGTTTAAACTACTGATTCACCCCCTCAGAAGTTTACCTTTCCTATTGTAATTCCAACAATTGGTATCAAAGTCTTGTTCTCTAAAAGAAAAGCTTTGTAGCTATGAGGAAAGATCTTGAAATGGAAGTCTACAATTTGGGAAAGATTATAAAGTATTAGAGAATTGAAATACAACTCATTCTACATCAACTAGATGAAGCAAGAGAAGAACTAAAGAAATATTTGAAAAGAAGGAAGGAAATTTCCATTTTAGGAGAATGACACACAATACAGAGAGATAGACACTACTAAAATATTTGCTAATGGAGACTCTAATGAATTTGATGCAACAATTATAGATCTAATGGAAAAAAATAGAGCCCAAGTTGAAGAAATCAAAAATCTCAAGTTAGAGCAAGAATCACAAGCCATACTACTATTAATTGTAATACCCCGAAATTGGCTCATTGCCATGACAACCAATTCTTGTCTATTAAATGCAAAAAACCATAATTTGCATTAATCATACTATTTATTTAATTCCTAAAGTATCAACTCGAATTAGCTACATTAAACCCATTGATTAGATTTAATTTAATATAAAGTGTTTATGCTCTAATTAAATTAAATTATCTTCTAAGGCTAATGTAATAAGGAATTAAATTTATTTAATTTAATAATGCTCTTACTTTAATTAATTGAATGTGATTATTCAATTAATTGAAATATGTATTTATGAGGTCATATCTCATTTTATTAAATTAAATAGCTTTCTAAATTCTTCTCTTGAGTTCAAGAATGGGAATTCCAAGTTATCTATCTCTCAAATTTGAATTCACTTAATTCACTCATTCTCATAGTCAGGTGAATTTTAGTTAACTATACATTACACTCAGGATATGAGTTAGTTAACTCCACCTACATTGAGAATCTTCCATCTTGACTGAATCTTAGCTTCAATCCCTACCATTGATTGGTTTTGGGAATTCTATATAAGAGGCTTCTAATTCATCATTACAGAGGTTAGATTTTGAATTGCATCAAACTACTGTTGAATTAAATACTCATTTGGCTTATAGCTTTCATATTTTCTTAGCATTTCAAATATCATTTATATTAAAAATGCATTCATCTAGTTTAATTTACTTTTACTTCTTATTAGATTAAACTACATTCTCATCTAGCTTAAATGCATTAGCATATAGTCACATAAAATCCTTCATTCTACAAGGTCTAGTTGCATGTTTCTTACTCTAAGAGCAAATAGGAAAATTCATTCTAGTTAGAAGGCAATAGTACACTCTATTAAACTTCTCAGATAAACAATTCAATGTTTTTTCCAGGATGATCTTGCAGGTAAAGACTATGTTGAAGTGTATGTGAGGATCAGAGGCCCCCAATTTTTCATATACATTAATGTGTATAGGAGCAAGACTAAAAATCAAAATGTCAAGCACAAAGGTATGGTTAACTATCATAAATGCAAAAAACAAGGTCATTAGGCACATGAATGCAGAACCAAGACCATGCATACTCAAAGATTTGAAGGATATTGCTACAACTATCATAAATTATTGACATAGAGCATTTGAATGTAGATCCAAACCCATGTGGTCATCAAATAGGCAAACAAAGGTAAGGAAAAATGGAAAATCTCATAATTGGGATTATAATACAAGATATAGCTATCATTATTGTCAAGAATATGGACATGTTCCTGAGAACTGTATTAGAACACACTTTAGAAGTGACTACAAAAGATAGTTGAGTCAAATCACATGTTTTAGCTTCTTGAAGACTGGTCACATTAGTTGATATTGTCCAACAAGGTCAAAGGAACCAAGTTGTGAATTTCACAAAGGAAAAGGCAAGAAAGATGTTGAAAATGTCAGAAATGAAATAAAAAAGACATGGAAGAAAGAGGATGATTGCACCACGTCAAATGGAGAAGGTATCACTTCACCCAATGGGCCAGGTGATCACACCATATCAAAACAGGAAATCAAGAGGTATGTAGGACTAATATTTAAAGATTACATAATACATCAATTCTAAAATACTTTAATACTAAAATGTTTACATAAGCATGAACAAAGATGCAAGATGTTATTAGGAATCCAAGAAAAATCTCTAAGTTTTTCATGTTACTACCGAGCATGAAAAGTTTTCTATAAGTGCCGAGTGAAATGCTAGAGGATGTCGAGCTAACAGACTTGCTAGTTGATTCTGAGATCATAATGGATGTTGAGCGAATGAAATGCTAATAGATGTCTAGTGAGTCTAAAATTGGTTGATGCTAAGCTTACAACTGTGTAAGCAGTTAGCATTAATTACAAGGTTTCAAAAAGGTATTTGATCGATGTCAAATCATTTTACATCATTTCAAAATCAAGAAAGAGAAAGGAGAGAAAGAGGCAATCTGGAAATTTATTAATTGTAGAAGATTTGAGCAGCAATTCAACACCATTTTGTTGGATCTTGCAAGGTATTTACCAAGTGCCAAGTTACACTATTTATATTTTTGTAAACCCTAGTTTTACATAATGGCATATAGTTCAAAGAATGTAGAGGGTAAGGAGGTTTTTAATGTTCAACTACTTAGTGATGAAGTTAAGAAACTAATATTTAAGGCCATCCCTGACATTACCTAGAAATAAGACCCCTCTAGTACGTTATCCATGATACCACTAAATGTTTTGATGGTATAAGATGTTAGGAAATGTTACAACTACAAATTGGAAGTATTGGTTATATGGAGATTAGGCAAGCATTTAACAGAATTTTTGAGAATGGTGTATTAAGGGAAGAATACAAAATTATAGAGAACAAATGGTTAACATGAGCCCTAGATTTCTCGAATGTGTTAAAAAAAGAATGGATTAGGATAGTATTGAGTAGGATACATGATAGTTCATTATGGATGAATAATGGACCTATCAAGATAACTAAGAGACTAATCCATAGGGTTACTTGGTATTCAACCCTAGATCAGCATAAGACATTTGAGGAGTGACTCAAAAGAGGTTATTGAGAAGAATATAGGAGCCATGTGGAACAAGAGAGGGATAATAATTGACACAATTACTGATCCATTTTTTAGACTTTGCATTAAGGGTTATTTCACATAAATTCTATTAATCAAGCAGATTAAACAGTGTGCTCTATATTGTAGTAGATGTTGTATATAAGATTGTAAAGAAAGATCACACATATGATCATGCAGAACTACAACTACAACAATTGATTAAGAACCTAGGAGCAATTAGAAAGACTAAGAGTGCTCAATGTAAATTTGGTTCTATATTGATATGCATTTTCTTTTATGTTCAAAATACTTGTCCTACTTTTGACACTATTGGTTAGAAAACAAATAGGTCAGTAGCAATACAAATTGGTGAATTCATTGAACAATTAGGTGAGAACTTTGAATTAGTTATGACTAGCTATTTTGAAGACTTTAAGCAGTCAATTAAGAAAAGATCGATAATTCCAGTATCACTAGTGGAAAAACATTATGATGACATTTATTTCCTAGTAGATGTTGACTATACTTTTTTTCAAGCTGCTACACCAAGGGTAAGATGGTTGACACCCTTAGGATATGAAATAAATGTGGATGAAGCCTCTATAGCTATTACTGCATCACTTGTAGAAGCGATTGATAAAGAAGCTACAACATTTGGAAATTATGAAATAGAAAAATCCAAAGTGACCATGTAATTGAAGACTGCCTCTGTTATAAAGAAGAAAGATAATTTGGTGAAGAAGTTGAAGGCCAAATTTGGTGAAGGTGCCAAGTAGGAAGAGGAAGAGGAAGAAGAGGATGAAGTGGAAGAAGATACCCAAGAACCAATTGCATTAACTCAAGGAAGGGCCAAAGATCAGCTAGAGGAGGAGACAAAAGTTATTGGAGGTGTCGAGAGAGAAGAAGCCAAGGAAGCACCTACACCTACTGATCAAAAGAAGAGAAAGGACAAGGCACAACCTGTGACAAGGGTTAAGAAAACTACAAAAAACCAAGCCAGCCCTAACTGACTACACCTATTACAAGGGCTAGTGCACATGTGAATGCAAAAGGAAAAAGAGAATACTAAACCAGCAAAGTAGGGAGGTGAAGTATAGAAAAGGCCAAGAAGGAAATATGTTACACAAGCTAAATCAGATGAAGAAAGAACATAATAATATGAAAACAACCAATTCAAAGTGGTGAGTCACAATCCATTGTTAGATCTAGAGAATCTATGTAAAATTTTTAATAATAATGCAAATTTGTTAGAATTTTCACATGTTAATTTTGATAACCTTGGTAAAGTGGAGAAGAATCAAGTAGAGGAGGCCATATATGCCATGATGCAAAATTTTAAGAAAGCCCCACTAGAAATTGCAAACTCAATGCCCAAAAGCTTATATGAGAGAGTTAACCAAAAATGGCATTATTGTCTGAACTTGGAAAGACAAATAAGGGAGACTTCCCTTGCGCAATTCATGCCTAAACTTAGTAAGGCACAAATTGCTAAGGCTATGAAGAAATATGTATTTAGGTTTGTACCTAAATATAGAGCCTTCAACATTTTGCAAAATAATATTAAGATGTAGTGAAGAAGTCCACATAGATATGGAAGATAACTTATGGACTTGCAATAGTAAAGGAAGGAGAATATGAACCCATAAATGTCAAGGATGATGAAGAAGATAAAAATGAAGGTACTACTGAAAGATGGATAGAAATGCAAATAGATGACAAGGCAATAGCTAAAGCAAAGTAGTAAGAAGAACATAAAGTAATAAATATATCATTTCTTAATATCAGCCCTCAACATGTAACAAGTGAAAATACTAAAATAGTAATGGTTAAGGATATTTCTAATCTATCTGCTTAGAAAATCAATCCCCTTATAGAGGAAGATCTCAAAAAGACACTTGATAAGTCTACACTATAGGAAAAACTATGTTATAATCTTGTATTGGTAAGTGTAGATGAATTGAAAAAACAAGTGACTAAAACAAAAAAGGAAGTGGCGAATACACAAGAACCACCTACTATCATCCGTCAAGTCACTAATGTACAACGTTTGAATAAAGTACCTGAACCTACAATTGAAAAAATTGGTACAGTTGAGAAGAATATATTGGAAACCCAAGCCACTATAGGAATACAAAGCAAAACATGTCAAATTGACTTATCTACACCTACAACACAAGATCAAGGTGCAAGTCAAGGTGTTGTGGTAGAATAGGAAAAGCCTAAAGAGAATGAGTTGACACCTAAGGTGAAGGAGCAAGTAACAATTCAATCCCTAGTAATCTTACTGGTATCTGGCACTCCTTTAATTCATACTCTTCAAAAGTCAAGCAGAGATACAACACCATTGCATATCTCAGTGTTGAGTCCAAGCACATCAAAGGCTAAAGAAGTGATACAATATGGAGATGTGAGCCTTGATCAAGAGATTGTGTTACCAAAGTATGATTATGACACAATGACCATAGAGTATATGGGTATATTGAAACAAGCCCTAGCAAGAAAGAATGATCAATAACTACTCAGAAGGGAGCATAGGTAGAAGATGCATTACAAGATATTAAAGACATATTTTTAGATGCATTTAACCTACCTAATATAGATGAGACCAAGCCACTCATTGAACAACTGACACATATAGTAGAAAAGGTTAGTAATGCTGACCTTGACACAAATGCTAAAATCTTAGTGTTTAGAAAAGAAATTTTATAGAAAAGTAAATGAGAAAATATCATGTGACATAGCACTCGCACAAGTTGCATTGGCAACTAAGGTTGAGGATGTGAAGAAGGTACTTGAGAACATTTTCTCACTGTACACTAAATTGTGAAATCCAACACTCTTAGCACAAGAGACCATAAGTCACATTTTGAGTTTGGAAAGTCAAATTAATGCATTAGGTGCAAAATTGCCTATAACACCAACTTAGAGTGAAAAGTACTTTAGAATTTTACTACAAACCCAGAGTCAGTTAGTTGCATTATTAGTAGATGAAGCCAATATAAAGTCAAAACTAATTAGAATCCAAACAAAATTGACCCCCCACATGGAAATTTTACAAAGGAATTAGGATACATAGAAACTCTCATGAAGAAAGACCCAAATATTTCAACATTAGATGACCTAGTCCACCTTGTTGCCAAGCTAGCCATCCAAATCAAATCTTTGGATATAGCATGTGAAAATTGGGATGCAACTCTCAAAATTATCCTAGATGTCCATAAATAATTCTTTGACAAACACACTATTAGTGTATAGCACATTGACATAAGTGTCAAGAAGGGGGAGAAATAAAGATAAGAGAAAAAGTGTGAGATATAGATTTTTTGGGAAAGTAATAAAGAAGAGATAGAGGAGAATGGGGGAGAGTAAGGAAAGGGATAGAGAAAAAGATAGAATAAGCTAAGGGAGAGAAAGTATAGATAACATGAAGTCAAAGAGTATCAGATAAGACATATTTACTTAGTAGGAGTTCAGAATGTTTGGATACAGATTAGACCTATCAACTTAGGGGGAGTTATTAACTTTTGAGGTATATAAGTTGTTACAAGATTTTACAATTTTGAAGTTTTGTACATATGCTGAATAAGAGATATGTTATGCTTGTAAGATTAAGGATATCAATTCATGACCAAGTGTTTTTGACACTCATGTCAAAGTGGGAGATTTTTGATTGAGATTGGTTTTGACAAGTGAGTGTCTGTACACTTAAGTCATTTACTTAGTTCATGTTGAACAAGAAATATATGCTAAGCACAACATGTAAATAATAGAGCATGCCAAGTCCATAATGAGTGTTGAGCCACCATGTGCCGAGTCACTCAAGTGTCAAGGAGATAGTGTATGTCAATTGATTCAAGAGCTAAGGAAGTAGTTCATGCCAAGTGATATAGATGTCGAGTCACAATATATAAATTAATATATGCTGAGCATCATAGACTTTAGATGCTGAGTAAGAAATTTTTTCTAAAATTGTCTATATTGTCACAAACAACTATATAAACTATTTTTGAGCCAACCAAAGATTGAATTATGATATTTTGGAGATAAGGATAAATCTTAATATGGATTCCCAATGCATTACATAGAACCAATTAGAGAAAGGAAATAATTAAGTGGCAAAATGGATGAATCATAGTCATTGATTCATACCTAACCCTAAGTCACCTAAGTCTTCTTAAGGAGGACAAACCCTAAACTCTCTAGAGTGTGTGTAAGGATTGGAGTGAAGAGAGTAGTTTGCATGTGCAAACAGAGCATTCATGGTGGCTAAGCAGTTATGATCTGAGATTGCATTGCAAAATTAGTTAAAGGAGAAAAAAGAAAAATAAGATAGCATACAAGGAGACATCTAATCAACAAGGATTGAGAATAAATCAATTTAGAGGTGATCTATCACTAGGAAAAAAAGTGCTAACCATAGGATCAATGTTGAATCATTCTAGTAGGTGAATTAGTAAAATCTATTAACGGAGTAGTCCTAACAGGCTGTATGAAATCCTCTAACAAGGTGCTTACTTAATTGTGAGTTGAAGTCCTTTAAAAAGGCACACTTGTGTAATGTTTGAAATATAAGAGGAGTAATTGAGAGGGGAGGGGTAAATCAATTACTACTAAAATAAATCCCAAATCCCTTAGATGTCAGTATAAATTATAATTTGAAAATTGAATATTGTCGATGCTCGATAAACATGCATAAGATACTATAACTTGATAAATGCTAAATGTACTTAGTAACCAATTAAATTTGTAGATCTTAAGATATTGTCAATGATTACTTAATCTTAATTGTAAGCATGAAAGAAATAACATGAACAATATATGACACCATAATTTAATGTGGAAACCCAATTTGGGAAAAACCACCAATTGTAACTAGTTACTATTTTTCACTATTCTGAAGTGAGCCTTATTAAGAGCCAACCCTGTTTAAAGTTACAAAACACATTGTTAGGTGTGACCTTATTAAAATATTTAATCACCCTTTTAGGAGTGGCCTTGTTAGAGATCTTGAAACAATTCAGTAGAATTTCCACCTTGTTAGAGGATTTACAAATGGTTGTTTTGCTCCACAAGGTTATTTAGGTTAACCTTCAAATTCGCTTCCTCTCTTCATCCTTTTACAATTCATTCAATACAACTTGCACCCTTTGAAATCACAACTTGACCTTTTACTTATACCTTTCATATTGTCAGGTTAGCTCAAATACAATTAGAATAACTAATATTCATCACCATAGTTAGCTAGAAAAAATGGAAAAAGTAATTAAGCTTCATATGCCAAAAAAAGAAAATCCTTCATTAGCTAAACTAGCTGGGTAGAATCTAACTCATAAGTGATTTACTATGTTAACCAAAAAATCTTAGTTAACACTGCAAACATGTGAAAATCCTTTGGTAATCAAGTGAACTTAGTCACCACTAATACCATCCAACTTTTCTTCATTAACTAAGTGAGCTTGGTTAACACTCTTTCTCTACATAAATTCCTTTGATGCTCGTGTGAACTTGGTAGACACTATCTTGTACACAAGAATGCTTAGTAGACATGGAAAATAGTCTTCACTACCCAAGTGAGCTTAGTTTCACTAACTAACAATTGATATGACATTTGTGTAACATCAAAGACAACACAAAATTAATCAATTGTATCCAAAAATCTCCCTCTTTGGCATTGATGGAAACAAAACATGTGATAGCATAATGAAATTTTGAGAACAAGACTCCCTCTATCAATAAGCTTTATTTTGCAACAATCTTTTTCCAAGTTCAATCTCCTTTGATGTTTCTTTATAGAACTTCTCTCTCTTGTAGAATTCTCCCTCTTAGACTAACTTCTCCCTCTATGAAATAACAAAATTTTTAGAGAGATATGACAGTACACTTCTCCCTCTTTGACAACACATGCCAAAGACAATAGTTCTGATTAGTATCAATGTACCTTGAGTACAAATTCATCTACAATATGATGCATTAACTGATTGATCTTTAACCTAGTTCTTTTTGATGCATCACTAAACTTTATTTAGTGAGCTTCAGATAGGGGAATTACCCGTAGCTTACCTCTTAGATACATGAATGCATCCTTAGCTAATGATTCGGTGAATACATCTATAATTTGTTCTTTTATATTCACATATTCCAGTCTGACTTCTTTATCCTACACTAATTCTCTTACAAAATGATATTTTATAGCAATGTGCTTTGTTTTGGAATGCATCACTGGATTCTTTGGTCTGTTGATTTCATTTGAGTTATCATAATATATGACTACTGGCTCTTTGATTTCAACCTTTATTCCTTCCAACAATTGTTTGAAGCAAACAATGTTAGAATAGTTTACTATTGCTACCACATACTCTTCTTCTGCTATCGATTGGGATATGCAATTTTGTTTCCTGCTTGTCCAAGATACTAGTCTTTTACCAAGAAAGAATGCTCCACCACTAGTGCTTTTTCTATCATCAAGACTTCCTACCCAATCAACAATAGTAAACACCTTTAGGTTTAGATTGCCTCCAAGTTTGTACAATAAGCCATAATCTTCAGTACCTTTTAGATATGTCATGATTCTTTTGATTGCCATAATGTGGTTTTCTTTGGTTTTACTGAGAATCTTGCCATTATCCAAACTACTAAGGCAATGTCAAGCCTTGTATCTACTACATATTGTAATTTCACAATCATTGATCTATATAAGGTTTGATCTACTTCTTTGGAGTCATCATTTTTTTTAAGCTTATGTCTAGTACACATGGGAGTTCCAATTGATCTTAAATATTCCATTCCAAACTTCTTTAGTATCTCCTTGATATACTTAGAATAAGTGATATAGATACCATTTTTGTTCTACTAAATCTGCAAACCAACAAAGAATTTTATCTCACCAAACATGGAAATTTCAAATTCTATACTTATTTTTTCTAAAAATGCTTTGCATAAGTCATCATTTCCTATAAATAGAGTATCATCAACAAATATTTTTGCCAACACAATCTTCTTGTCTGGTCCTTTGATATACAGACTACTATTATCATTTGTTCTTTGAAAACCAATCCATATCAAATAGTTGTGTAGCCTTTCATACCAAGCTCTAGGAGCTTGTTTGAGACCATATAGTGCTTCATGTAATTTGTAGACCATGTCCCTTTTGTTAAGATCAACAAAACCTTCTGGCTATTCAATGTAGACTTCTTCATCAAGAATTCCATTCAAGAATGCAGATTTAACATCCATGTAATATACTTCGAATCCTCTATGAGCTACATATGCAAGTAGAGTTTTAACACCTTCTAATCTTGTAAAAGGGGAAAAGGTTTCACCATAATCAATTCCTTCTTCTTGAGAATAGCCTTTGCATAATAGTCTTGCTTTGTTTCTAGAGACCTTTCAATCTTCATTCAGCTTATTTCTAAATACCCATTTGTGCCAATTACATTTTTATTCTTAGGACTAGGAACAAGAGTCCAAGTATTTTTATTTTCTATCTATTCTATTGTAGTATATGAAAAAATATGCAAATCAAATCCACAATCCCTTGAATCACCCGCATGTAGAAAACCTATCACAGAGAAGAAAAATACAAGAAGAGGCAAGGGTTTGGTTTGAAAATAAGAAAATTATATTCTCAGATAAAATGTAAATTGTTGTACAAAAATACAATAGGAGAGCCTATTTATAAAGGCCTCTAGGAAGCTTCTAGAATGAGCTAAAAAAGCACTAGGAGATAAGTATGACAACTAAGCATATGTCCATGAAAAGTGGATTACCCTCCAAGTAGGTGAGAGGATAAGTATGACAAGGTGTTGACAACATGTACACAAACTTTTGTGTTGTCAACAAGTCAACACGTAAAGGTATGCTAACTCCTAGGTGAGAAATGCATTTAAGCTAAGTAAACTTAAGTAAAGCATAACTAATAATTATTTACTCTAACACCCCCCCTTATGTGCAACTTGGGGGAATGCACTTAAGCTCACAACAACTATGATGAAATACATAATGGGTCTTGGGAACGAGGCCATGTTAGGTACCCATGTACAAATGATACCTCTAAAAATGGGAAAATAGGGGAGAACCACATGGGAAAAACCTTCCCACAAAAAGAGGTAAGAAAAAACATGAAAATAAAACAAGAAGGAAGGAAGGCCTCAACAAGACCCCCCAAGGGCAACTTCAACCGAAAATGGCTCAAGAGACTCTCTCAAAACCATAAGTACAACTAGTCCCCCCATGGAAGATAGAAAAGACACCAAAGCCCCCCCAAAATAATGGAACCCCTAGAGAAAGGATCAAACCAATGAAACTCCAATGCAGAAGAAACAAGGGAACAAAACAAGGGAACTCTTCAATGAGAGGGTAAACTAGAAGGCCTAACCAATGCTCGAATGAGAAAGTATGAGGATCCTAAAAGGGAATCCCCAAGGCAGGTGTGATGACACTGTCATGAATGTCCACTATAGAATCTACAACAAGTGCACTTGGAGGCTTGATGAATGGAGCTGGAGGATTAGGCAGAGTGGAAGAAGAATCCTACTGAAGAGAAAAAACCTCAACTAAATGTGGTGTGGAAGTCAAAAATGGTATCTTAGGAATAATATAAAGGTTCAAGTTTCCTAACTGTACCACATGATGCCCCTATGAAAGAGAAGAGTCATGTTGTGATAAGGGAGATGGTGGGAAAAATTTTGAGATGGTGTAGAGACAGGTGGAAGAATCAACTATCCCTATAGCTATAAAGCCTCTTGTGGCACGATCCTAAATGAAGACTATATCAGCAGTGAACTCAACTGTCTTCCCTGATCCACTGCATGTAATCTAAGAAATCAAGAGAAGGTTTGTAGATAGAGAGGGAACATACAATACATCATTGAAAGTTCCATCTTTCATGCAAACTAAACTTTTCCCATAGACTGGTAGGGTGGTGTTATTCCCCATGAGAATATGAGAATGGGAGAAGCGTCAAGAGTAGAGAAGACACCTTGAGAAGATGTCATATGGTGAGAAGCACCTAAATCCAGTATCCAAGGGACCTGTGTAGGGGATGCAAAGGATTCCCATAATGCATGACCCTTTCCAAGATCTAGTGTAGATGTCAAATATGTGGAAGAAGACTGAAAGGTAGACCCCTATGAGGTAGAAGAGGATGGAGAGGAAATAGTGCTCTTCTAAAGAAGATCTTGTAAATCTGCAATTTGTTTCTCATAGCCATAAAATCTCTTTTGAAAATAATGTGACTCATCATGAGGTTCTTTCTGACAATAGGAACAAGTAGGAGTCTTAGTCATCTTTTTTCTCCTTATTTTTAGAAGAAGAGGATGGACCAATAGAGTGCTAAGAAGAGGAATCTAATATCTATTTCTACTCTTGTGTATCCTTGGCAAGCAATGCCTATGATGGTGATCCTGTAAGTGAATCCATTTGAGTGATCTTAGACTATTCCCATGTTAACCAATCAGAAAATGTCTCAAAAGAGGGCATCTAATGTATGGTACCCAAGCAATCCATAGTGGAGTATAAAGTAGAAGAAAATATATGATACTATCCTCTCAACTTTGAGAGTATCAAAAAAATACACTCATCATCTATTTTATTTTTCCCACATCCCTACAAAACTATACATAGAGATTTGAACTTCATCAAGAAGTCTTCAATGGTGGGGAAGCTGGCTAGTGATAAAGTCAACTCTGCATCAAGCTGTAATGCCAAAAACTCATTCATTGTGCCAAACAAGTTGTAGAGCTTGGTCCAAATAGCCCAAGGAGTAGTCAAACCATCCAAGTGAAATAGTAATATCAAATATTTTTAGTGCAATCAATCCCATGGCTTCATCCATTCTATTTTTGTGCTAAAGAACCTCAAAAGGGTGCTATAGAATAGGTTGGTCTTGATCTAGACATGACCATAAGCCTCATGAAATGAGAAGCCTAGTAATTTGTGCTTTCCAAGTGTGACAGTTGTGTGGTGTAAGCTGGGTCACAAAAGGATATGACATTGAGAGAAGAAGATGGAAGTAGAAGGGTCTATTCTGAAGCAAATTACAGAAAAGAAAATACTCCCCCCACAACGTATGATTTGGGCACTCTATACTTACTATGATTACAATACCCAATTTAGGGCCTATTTCTGAAGCAATATTTATGTCCATAGAACCTATAATCTAATTGCAGATCTAAAAATTAGACAAAAGAATATGAACTTTAAAAAAAAATGGAACTTGATTGTGTGTCCAGATGAGCTCGTACTAAGCATTTAAAGTGGTAAAAATTGGGACTTGTGAGTTGCAAAAAAATTCAAGAACAAAGATCTCAAATCACCTACACCAATGTGTAGATCTTGAAATTCTACCCAAAAACAAAAAAAAAATTCTTGGAAAAAGGATTCTATATGAGGGAGATATCGCTATTTGAAAATTACTTCTATAGTTATTATTTTGAATCGCCACTGTCACACCTCCAGAAAAGAAAATAGCCCAAAAAATGTTAGATCTATTATTTTAAACCCTCTTTCTCCTTTTTCTCCAAATATTGAACAAGCTACAACAAATCTGGCTTTGATACCATGTAGGATTTGAGAAAATATACAAATCAAATCCACAAGCCTTCGAATCCCCTGTACGTAGAAAACCTGTCATAGAGAAGAAAAAGACAAGAAGAGGCAAGGGTTTGGTATAAAAATAAGAAAATTGTACTCTATGATAAAATGTAAATTTTTGTACAAAAATACAATAGGAGAGCATGTTTATAAAGGCCTCTAGGAAGCTTCTAGAATAAGCTAAAATACACTAGGAGATAAGTATGAATACTAAGCATATGTCCATGAAAAGTGGATTACCCTTCAAGTAGGTGAGAGGATAAGTATGACAAGGTGTTGACAACACATACACAAACTTCTATATTTTCAACAAGTCAACACGTAAAGGTATGCTAACTCCTAGGTAACAAATGCATTTAGCCTAAGTAAACTTAAGTAAAGTGTAAGTAATAATTATTTACTCTAACATCTATCTCTCCATTCATTGCCTTAATCCAACTTTCATTTTCTAGAGCATCTTTAACATTTCTAGGCTCAAATTTAGCAAGAAAACATGTACCTTTTAATTTTCTTCTTGTCATTATGCCATCTTATTTATCTCCAGTGATATGATCAAATGCATGATGCCTCCTAGCATATTTTGCCAATACAAGTTCTTTTTTTTAAAAATAAATTTCATTATCTTTAGTATGAACCTCAACTTCAAGCTTGGGTCCTTCTATCTGTGGTTCAGGCTCATTAGGCTTAGTTTGAACTAGCTTGGTAACTTTTGAATGTGACTTTGGTCACTGTGACTCAGTTTGCACTTCCTGCAACTTGGTAACCGTAGGAGATTTGGGGAGCTCAGGAGATGAAGTCTTCTTTCTCTCAAATAGATCTGGTAGCATATCAGGTTCATAGTAGACAAATCTTCTATAATCCTCTAGGTCCTTTTTGGTTTCTTCTTCACTCCTTTCTGCAAACTCATCAATTCTTACAGGTACACTTTCTATTATCTTATGTGTGGAAAAATTCAAACATTTGTATGCTTTACTTTTGTAGGAGTATCCTAGACATATTCCTTCATCACCTTTTACATCAAATTTTCCTTTTCTGGATTCCTTCAAGATGTAACACTTGCTACCAAATACTTTTAAGCAACTTACATTGGGTTTGTAGCCATGCCATAGTTCATAGAGAGTTTGATTAGAGTCTTTCTTCAACTGAACTTAGTTCAAAGTATGAACTATAGTGTTAATAGCTTCCTTCCTATATTTGATAGAAAAATTCTTCTCAATCATCAGTGTTCTAGCACAATCCATGATGGATCTATTTCTTCTTTCAGCTATTCTGGTCAGGTGTCCCAGGGGCGGATACTTGTCTTTTGATTCCTCTTTCAATGTAGAAATTTTTGAATTCATCACCTCTATCTGATCTTAAACACTTTAATTTCTTTCTAGTTTGTTTTTCAACTCTTGCCAAATACCATTTAAATTTCTCAAAGGCTTTTGATTTTTCTTTTAGATACATCACAGTCATCATTCTAGAATAGTCATCAATAAAAAAAAATGAAGAATTTTGCTCCACTATAACTTTCTATTCCAATGTGTCCACATAAGTTAGTATGCACAATTTCTAAGACTTCTTTTCATTGATGGTTTTTGCTATTAAAACTAGTCTTTCCCATTTTACCAATTTCGCAGTTTTTGCACAATCCAACATCAAGTTTCTTCGAGATCATTGTCAAAACTTTCTTCAGTTTCTTCCTCACTTCCTAAATGATTAGCTTTTTATTTCTTGACCTTTTATTTGAGTGAGAGCTTGGATTCAAATGTAGATTCAATATTCTTTGAAATAGGAACATAGTTATCATAGTTATCTAGTTCAAAAGTTGTCAATCTTCCAACTAGAGCATCCAAGTTTAGTTTGTTATTTGGATCACATCTCATTTCTTGAGTAGAAGATACTCCAATTGCATAGATAGGAAGAAGAGTTATGAGTACCTTACAACAATTTCATCTTTAATATCTCCTCCAAATGCTTTGATTGCACTTACAGTGGATTTCATTCTTTCCAAACATTTTGCAATGTTTTCATCTTCTCTCATTCTCATTTGGTCAAATTGTCCTCTAAGATTTTCTACTTTGGCTCTTCTTACATTGTTATCTCCTCCATAGATATATTTCAGTTTGGTCCACATTTCATGAGAAATTTTATAGTCTTTTACCTCATCAAATTCAGCATAACTAAAAGTAGATGCAATATCAATCATCATGATGTTATGGTTCTTCTTTTCAGCAATGTCTCCAATTGATAATGTTCCAATGGGAGTTTTATATTCAGCATCAAGATACTTGCAACCTGAATCATTTATTGTAGCTAGATGTAACCTCATGAATCCTCGCCATGCTGCGAAATTGTCTCTATTGAGATTTGGAATCTCTCTTTTATAAGACATCCTGATCTTTAGCTAAGGTCCTTAAATCCTTCTCTAAAAGTACCAAAAGCTATGATACGAATTTTTTGAAATATAAGAGGAGTAACTGAGAGGGGAGGGGTGAATCAGTTACTACTAAAATAAATCCAAAATCCCTTAGATGTTAGTACAAATTATAATCTAAAAACTAAATACTGTTGATGCTTAGTAAACATGCATAAGATACTATAACTTGGTAAATGTGGAATGTACTTAGTAACCAATTAACTTTGCAGATCTTAACATATTGTTAGTGATTACTTAATCTTAATTGCAAGCATGAAAGAAATAACATGAACAACATATGACACCAAAATTTAACGTGGAAATCCAATTTGGGAAAAACCACCAATTGTGACTAGTTACTATTTTTCACTCTTCTGAAGTGAGCCCTATTAAGAGCCAACCTTGTTAAAGGTTTAAAAACACACTATTAGGTGTGACCCTATTAAAGGATTTAGTCACCCTATTAGGAGTGGCCTTGTTAGAGGTCTTGAAATGATTCAATAGAATTGCCACCTTGTTAGAGGATTTACAAATGGCTATTAAACCAACTCTATTAAGAGATTTAGATCACTGATACAATGGTTAGAGAGTAAAAATGAAATGACTTGATTGATATGTAACTAAATTGCTGATTACAGATCTCTATTCTAGCTTTTACTAAATCCTTCTTGATCAAATATAGATTTTCTGTTCCACAAGGTTATTCATCTTAACCTTCAAATTTGCTTCCTCTCTTAATCCTTTTGCAATTCATTCAATACAACTTGCACACTTTGAAATCAAAACTTGACCTTTTACTTATACTTTTCATATTGTCAAGTCAACTCAAATACAATTAGAATAACTAATATTCATCACCATAGTTAGCTAGAAAAAATGGACAAAACAATTAAGCTTCATAAGCCAAAACAAGAAAATCCTTCATTAGCAAACCTATCTTGATAGAAACTAACTCATAAGTGATTTCCTATGTTAACCAACATTAGCTTGGTTAACACTGTGAGCTTGGAAAAATCCTTTGTTAACCAAGTGAAATGGGTCACCATTGATACCATCCAAATTTTCTTCATTAACTGAGTGAGCTCGGTTAACACTCTTTCTCTGCATGAATTCCTTCGATGCCTGAGTGAACTCAATAGACACTATCTTCTACATAGGAACACTCAATAGACATGGAAAATAGTCTTCACTACTTGAGTGATCTTGGCATGCACTAACTAACAATTGATATGACATTTGTGTAACATCAAAGACAACACACAATTAATCAATTGTATCCAATAGTGTAACAGGGTGTTGAAATCCTTTAGCAGGGTGAGACTTAATAGTCTTTGTAAGCCTTTAATAGGGAAAAACTTTCATAGGGTAGATCATGTCTCATGATCAAAACATTACAACCTTCATTGGATACACTTATTACTATAGTAGTGAGTATTTGTGGGTGTCATCCCCATCCTAGTTTTACCTTTTCATTGGAGGGTTTTTGGGTAATCATAGCTGGTGTCATATGTGTGTGAATTCTTAATGTTTACATGTTTTAGATGTATATGCTTTACATGTTATTTCAGTTTACTTAGTGAATCTATGAGATGGATGTGTGGTGGAAGTTTTATGGGTCAACACTTAAACTATTGATTCAACCCCCATAGGTTTACCTTTCCTATTGCAATTCCAACATATAATAATAAGGGAGTGCATCAGTTACTCAAGGTCCATAAGTGTCATTTAAACAATCAAACCTTTAAACATTATTTTCTCTACTTATACTATTGTAGCCCCATCTCTACTATATACTAATAAACAAAATTACTAGTAGTCCACTCTCTTATTATAAAAGACTTGCTGAATGTAGACATTTAAATGTACAACACCATAAGTGATTCAATAAGTTTGACACTAGGATTTAACATGGAAATCCAATTTTGAAAAAAGTACCAATAACATATGACCACATCTTCACTCTTTTTAAGTGATCTCTAATAGGATACAACCCTATTAAAGGTTATAATACACTATGTTAAATGTGCTTTAGTTAGTTAAATCACCCTATTAGGAGTGGCCTTGTTAGAGGACTTTCATCATTCCATTAGAATGTCACCTTGATGAAGAATTTATATAGACTATTAAGTCCTTCAATGACTATTAGATGAACCTTTGATTAAAAGAATTTCAATACAAACTATTTACAATGAATAAAAAGAAAATAGGAGGGTTTCATCTATATGATTACAACTCACTTTGTAGTTTCAGATCTCTTATTTGGTTCATGTGTTGATTCTCTGATTAGTCTTTTCTTGTCACCTCTATCTTTGCTTTTATTGGAAACCTTTTAAGCATTCATCCTTCTCTTCACAACAACATTAAGCCTTCTACTTAGATTCTCTTATCAACCTCGGTAGCTTTGTTCCCACTTATTGAAAACACACACATATTCATTTTTTTTTTCTCTTTTTTGCATATCTTACTCACACTCTTCTGATCTATTTTCATGCATACTTTAAAATTTTGACTCTGCACCTCCTTAAATAGGTATTTCTAATCCTTTTTCATCCTCCTATATCACCATAGAGCTTAGGGTTTGTGATCTGATTCATCAAGTTCATTGTATCTGTCCATCTTGCTTCTTTTCTAGAAATTTCTCATAGAATTCATTCATTAGGTATTATTCCTAATCCTCTCATTAAATTAAGTGATCCAACTCATCAATCTTATCTTCAACATAGTTTCAATATCCCAAGAAATCAACTCAGTCAGATTGATAATCACAATTTCTCATATGCATTCAAAAAACTATCACTTAGAAATTACTAAGTTGTGATATTCGATCATTAGTAAATTTTCTCAGTCATTGTGCATCTCTTATATCTCATCATGAACTCTGTCACTCATTTGATACTGATGCTCAATGAACACTAATGTTTCTCAGTACTTATTGTGTCTTAGTTGACACTAGAATCACTCAACATGAATTTAAAATTTCCTTGATCTTTCACTCTATTTCCCAGTGAGGCTTTACATAGGTAATATTTACTGACTTTATTGTAAATACTTGACCATCAATATAATATGAACAATTACTTTCTTTTGTTAAAGTCTAACTAATCAAATATCCATTCTATCTTGCTTTACATGACTTAACCTTTCCTCTAGGTGCTTTTTTTGTGAGAAAATTCTCAAATCATCTTCATCAATCAAATAGATTTGACATTTAGATCTTCCTGAGTTGGCATTTTTTTTACATTACATTCTTAGGTAATAAAAAATTAGTAATAACTTTGGTCACATTCAAAAAATTTACATGACATAATCATTTATTCCACCAACCTCAAATCTCCAAATTTTGCATATAGACATATATCAACTATGAGTAAAGGTAAAATATAGTACCTCTAGTTTTTTCTCTAGTGCCAATCAAAATCCATCATCATCATCATTATCATACATCTATACTTTTTTGTTTAGAAAATCCAGCTTGCTCAACATATATTATTCAACTAAGAAATAATATGCATATTATATTTTAGTCCTTGCACCTAATATACATGTCACCTCCAATATTATCATTAAGCATCAATGGGCCTCTAACATTTACTAGACATGGAAAATCATTCCATATCTTAATACTTATACCATCATATAACTAAAGTTTTTAAAACTTATTAATGTATTTGGTAATGTGATTTCAACATCCACTATCAATGATCCAAGTATCATTCTCTTTAACATGTAAAAAAAGAGTTCTATGGTCCATATACCTTTCCTTATTAGGGCCTTCTTTCACAATAAGATACACCACTTCAACTCCTTCTGCATGGACACATTTCAACTTGATATGTCACTCACTCCAAATATAATCCAAATGCTACATAAATTTTTTATCCCAATATTGCACTTATATATGACTACCTATTATAGATTACAACAAAACATATACAGGGACCTTTCCACCACAATATCAAATGTCCACATATAAAAGAAGAGGCTTTTATGTGTTGAACATGTATCACATTTCTAACCAATAGTCACAACACCTACTTCCCAATGGCACATCTTACAAGGTGATCCACAATAAAAACCTAGTCTTATCATCACAAAATAGTATACTAGAACCAATCTATGATTAAATTCCCTCCAAAAACTAGTGACAAAAATTTGATATAATATCTATTTTTTATTTCTTTTAAATTTTAGATATACATAATACATGAAGAGTGGAGAAGAAAGACAACTTATGTGTAAATACCATTATGAACACATGGTAATTATTTTAAATAAATTACTTTAATCCATCTAATTTTCTCAAAGGTTTCTGAGAAATAGTTACTTCACTACTATGTTAGAGTAAATTCATTATACCATCTAAAATAAAGAGAACACTATGAAATAAATAAATGCAATAAAAATACATTTAAATTATATCTTAAAACTCAATAGGGTTGAGTGGGTTAATACTACCTGATAGATCAACTAACAATTGATATCATTATACAACTCAATACCACTAATAGATTGTATCATAATGAACATCATGTCCAACATGTATAGCTACACATAGGTCATGTCCACAATTCAAACAAACACACTAACAATTTACCTAGCAAAAATGAAAACACCACAATCTCATTATATGGTTACAAAGAGAAATAAGAAACATGTGTGAGTCTCTTTCATAAAAAGAGCACCAAACTTCGTCCAAATCTAATGGAAAATTAAATTTGAGAAGAGCCCCTTTCCTTTATTAGCTTGTGCAATCTCCAAAAATTAGAAGTCTCTAAAACTTGAGAGTGGCTAAACAACCAATATATTTTTAAATCTCTTCTAAAATGCTTAAAAATTCCTACTCCACTACTCATCATAAATGTGACAATCATATGTCCTCCATGTAAGTCTTTATTCATGAATACAAATTCAACTAAGTATGGGAATAAGAAGGAAAATTGGTTAAGACCATTTCAATTTTCACAATAGTTGAAAAATGGAATATTTTAAGCATCATAAAAGTAATTTAAACATTAAGGAGGTCAAATTAGAATCCTAAATCATAGCACTATCATATAGGTAAGTCATTTTCACTAAAAGAACACTCAATGACCATTTGAAGACCTCAAAAGTCAACCTAAAATCTGAATTCAATACCCATCTATTCATAACTTCTCATTAAAATAATATACCAAAAAATGTAAATTAGGCATTCTAAATAGTTTATTCTTAGGTTAGGTGTCTCTTGTCAATGCCCAAATTTGGCAATGTCACTATACACATAAATATCACAAGTGTCAAGCGACATTGCAAACTATAATTTGCATTCCAAGTGTGTTGCCTAGTTTTTATTTCATTCCTTTTTTCTTTAGGTTTGAGTCAAGTAAAATATGTTAACATCTTGAGTCTAAGTATAGAGTATCCATAGGATGACCTCTCTTCTCATCATCCCTTTGAGCTAACCTAATGTGGGAAATCATGCGAGCATTGTATTGTAAAAACGCTAGATGATTAGGTTTTGGAGGGTTTGTTCATGCATCTCCCTAATGAGAAGAACGTCTATAAGTTTTAACAATTCATCATTTGAAGATTAAAAAGGGATTTGAAGTCAAAGATCTATAATAACTGCATCTTAATGAAATATATTACAAGTGATCGAGTTTAGAATGCAAAGAACCCAATTTGTATGAGCAGCCTACATGGATTAGCAGAAAGGTCAATCAATAGAAAAAATACATGCCATTGGTTAGTTGAAAAGTTAATTGTGCTTAGAAGTAGATCCCTACCCATTAGATGAATACCATATCAACAGTTTTCACAATGTCATGAACGATTAGTCATAATCTAAGGTTAATGTTTCAAAGTAGGGAAAAGTGATTGATTGCATGGTTGTAGGGGGTTAAATATGACCTAAGCCTAACGTCATGACATAGAAAAAAATGAAGATTGCATGGTCACTGGTAGTTAAGGGTAACCTGAAGTAAAGGTTGCAACACCATGAGAGACAATAGCAGTTAAGGTAAATAATTTTTGCAAGGTCACTAGCTAAGGAGAATTTAATATATTTTAAGTTGTGACCCGATGAAAGTGATAATAGTCAACCACAAATACTCATCATGAGGTTGAAGGCAATTGAAGGTAACTTGAGGTTAATGTCATGATAACAAGAAATTGTGTGATCACATGGTCGCAAAGGGTTAATCATAACTAAGAGTTAAGGAAACAACAGAGAAAAAATTGATTAATAGCATCCTCACATCACAAGAAGACATCGTATAAATGATAGTTGTGAAGCTATGGCATGGTTAATCATTTGAGCCATTACTAATTTGGGGTTAAAATAAATGGCAGATCTTTAAAACTACAGCAAAAATGTAAGAAGAAAGAGAAGATATCATTCATCCATTAGATTTTAAAGGATAAAAAACACTCACTTTCTTGGTTTTCAAAGATGCATGAAGGATAACCAATGTGGAAAAGTGAGTGCTAGACACGTGTGCTCAGATGGACCCATCGAGGAAATCATAAAGGAAAAATAAGGAGGTCTATTATGTTTTAATAATGATCATTGATTCGAGATCAATGATGAGAATTCAAATCTATAGTGACCATTGAAATATAAATTATATAAATGTGTCACCAACATTAGAATGTGAAGAAAATGAAGACTTTCATAGGTTTCCTAAAAAATTATGAAGATAAATAGTTGAAATGTGTTTTTAGAAGTTCCATGGATTTAGGACCATCAATGAAAAAGATGCCATGTGTCCATATCATGTTGCAAATTAGATATTTTCATGTTTTATTTTTATTGAGTGATTATTTCTCTACCAGAACTAAGGGATGATAGAAAACTATAAATATAATTTCTTTTGATAATACAGTGGTCGACAAACTTGATGGTGAATGGGATTTGTAATTCCATTTACCTAATTTTCTTTTCATGTTTTGTAGCCCATAGATTAATTATGCACTAAGATTTGATGGATGATTACATGTGATTACATGATAACCTCATGGATTCCATTTCACTATGGTATTTATAGTATGAGTAATTCCATTTACTTTTTCACATATGGTTCTTCTTCTTCTCTTGTTTATTACATGGCATGTTAAATTAGTTTTATTTGGAATTGAAGAATAAATGTGGATGAATCTATTAGCAAGTTGTTGGATTCCATTTCATCTAAGCCTAATAGTTAAAGGAATTTCATTTTCCCTCATGTACATCTATTTTTTCTTTCCTCTTTTGCATTTAGATAATTAATCTGCATATAGAATAGAAGTAAGAGTTAGAAAATCTTGAGATAACCTACAATAGTCACTCCATTGGGTGTGATAGATTGTCCTCATCCATTTTGCCTAAATTGTATGTGTCTACAAGAAATTTTTTTAGCCTTTATTGCTCTCCAGCTAAGAGCTTATTCTGTCAAAACTTTGATTTAAGAAAGACATATTCATTGCACATCATTGCAAGTCCTAAGGAAGTTGTGCCTTATAATTCAGAGGGCAGTGATAGAATGCATAAAATGACCCATTTTTTTGTAACATCTATTTCTCTCTCCAAAACAATGGGTATTAAAAGATCCAGGTTATAAAATCTAATAGGACAACAAAATGTTAACCAATAGTTTTTTGGTAACCTACTAGGGATAATTCAAATGAAAGAGCTCTGAAGAATTTCTCTTCATTATTGGTATGCACTCTAATTCAATTTATTTGAATTGCAAGATAGGTTTTGTGGAAGTAAGGTGTTTCCCATAAGAACCTAATACCATTTTTAAAGCCTCAACTTGCTAGAAAAGAAGCTAATTCAAAGTTGAAGATTGGCCAAGTTTATTTCCTCACAAGGATTAAGGTAAACTCAAAACACCATTTTCTAAGAATTTGATACATCTTGGATTCCAAGTATACTAGGAGTTCCAAGGAAAAAGGAAGGATTGACCCAATATACAAGGAACCCAAGAAGGCCAAATTTCCTATTCTAGAATGTATTTACAGAAGACAAAGAACACCTACAAGGCAATTTATAGCTAAACAACTCCAAGATACTCACTTGTCTTCATTATTTCTACTAGAACAAGGAGAGGTAAATCTTCTTCTCCTCCTATTTCTAAGACTTTTATTCCTTCTATCTTTGATTCTTTTTGTTGATTTGTGAAACACTACCTATTTATGTCACTTTCCAAAAAAAAAGATCATTATACTAACAACTATGGCACTTCTTTGGGGAAATGCAATTGGCCCTCTCCCCTTATAGCTAAAAAAAGATTTTCCTAGAGCATCAAGAAAGAATTTCCCAAGATTAAATGATGATGGCACCATCTCTACAAAATAATAGTTAAGTTCTTTTCATAAAGCTTGTGGTGTGGTGAATCATAAACATGAAGATGTGGTTGTGAAGATGTTTGTGGATACCCTGGTAGATAATTTTGTTGATTGGTTCCAAGATTTACCTGTAGGATGCATCATGGATTGGAATAGTATGAAACAAAGGTTTGAAGAACATTATAAAATTATAGAGGATGCATAAGTATTTCTTTTATAATTGGCACAAATAAAGAAGGAACCATTAGCTTCTATAACATATTTTAATGAAAAGTTTAATAAACTCATCAAAAGAATATCTACTGCAAGTGCACAAATAGAAGACAATAAGAAGACCTTCTATATCAACTCTATGGCCCCTGATCTGGGATATCAAATTAAAAGAGAAAATGTAGAAAATTTACAAGCTTCCCAAATGCTAGCTATGGAGATGGAAGATGACATGATAGCCTCTAGTAAGTGGAAAAGAGAATTTCAATCTATAACCATAGGTAATGTAGTTAGCACTTGGTGTAGGAGCACACGTAAGAAACCTCCATTATTTGATTGGTTTTTGGATTGTACTTGACTCTAACCAAGTCAAGAGTCTGGGTTAAGTTTTTTTTAGATGTTAGATGGCCTCTTGTAATGTTGGCTAGGTGAGTTAGTCATTAGGACTAACATCACACTAATAGCATTTGTTAGTTATTTTTACATTTCATATTGTTAGGAGTTAGCGAGATTGAGTCTTTAAGGTGTCTTAGATGTTAGAGTTGTTAATGGTTGTGGAGATGTTATTATTTCCTTAAAATACCTTATATCCTTGAGACATGGAGGTTAGAGGTCCTAGAAACAAGGGTAGAGGCATTAGTGCAAAGATGCCAAATGTTGCTAGAAAGTTGTTATGACAACATTTACAATTATTGCAAATGTTGCATGCAACATGGGAAACTTTGGATTCCCTAAGTTATGGTAATTTATGCTTGAATAAAAGGCCCTAGAATGATGGAGATATCATTTATGTGAGCCAAAACTTGAATCCATGGGGAGAGATTGAGATATTTTAATTATTGGTGTGTGGAATAGAAGACTAGACTGTGTTACAACAATTTTTTGAGTTTTGTGTAAACAGTGATACCTTAAACTATTTGGGTGTATGGATATAGTGATTGGATTGTGTTCTACAATGAATTAGAAGACTTTTTAATTTTATGATTCAAGGTTCTAGAGTAGATTTGGTGTGTTTAATAATTTTTTCAGTTTTAGGATAGTCTGCTAGTCTTAGTCAGGCAGATTTAGGGAAAATGGATCCCACGTGAGATTCAACCATGGGAAATCAAAGTAAGTGGTTGAATATTCAAGTGAGGCCTTTTTAGATGTTTTATATAAAGGTAGGAGTCCAAAGGATTAGTACAACTATTTTTAATGTCAAGCCATAGGCAAGCTAGGAAGGTTCGGTTAAGGGTTTGATAGTGTTGAATCAAGGATTTCATGTAGGGGATAAAGGTAATGTATGGAAAAAGTATAGTTATAGAAAGGGGATGGTCCTATCTTTACATATCCTAGAGGTTGAGGTCTTACCAATCCATTTACCTAAGTTTCTTAACAAGTTTGTGGTCTAGTGCTAGGAAATAGGTCTTTTAGTCCTATTTGCCCTATATAGTAGGAATCACCTGTATGGACAACTTAGGGTTTTGGGTCCTATAAAATATTTTAGAGAATCCAAAATTGTGTTTGAATCTAGATTTTATTGACTAGGGTTTTTGGAGAATTTTTGCAAGAAAGAGGAATTAGTGGATTTCAAGGGCTAATTGAAGTAAGCCTAATAGGCTTCTTTGAGGCAAAATTTTCAAATCATTAAGGAAGAGGTCTATAGATATTTCCAAATGGATACAAATGGAAGAAAATGGAGTAATATCATGATGATGGATGGCCCCACATTGGAGGATGAAGTTAGTGAGCAAGTTGCACTTAGATCCTTCTAAGTGTGTATGTGGAGAAGAGTATTAATAATAGATTATTTGTCTTCTGAGGGTAAGCACAAGGGATCAAACTCTTGGATAGGATTTTGGATTGGTGTTAGTTAATTACCTAAAACAATCAAGGAACTATGTAGATAGGTTCCTAGAATAGACAAGCTAGGTATCTTGAGGAGCATTGCAAGCAACATTTGGAACACTTACACCATATTGGTGTCAGAACCTAAGTTTCATTAGGCTAGTAGTTCATATTTCAACATACAAAATTAGTGGGAGATAATACACCAAGTGGAATAGTAGAAGACACAACCTGGGTGACTAACATAGATTTATTCGAGAAGGTAGAAGAAAACAACAAGTCAGTAAGGGAAAGAATAGCTCAAATGGAGAAAATCTTGGGGAAAGTCCAAGACAAAGCTGATAGGGTCAAAGAGAAAATTGACCTAAAAGAAGTAAAAGAAGTAAGGGAGAAGGAACTAGAGTTGGAAGAAGAAGCACCAACCCCAAACCCTATTCTTCCTAAAGAGCCATTCTTGAAGGCATTAAAAGCATTGAGTGGAAAAGCTCTAGGAGTACCACTATTTAGTGGACAAACGGATCCAAATTTAGTTGTGAAATAGATTGATAGCATTGAGAACCATTCTAAATGTGATGGTATCTTTGAGGCATAAAACTTTGTGGTGGCCAAGTCTAGATTAAGAGGTTCAACTTTTTCTTGGTGGAAGTTTGTGCAAATAGAAAGAGAGAAGGATGGGAAAGGTCCTATTGTTACATGGAAGGGTATGGTAAACAAGGTGAAGCATACATATCTTCCTAATGACTATGAAGTTTAGCTTCATAGGAGAAGACAAAATCATATACAAAAAGATTTAGATGTCCAAGCATATACTAAGGAATTTCAAAAGCTATATTTGAGATCTAAGGTGGTTGAAGAGGAAAGTATCAAGCTTGCAAGGTACTTGAATGGCTTAATTGGTCTATTCAATAAGAGATGAGCCTAGTAAATGTCAAAACCATTAGGCGATGTTATCAAATGGCCTTAAAGATGGAAGAGAAAAGAAAGAGAAAGCAAGAAACCTCTAAAGGTAAAGCTAAGAGCAAGGATAATAGAGGTCAAAGAGGTGGCTATGGTGGAAAGAGTTATGATTCAAGGACTCAAGGTGAGGTGAAATTAAATGAACAGCAAGAAGGAAGCTCAAGTAGAGGTGATAGAGGAAGACACTCTAATTCTAGGGGAAGAAGTGGTGGACAAGGAGGAAGAAGCAACTACTTTGCTAGTATGAAATGCTACCATTGCAATCAAATGGGGCACCCAACTTATAGATGTCTAGTAAAGAGTGGTTCATCACAAGGAGTTGATAAGAGGACTAACTTGGTCCAAGAAGAGTCCAATACAGAAGAAAAGCATGTTGAAGTACCACTAAATTCAGAAGAAGGGGAGAACCTCATGATGAGGAGAACTTTGATCAAAGAGCCAATGAATGAGAAACCAAGCCAAAGAAGATATTTATTTAGGATCAAGTGTAAAATGGTGGGGAAAGTGTGTAGAGTCATAATTGACTTAGGGTCTACTAACAACATTTTGTCAAATAAAATAGACAACAAGCTAAAACTGACAAGTATACCCCACACTAATCCTTATAAGGTCACATGGATCAAAAAATGCCAACATGTGTTAGTAAACAAGAAAGAATGGGTCGAGTTCTCGATTAGAAGGTATATGGATAAAGTTTTATGTGATGTGTTACCAATGGATGCATGCCATTTTCTCCTAGGTAGACCATGGAAATTTGATCACTCAACTATAGTTGATGGAGGAAAGAACTCCTATACCTTTAAGAAGGACAATGTGACTTTTAAAATACAATAATTGATGGAATATGCTGAAGCGAAGATAGTTGGTCCAAATGTGCTCATGGTGAGTGGAAAAGAGATCCTATAAACCATGGAAGAAAATGAAGGTGTAGGTTTTCCATTGGTGTTGAGACCAAAGGAGAGAAATGAAGATAAGGAGACTAAGAAGGTAGAGTTACCTAAGGAGATTCAAGGGATGTTGCATTCTTATCAAGGTATTGTAAGTGATGTAAAACCATCAAACTTACTCCCTAAAAGAGCTAGAAGCCATAGGATAGACCTTATTCTAGTAGTCACCCTACCTAACAAAGTAGCCTACAAGATGACCCCTCAATAAAATTAGGAAATATAAAGAAAAATACAACAACTCCTAAACCAAGGCCTAATTAGGAAGAGTATTAGTCCATGTTCCATACCTATTTTATTTGCACCAAAGAAAAGAGGAACCTGGAGGCTTTGTATGGATTCAAAAGCAATAAATAAGATAGCCATTAGGTATAGGTCTCCTATTCCTAGGATTGAAGAAATAATGGACTATCTAAGTGAAGCCAAGTATTTTAGCAAGATAGACTTGAAGAGTAGTTATCATCAAATAAGGATACAAGAAGGAGATGAGTGGAAAATAGCCTTCAAGACCAATGAAGGTTTGTATGAATAACTTGTCATGCCATTTGGATTGTCTAATGCCCCCTCCACATTCATGAAACTTGTGAATGAAGTTCTCAAGGACTACATAGGCAAGTTTGTTGTAGTGTATCTAGATGATATACTAATCTATAGCAAGACAAGGAGTGAGCACCTAAAACAACTTGACATTATTTTCAAGAAGCTACATGAGGAGAAGTTAATGATCAATTTGGAGAAGTGTGAGTTAATCAAAATAGTGCTACTGTACCTTGGGTTTCTTCTAGAACATGGTCAACTAAAAATGGATACATGAAAAGTTGAAGCTATCATGAATTGGCCTACTCTAAAGTCAGCAATAGAGGTAAGAATTTTTCATGGTCTTGCACAATACTATAGGAAATTCATAAGACAATTTAGTGCCATTTGTGCTCCTATGTTAGATACTACCAAAGGAGGAATGAAAACCAAGTTTGTGTAGAATTGACATGCTAACAAGAGTTTTTTGTTACTCAAGGAGAAGATAGCTAATCAACCTATTTTGGTGCTACCAAAATTTGAAATGCTTTTCACTATTGAGTGTGATACTAGCAATGTAGCAATTGGGGTTGTTCTAAGCTAAGAGGGAAAACTAGTAGCTTTTCATTCTAAAAAGTTGAGTGAGGATAAAAGGAAGTACTCTACATATGATCTAGAAATCTATGTATTGATCCAGGCACTAGGAAAGTGGAGGTATGATTTTCTTCCCAAGGATTTCATTGTGTATTCAGATAACCAAGCACTTAGTTTCTTGAATACACAAGAAAAGTTAAGTCACAAGCACATGAAGTTGGTTGAATACCTACAAGAATATACCTTCAATATAAAGCATAAGTAGTGTTTCCTAAAAAACATGATAGATGAATTGTCTATAAGGGCACTTACACTCCAAGAAATTCAGCTGAAGAGAATGGGGATAGATCATTCCAAGGATCTATATGCAGATGATGAGGATTTTTCTAACATTTGCAAGGTATGTGTTGAATACAAGAATCATTTTCATAGTAAATATGCTGAATATAATTTGCAAAGTAATATATTTTTCAAGGGAAATCAATTGTGTTTTCCTAGACACTCTATTAGAGAGAATTTGATACAAGAAAAATATCATAGAGCTTTGAGTGGTCATTTTGGGATCACTAGGACCCAAGATCTTGTTTCAAGGTTTTACTATTTGCCTAGAATGAATCTTTTTGTTAGGAGGTATGTAGTAAGTTGTATCATATGTCAAAAAGCTAACAGAACTTCTACAAATTTTGGTATTTACCAACCACTACCAATCCCTACTAGACCACGGGAATGTCTAAGCATGGATTTTGTAGTTGGCTTACCCAATACCAGAGGAGGAATAGATAGTGTATATGTAGTTGTAGATAGGTTTAGAAAAATGGCTCACTTTGTGCCATGCAAGATGAGTAGTGATGCCACTAAAATATATTTCCTATTCTTCAAAGAAATTGTGAGAATCCATGGGTTACCTATCAGCATTGTGTCAGAAAAGGATATTAAGTTTGTGAGTCATTTTTGGAAGACTCATTGGCAAAGATTGGGAACCAACTTATCCTTTGGATCAGCTTTCCATCCCCAAACTGAAATTAAAATTGAAGTTGTTAATAGGAGTCTTAGAAATCTTCTAATATTTTTGACTAAAGAGTATGGAAAATAATGGGATCAATTGATTGGGCAAGCTGAATATGCCTACAATAACACCACAAATAGATCCATAAGGAAGAGTCCTTTTGAGATAGTTTACGAAGTACATCCTAGGGTTGTCTATGAATTGAGAGATTTAAAATATGGAGTGAAGAAAAGTGGATATTCTGATTATTTTTCATATGCCATGAAATAAGTTCATGAGATGTTGAGGAAGACATTGGTAGAGAGCACCATGAAACACAAAGCTAAAGTGGATGAAACTAGAAGGGCCTAGTTGAGTTCAATATTGGTGATCCAGTAATGGTGCATCTTAACAAATCAAGATTGAAGAAAGAACTCCCTCAAAAGTTGTAGATGAAGAGGATAGGACCCTATCCTATACTAGCTAAGTATGGTGAAAATGCATTCAAAGTTGAACTGCCTGAAGATAGTGGACTACCACCAATCTTCAACATTGCGGACCTAGTTTATTATAAGGGACCACAACTAGACAGTGACCAAACCATACATTAGATGATCAAGGATGTTGAAGACTTACAACTACCTACTACCACAACTACAAGATAAAACAATATATTGGACACAAGAGTCTAAAAGAAGACTAGAACAAAGGAATACAAGGAATACTTGATAAAGAAGCATGAACATATGGATGTTGATGCAGTATGGATAAAAAAATTAGAGTTCAAAAAGTTGTAGATAGATACAAATATCCTCAATCCAAGGGTGGATTGATCTTTTCATTTTGGGGAAGATGGTATAGGAGCACATCTAAGAAACCTCCATTTTTTATTGGTTTTTGGCTTGTACTTGTTAGGATTAAACCATAGATAGAAATAACAATTGCATGCAAATATATCCAATAATAGAAAATAATAGATCAAATAGAAAAGAACACAAGACACCAAGATTTAACATGGTTCACCCAATCCCTAGGCTATGTCCACCAAATAGCAAGTCCAATATTATTATGATCTAGTGATTATAACTTGATTACAATCCATAATCCCTTACAGCTCAATACTACTACAAGAACCAATTTTGCATCACAAATATGAAACAATCCCTAACCCTAAGCTCTTTTATGTAACTATTTTTACTACTTTAGGGTTATAATTAAGAATTACATGTCAGCCCAAAATACGGATAAAATAGGGCCCAAAAATTATTTTTTATGAAGTCTGTGCAGTACTTTCCTGATCAGTCACCACAATCTAATAGTACTTGAGTCTAGCCAAGTAAAGAGCCTAGGTTAGGTTGTTTTTAGACCTTAGAAGTTCTCTTTAAATATTTTCTATGTGAGTTATTCATTAGGACTGAGGTCACACTAATGTCCTTTGTTAGTTGTTTTTACATTTCATAGTGTTAGGAGTTAGGGAGGTTGAATCTTTAAGGTGTCTTTGATGTTAGAGTTGTTAATGGTTATGAAGATGCTATTATGTCCTTAAAATTCCTTGAATCCTTGAGACATGGAGGTTAGAGGTCCTAGAAATAAGGGTAGAGGCATAAGTGCAAAGATACCAAATGCTGCTAAAATGTTGTCATGACAACATTTGCAATTATTGCAAATGTTGCATGCAACATGGGAAAATTTGGATTCGCTAAGTTATGGAAAGCTATGTTCAACTAATAGGCCCTATAATGATGGAGATAGCATATATGTGAGCCAATACTTGAATCTAATGGGAGAGATTGAGATATTGTAATTTTTGGTGTGTGGAATAGAAAACTAGATTGTGTTACAACAATTTTTTGAGTTTTGTTGAATAGTGCTACCTTAAGCTATTTGGGTGTAAAGATACATTGATTGGATTATGTTTTATAGTGAACTAGAAGAATTTTTTATTTTATGAGTTAAGGGTCTACAACAGATTTGGTGTGTTTAATAAATTGTTTTAGTTTTAGGACAGTCTGTTGGTCTCAGTCAGGCATATTTATGCAAAATGGCTCTCACATGAGATTAAACCATGGGAACTCAAATTAAGTGGTTGAATATTCAAGTGGGGCCTCTTTAAATGTTGTATATAAAGGTAGGAGTTCAAGTGACTAGTACAAATATTTTTAATGGCAAGCCCTAGGCAAGCTAAGAAGGTCCGATTAAGGGTTTGACACTGTTGAATCAACGATTTCATTCCTGGGGTAGAAGTACTAAATGGAACAAGTACAATTATAGAAAGGGGATAGTCCTAGATTGATATATCTTGGAGGTTGAGGTCTTACCAATCCATTTAGGTGATTTTCTAAACAAGTTAGTGGTCTAGTCCTAGGAAATAGGTCTTTTAGTCCTATTTTCCCTATATAGTAGAAAACTCTTGTATGGAGAACTTAGGGTTTTGAGACCTAAAAAATACTTTAGAGAATCCAAAAGGGTGGTTGAATCTAGATTTTATTTACTAGGGTGTTTGGAGATTTTTTCCAAGAAAGAGGAATTAGTGGATTTCAAGGGCTAATTTAATTAGGCCTAAATAGGCTTCTTTGAGGAAAAATCTTGAAATCATCAAGGAAGAGGTCTAAAGATCTTTCCAAATGGACACAAATGGAATAAAATGGAGTAATATCATGATGATGGATGGCCCTACAATGGAGGATGAAGTTAGTGAGCAAGTTGCACTTAGATCCTTCTAAGTGTGTGTGTGGAGAAGAGTAACTAAAATAGAGTGTTTATCTTCTGAGGGTAAGGAAAAGGGATTAAACTCTTGGAGAGTAGTTTTAATTGGTTTTAATTAATTATCTAAACCAATCAATGACCTAGGTAGATAGGTTCCTAGAAGAGACAAGCTAGGTCTCTTGAGGAGCAATACAAACAACCCTTGGAACACTTACACTAGCACTACAAGTAACACAGAGGCCATGCTCCAAAAGTTCTCTAATGAGGTTATTTCATTGAAGAAATAGATCAATAATATTGCTTATTCATTTCATCAACCTTATCAAGAAGGTTATAGACATGCAAACAGAGGTAAGACCTTGCAAATACCACTTGCTCAACAAAAGTTAGCAATTGAAGCTATTTCATATTTTGGTTGTCTCTCTTCCTGATGATGGATCATGTAGTATGATCCGAAATTTTGATGCTAAAAAAACTCACACAATTTAATCCAAAAACATTGCTCTCATTATTAATGGATTGTGGAAATTTGATAATGTTAATTGAAGCTACTCCAAAGAGACAAAATATGTATGCTTTTCACCTAAGGGTAGATCATGATGGAGATACATGTGCTAACATGATTAGATATAAGTAGATGGTGGAAAATAAAGAACAAATAGCTGAATATTCTGAAAGTGAGGATGATCATGCTCCTTGTGGTGACTCTAAAAACTTTTTCTTGGAGTATGAATCAGATTTAGAGATAGGAGGTGACTATGCTGCAACTCTAGATGGACTTCAACTAACATTCATGACCAGAGTTCAAAAGAATGGAAATCAATTCTCCAATGTGGGTCCTACTAAAAGTCATGCATCACCAAACAAAGATGATAAAGACAATGGCATGGTACCTCCAACTTCACAAAAGGATCACAAAGGTAAGTCATCTAATTCCTTTGACATAATACAATAATGTGAAGAGGTGAGGATTTAGATATCTCCACTAGATTACTTGAAGTCTAATCCTAATCAATTGCAAAGGTTAGTTGAACACTATACTAATAAAGATAGAGGTCATAATAGTATGATGCTAATGTTGATCATCATAATAAAGCTAGCACTACTAGAACATCTCTGACTGATGAAAATCTTGTACTTCCTAAGTTGTTTCAATAAGAAGAGTCTATTGTCTTTGCTACCTTTCCAAATAAAAAATGAGATCCTTTTTACATTTCCTTGTTTATTAATTGAAATAGGTTGAGTAACTATATCATAGATTTAGGAGCTTCTGATATTGTAATGCCTTCCATTGTAGCTAAATCTCTAGGTCTTCCATAGACTAAAAACTTTGGCCATTGTTACTCAATGGATGCTAAACAAGTACCCTTACTTGGACAGATAAAAGATGCTCAAGTTGCCCTTGCTACCTATCCTTCCAAGATACTTAAAATTACCATTCTAGTGGAAGACATCCTTTCAAGTTATGGAATTCTCCTAGAGATAATTTTTTACAGGGACATGGGGGGAGAGATAAAACTAGACTAGTCCTATGTTGTTATTCCAATTGAGAACAAGAAAGAGAACTTAGAACTAGAAGAAAAGAAAACACTGTCCTAAAATTAGATGATCCTAGTTCTCAAATTTTATATCAAGAATGTAGTCTGCGTTGGTATAAATAAGTATTCACTATTTACACTTTACTTAATTTTAGTTAGGTTAATACATTATTTAATTTTTTATTAATTAGTCAACTAGGAGTATGCATACTCTTGTGCATTTTCATGTTGACAACATAGGAGTTAGTACTCTAATTATGCACATGGTGTGTACAACATAGGAGTTAACACTTTATTTGAGCACATGGTGTCTACAACATCTCTACACATGAGACACCTTATCATACTTATCCTCTCATTGATGCACACATATTCATGCACAATGAAGGATTTGTGCTTAGTTGTCATGCTTATCTCCTAGTTCTTTCTAGAACCACTATAGATGTATCTTAGAGGCCTTTATATATAGGCACTCCTAGTGTGCATGTACATGTTTTTTGAGATATTCATTCTCATATTGATCACACTCTTTCGGTCTACTATTGTGCTTGTTCTTGAGTTCCTTGATCTTGGGTGATTTTTTCTTAAAGAAAATTCTTACATGGTATCAAAGCTTGGAGAATTTCTCTTCACATAGTTATTTGAGACCATCTTCTTGCTTCACTTCTCAAAGAACACCTTGATCCAGATCTAGAGAATCCATAGATAGTAGAAGTGTTTAGAGCCAAAGTAGACCTCACCATTGCATTCAAAATGTCAATTCAGTAAAGATCAACTATAAATTTTCCTATATTGGGCCAAAGTCAATTTTGAGGCAATTTTTTTTGGAAACCGGCACCCGAAGGCCCAATTTGCAAATCCGATATAATCATTTTTTAGATCTACAAATTAATTCTTCAAATCTAATTTAATTTCTCTAAAATTTCTATTAGATTTTATCTTCCATTTTTGTGAAAATTTTTGGAAATTTGTTTTAGCCCTTTGGGGCTATAGAGAATTTTTTTTTGTAGGAACTAGGTAGTGAAACCCTAGCCCCTACACCCACAGGGAATATTCCTTGTATATTTAGAATATTCCATTTATTATTTGGTAGGCATCAATTCAACATTTCTAACTGATCAACTTACAAGTTCTAGCAAATTCCCAACACAACCAGTGAGTAGGTTAACTTATAAATTTGGCTTGCCTTTGTTATTATACATCCCGCCAACCCTAGCTTTTAAGCACTACAAGGAGTGCACCCATGATCAATGTGGGATTAAATAGATGAGTTTCAAAATCAAAATTTATATCGTTGGTGACTAAAAACTCAATCACATCCACTTGGTGACATTGTCCACATTTTTGGCTGCTATATTCCTTACAATTCTTGTGCACATCTTTTGGTGATGGTAGCTTTGCTGACATGCAACATCTATACATCAATTGTCCACTACACATGTGAAAATGGTCATTTGTGGCCTTTGTGTCCTCTATGGCAATCGATAATCCCTTCCTTTTTTGACAGATGGTGATCACATATCATTTTTTGGCACCTTTCCCTAGACTCCAACCACTGAATCTCTATGCCACTAACTAGCACTGCCATGTGGCCCAACCTCCTCCTACCACACATTCTTCATAGGAGCCCACCATGTCTGCCCCAGTCTGATATAGTAGAGGACACATCAACATACAACTCCATGTCAACAACCTACACATCATACACCATGTCATTGATATGTCAGCAAACCAGTCACTACCATGTAGGACTATACACCCATGTAGGCCAGACACATGTCACATCTGTATAGTGAAATCATCTCGGGCCTTTTTTTGGTGACATCAGCTTTTCATGGCATTAAATTTGATAGTCATCTAACTATCATTTCTAGGTGATTTGGAACTATTGCAACAACCATTTGACCATCAAATTTCACTTCTCTATTTACTGATTAGACCCTTCTTCAGATTCATCTTATTTGACAATTTGACTTTGGGAGGCCATAACTCAATCATCTGTATAACAAATTAGGTGCCTTTTTTTTGGGTAGAATTTCCTAAACTTTTTAATAGTTTTTTTCTTTTCTAGATTTCGTGTGTGGATTTTTCAAAAATTTCATCTTTTGGTGACTATCCGTATCTAATCCTACATTTTGCAAGTTTAAATGCTCCATATGGGCTCATCTGGACTCCAAATTATGTTCTATTTTTTTAAAATTTCTTAATTTTTTGTCTAATTTCTATTTCTACAATCAAATTATGTGGACAAAAATATCACTTTCAGACTTAGGGTCTTTTCTGCATTGTATTACTTTGATTACCTTTCAAAAAAATTGTACATCTGAGATATTGTGCTTAGTGACAGATTTGAGTCTCAAAAAGTAGTTGTAAACAAAAAAATAAGAAGTCCACTTTGTACATTTTGACAAGTGGCCTCTTGTACACACACTACCTATATAACACTAAATCATATATTAGGGGGGTTGATTGATTATTTCTACATTATGGGGGGTGCATACATTCATTGATCTCATGGAGAATTTTTGTTCCACATCTTAGCATGGAATTAGACCCCCATTGACAAAAAGGTACTATCACAAATGGAGTGCTTTAATCATTGATCATCTACGAAGATAGCATAAGGAAGTATTTCCCTATTTATATGTTCCAACAAACTTATCTCTGACACTGAAGAATAACCACCTATTAATAGACTCTTGGATATCATTATATTCAGTATCAATTTTGATACTTGGCATGTCATTAAAAAGCTCATTCACCCTTATGATATGTGGATGACTCTTTGGAAAGAATATGGAGATCCCACAATTCCTCCTTTTCTAGAAGACATTCTATCATTAGTCACTTCAGCTATGGTTCCTCCAACTCTAGATGAAATCACACCTCTTGATGCTCCTATTGATTCTACTGATCTAGTTATAGCCACCGATGCTTCAGATTCAGTGTAGTAGGATTTACCATGTCTTCCTACTTCAGCTTCATGGGATGACTTCCTTCCAGACATTGAAAGTCTGTTTGTGGAGTCTCACATTGAAAATGTAGGATACATCATTGATGATATTCATCTTTTCTTGGTTGAGGCAAATACTTCATCCATTGCCAAAATGATAGGTCCAATACAATAGGGTACACCTTATCTTCTAGTTCTAGCATTAGTGGATGACTTCTTGACAAATATTTTAGGTTTGTTCATGGAGTCACACAACAGAACTAGGAGACATCATTGATGAAATACATCTTCTCTTTGATGAAGAATATCCTTCTTCAGTTGTTGTGAGGACTCACTCTAACCCTCTTGTCCATTCTCTACATGATCAGTCTTCTCAAGTTGATATGATTGTGGATATGAACAGCAGTTTTAGGAGGTCTCTTTATCATTTGACGAGATAGATTATTCTTTGGGATAGGTTTGACATCCATCCTTGCTAGATCTATACTCATTCTGTTTAGTAGTATTGGAAGGAGTGACCATCAGCATCAATACAAGGATACTTGAGCAAGTTTCAAAGACACCATTTATCTTTTAGATTCTTTCTACACATAGGGGAAGTATCTCACCTATACCTCTTCCATTGTTTCTTCCAAAGGAGAGGAACATTATTTAACTGTCATGGATCAACTTCTATATTGGAGTAGCTATCACTGATTGGAACTCTACATTTAGGGGAGGGGGGCTACCTTGTCTCCTTCGTCTCTTTTATGGGGGGCACTTTTTCCTCTTATGGGGTTTTGTTCTTCTCCTAATTCTCTATTGTATATACTTGATGTATGTCATAATGGGGGTCTTGATTACTCCATCCATCCATGCATCTTGTCTTTTTATCTCTCTTTTTGGGTGGCTTTTTCCCATGAGATTTTCCCTCTTTCTCCACTTTATGAGAGATTACATTTCATTTTGTACATGGGTATGTAACATGGCCTAGTATCTGGGACCCATTATGCATTTCAGCCTAGCTTTCATAACCTTAAATGCATTCCCCTAAGTTGCACTTAAGGGGGGGTTTTGGTGTAAGTAAGTATCTACTATTTACACATTACTTAATTTTACTTAGGTTAATTCATTATTTAATTATTTTTTATTTAGTCACCTAGGAGTATGCATACTCTTGTGAGTTTTCATGTTGTTAATGTTGGGACTAAAAATTGCGTGCTTCATTTTTAGTCACATTTTGAAAATTTTGAGAAATCAAGCCCCATAAATGCTTATTTGGTGCATTTTTACTTGGTTTTCCATTTGAGGCCTAGGAGGTGTTCAATGTTTCTAACACCTTTTATTCAGCATGTCCACTCGTTCCATGAAGTTAAACTGACATTCTGAGCCATTCTGTGAAGTCTCGTTTTGAGCAAATTCCAAATCTACATTTTCACCTGAGTGTCAAACAATGACATGAAGTTGTGTTTGTCTTTGAATATCTTTTATTCAAGAATGTTTCATGACCTACCACTTTGGGGATGTTTGGTATGCATATCAGAGAACCTATGTTCCAAGTTTCAAGTCATTTTGAATCCGTTTGACTAGGTTTTGAACCCCTCAAAGTTGGTCAGTTATTGTTTTCATGCTTTTGCACTTTGCACATAAATCTGGGAAGCCTTGTTTGATGAGTTATAACTTTTGACCAGTTGACCAAAATGTTGAAATTCCTATTGCATTGCATTATAGACATCAGAGACTTGTTATGCTTCAAGTTTCATCTCATGACAAATTTTTTTGATCAGTTTTCAAACGCGATTCCAAATTGATTTTCTAACTCTTTACTAGTATCAGCAAATGCAAATTGATTGGAACCCCCGTTTGTGATGTCATAACTCAAAATCCATCATTGGCTAGATCAAATGGATTGTACCACTGTGTTTTCCTCTAAAAATACTTTAAGTGTGCGAATTTTCAAGTCATGAAGAATCCATATGCACACTTTTCTAGGTCCATTCCATTTGCAAAAAATGCTTTCTATCAGTGTTTCCAGTTGTCAAATCTAGGTAGCTCACTTTGACCGTCCACCATTTGCATCCAGTTATTTTTCATGAGCCCAAATCATAGATCCATAATATTGTCATGAAAGAGAATGAATACCCCAGTTTTCATTTTTTTAAGTGTTAGTTTGCTCAGCTTTCAAGGCCAAATCCCAACCCAGTTTGTCATTTTCGAACATGTTAATTTGTAGGTAATTCTGAAAGGTCAACTTTGACAGTCAATATCTTTTGACTGGGAATTCGTCATGAGACAAGATTTGGTAGGGTAAAAGTATGCAAGACACAGAATCAGTGTGCCACCTTTTAGAGCTTGGTTAGGTATTTAGATCAATTTTTAAGACCAATCAACAGACCTCCTAGCACAAAAGTGACATGTAAAAAATGATAAAATGAGTTTCAAATGTTGATTTATTGGTCGATTTTAATTCAAGTAAATATCAGATGGTGAATAGATCAATTTGTTGGTTCAATTATTTGGAAACAAAAAATTTTAGCCGGTCCCACTTTGGGGCCCGACTAATTCCATCAAATTGACAAGTTTTAGAGGTCCCCTAGTGCAGAGTTAAATGATGATGTAGCGAGCTTATCATTTGTTGTAGCTCTAGCAAAGGTTGTAGATGATGTTAAGGCAATCAAGATTCAAGTTTTATGCATGAAGGGTCTCGTGTATTGGACATGTTTTTTCATCATTGCTATAGTCTTTTCAAATCCACAAATTGATGCAATAGGGAAAAGAATGCTTGACGTACTAGAACAACAATTTAAAGAAGTCTCCTACAGGATGATATCAAACCCAATTCCTAGATATTGCTAGACTTTGGAGAAGTGGTTGTACACATTTTCTTCCTCAACAAAGGGAAACCACTAATTGAAGAGTCATCCATGGCTATAGGAGTGGGATAGTATTGTAAAAAGATCCCCAATCTATATGCTAAGACACAAAGAAGCCTCATCAAACATGGGTAGTCAAGGGGTGTCCTCCTCTTTACAAAAACATTGTCCTCAAATAATTAAGATTTCCAGTAATTCTTTGTTTTTGTCTTTTGTCATTCCTTAAAAAAGGTCTCCAATCCTAGCTATCCCAGAAAAACATCCTGATGTCCCTTGCCCAAAACTTTATGGAGAATAAAAAGAACCTACAGTAACAAGTAAGACATATATTTTGTGATTATAAGAGGTCATTTTTTCAAGTCCTTTGGGCATCAAGACTATAAATTAATTAATTACAGGTAGTGGGAGAAAAAGAAAATGTGTGTGCAACAAAAATAAAACTTTTAACTATAGCTCTTTTTCCACATACTTTGAAGCTTTGTATAAGAAAATTTCAAAACCAACATAAGTGTATGGATTAGCAATGGAAATCTGAAATTGGTATCATCCTATTATATATTGATTTGAAGGAAGATATCCTAACTTGGGAAATTAGAACAAGAATAGATGGAGGAAAGAATGAAACAACATCTACTTTCCATGTAATCAAGCAAGCATTCTCCAAATGAAGTCAGGCCAGATTTCTTGTTAGATGAGTTGTTTGCCAATGTTTTGATAGAAGACGATTAGTCAAAAATAGAGCCAACAATTTAAGGAGCCACCCACATGTGGCAGATTGGAGCTAAGGAACTCGCAAAGGATTTTTTCGTTGCTAGGATTGCTGCAAAGTCACTCTATGGTGCATGCGAGTCTATGTACAAGCCTGACATGGAACCGGAGGAGTTATTAGAGATAGTTTTATAGGCTTTATTGTCATCGGTGGATCATGATTGTTTAAAAGGCAAGAGAGGAAGGTGTTATTGATTGGTCCGTGGAAGATCAATTATCTCAAGAATCTACAGAATATGAGAACTCAAATGTCAAGGATAATAGTATATTCATAATGTCGTAATGGGGAAAATGCCCAGGCCAATCTCCTGGTTTCTTTGATGTGTGTAATGAACCTTCTAGGTTAGATGTCAAAATTTTCAGTGAAGCATCATGTTCTCAACAAAAAAAAAATTCTCATGATAACTAATTGTGTACTTCTAAACAATTTTTCAAAATTGAGTCTTCTTCACACCACATGGTCCTAGAAAGGCCAAATACTTCAAGTATTGAAGGTTCTATTAACCAGAATAATGAAAGTGGGGATGGCTGTATGTTAGTTTTGTCGCATCAAAATATTCATTTGAGAACAAAGCCAGAGATATTACAACTGTGTAATGCTCTCAAATTTTTGGATGAAGTTGCGAAGATGGCAGAGCAGTTTCATTCCCATGTGATGAAAAAATTTCATCATCCTACAAGAATAGAATGCTCACGTAGACTAGGTAAGGCAATCAATCAAAGGAAAGAACGCGCTGAAAAAAATGAAGAGCCACCATTAATGCTAAAGAGGATCATTCATAGGGTAAGAAAGAAAAAACATGAGGAAACAACGAAGAGGGATTTTTCCCACATTGCTCGTATAAGGGAAAGCTTTTTTATTTAAATATAACAATAGTCATAGCTTATTATGAATTAAAGATGCTAGTTTTTGTAAGCTGCAAGCTAGATGTGTGGATCCTTGATGATGTTAGCCATATCCAATCAGTAAAATTTTGAATGCCCAAATGCATGAGATGGATGATGTCAGCAAAGGATTAATGTGCTAGAAAAGTCAAAAAATCTGGCTAGTCACTATGTCACTAGCTAGAAAATCCAAGAAATTTTGGCTAGTGACATAGCGACTAGTCAAAAAATTTCAAAGTCTAGCAGGGAGTTAGTAAACAAAGTGGGCCCATTTCTAATCCATTAGCAAACCAATGGGTTCCAAGTGGCAGCAAGGCAATGGGGATAGAATAACCAAGCAATGATGTGGTAGGGAATTTTTTAGAGATCACTAGATTGTGCCACGTGGCAAATCCAACAACTGTCGTTAACTCGCTATGAGAGAGTTGCAAGGAAGTTAGTATAGTGAGGTAGCGATGATGATGTGGCATGTGGTGAGGTGGCACCAATGTGGATAGATGGGAAGAGTTTGACTGTGGGTCCCGCCAGAAAAAAGAGCTAATCTTAGTGTGACACGTGGCAGAGGGTCAAACTAAGTTTGAATCGAATGGAGAATGGTGGAAAACTTGAGAAAACATAATTTTTAATATTTTATTATTTTTTGAACATGCAGGTCTTTTAAATCAATGTCTAAACTTTATATAGTTTAAACTATATAAAAGTTAAAAATTTTGCAAAATCATATGGAAGCCATGAACAGAACTAAGAACTTCAAACAACCATAACTAGAGTGATTTTTAACCTAAATGGGTGCTCTAATATACCATCAAAACTGGGAGAACCTAAATTTTCCAAATGTGAAGTCAGTTCTTACACAGGTACTCACTAATTTGAGCTACAGGTCAATTTATAAAATTAGGGGCATTGGCAACAGAACAAGAAAATGTGATCATTAATCATTAGAGTTTGTTGCAGGGAAGTTTTGAAGACCTTTTGGAATCTGAATGTGAAGAAAATAAAGCTTAAATAGTTTTCTTGCATCCTACAAGCCATTTTCAACTGATTTGTTACTTTTATCGAGTTCATTTCAACACCAAAATCAGTTACATCCTTTCGTCATCAGATTTCTGAGATATTTTGTGCCATTGAAGGGTAAAATGATGGGATTTGATTTTCAGTTAGAGGGAAAAGATAAGAAAGATGGTTTTAACCTACTGAGAAGGTTTTTTGGGTGGACAAGTGTCATGTTCAAATTCAATCTGGGAAATTGCTTCTTTCCTATATCTTTCATTCTTCTTCTCATTTGTAAGGGTTGTTGGCAGTTTGCTCTAGGTAATACCAGTAGGGTTCTAGTTCTACTATTGAAACTAGGATTGTAGATGGTTTTACTTCCTGACTTTGAGCTGAGCTCTAGCAGTGAAAGCCACACATCCAACCTGTGCAGATTTTCATTTCATGTTATGCATTGTTATTTTGAAGTACTAGATATTGATGCTAGATTATGTGGATTATCTTAAGTTTCATTTTGTGTTACCAGTTACTGTATTTAATCTTTCCAAGGATAAATACAAAAGGGGATTTACAGGAATTATCCGAGTTTCCTAATTCTTCATGTGTCATTAACTTTTTAATTGCATGGATAATCTTCATTTGGTTTAAGACATTTTGGATGAACTGTGTATCAAATCTTTGTTGCTTTTGACTCAAGCAGTTAAGTAAATGCTTCATAGTTCTGATAAGGTTTCTTGGTGTATGAAGGGGATATTGCATAAGAATGGGATTAGGGAATTTCAGTTGATAAAATTGATTGTAATGCAAGCAAGTTAGGTCATCCTTCTAGTAATGACTCTATGTTTCAATGGATAAGGCACTGATCACTAAATCAGATGCAAGCTGATATAAATGGAATTTGCACAAATCTTTTATTCAAATAAATTTAGTTGTTCATGTTTGAAGTGGGCATAAAAGTTGAGCCCTCACTCAGCTTCTAAGATCCATAGATCTGCACCTAGCTATTGTAGGTCCATCTCATTTCATAAGTTATTAGGAGATATAAGGGTTTTCATCTGCTTAATAGATTTAGGGATATGTTTTTGCACTAGTACAGTATCATTTGAATCTAAGGTCTACCCGCCTAGGTTTAGCAGAGCCTAAAGTAGAAGAAGGGTCATGCCTTATAGTTGGCCTATTGTTAGAAATGGCATGTTGAAAATGAGAGTTATCTACCCCTAGATATGCCAGTTTCTTAGTGGGATAATTGAAAACCCTCCAGTATTTTCAAACACCAACAATCAACACAAGAGTTAGCACTCTAATTATGCACATGGTGTCTACAACATAGGAGTTAGCACTTTATTTGAGCACATGGTGTCTACAACATCTCTACACATATATTCATGCATAATGGAGGATGTGTGCTTAGTTGTCATGCTTATCTCCTAGTTCTTTTTAGAACCATTTTACATGCATCTTAGAGGCCTTTATATACAGGAACTCCTAGTGTGTATGTACATTTTTTTGAGATATTCATTCTCATATTGATCATACTCTTTTGGTCTACTATTGTGCTTGTGCTTGATTTCCTTGATCTTGGGTGATTTTTCCCTAAGGAAAATTCTTATAGTTTGGTAACTATAAGTGATTCTCTGATAACCTTGATATTCAAGAAGTCCCAGAGAAAACTAATGGTGAAAAGTTGTGGACTTTGGAATTTGATGATAGTTATGCTAATGCTGGTTCATGTGCAGGACTTGTTTTAACATCACATAGTGGATAAATCACTTATTTGGTATACAAGTTAGATTTCAAGAATACCAATAATACTATAGAGTATGAAGCCCTTCTCCTTGGTATAATTGTAGAAAAAAAAATAATGGGTCAAGATACTCAAAGTTTAAGGAGATACAGAATTGGTGGTAAGGAAAGTCAAAAACCAATATACAGTAAAGAAATTAAGATTGAAAAACTATTGTAATTTAAGGTGTGGGATGAAATTGAGAGTTTGGATTCTTTCTCAATTATAGTAGTACCAAGGGAATTCAATTAAAGAGCTGATTCTTTGGCAGTCTCTGGATCTTTTCTCCTACCACATCCTGACTTCAAAGATCAAATATATAAAATAGAAGTTCTATTTAGGCCTAATATTCTTGATAATGAAGATTCCTAGTAGGTTTTTAGGATGACAAACACATCAAACAATTCATTGAAGTAGGAGAACCTTTTGAAGGCTTGTATTTTGAAGGATACATACTAATTCAAGTAGTGATCTAGTGACAGATGATGAAAGAAAAATAGAGCCAAATAAGATCCAATTGAAAGGTAACAAGAATCCAGCTCATCTCATTTCTTTGGAAAATCTCCTTGATAAGAATTATGCATGCATTAAGAGAGAAAGAGATAAAAAAATAAAGACTTGTGGTGAGTATGATGGAATTAATATAGTGACATAAATCAGCACTAAAATTATAAACATAGGAAAGTGTTGCACACAAAAATAGAGGATAGAGATCACAAAATTACTCATTGAATATCAAGATCAAATATTTTCTTGGAGCTATGAAGATATAAAAAATTTCATGGATGGGAAATTTAAACATGAAATACCCTTAAAGCTAGGAGCAACACCATTCAGGCAAAAATAGAGAAATTATAACCCTATAGTTGAAGGAGCAATCTTTAAGGAGATTGACAAAATGTTGTAGGCTAGGATTACATATCCTATTCACCACTCTACTTGGGTTGCTAACATTGTGCCATTAAGGAAGAAAAATGGAGAGATAAGGATTTGTGTGGATTTCAAAAATTTAAATCAAGCCTATCTCAAAGATAATTTTGTGCTTCCCAACATAGATCATCTCTTACAAATTATTATAGAGTTAGAGATGATGTCTATGTTAGATGGTTTTTTGAGCTATAATTAGATTCAAATAGATGAAGAATATCTATTAAAAATAACCTTCACCAGACAATGGGGGTACTTTTTCATATAGCAGGATACCTTTTTGCTTAATTAATGCAGGTAAAATAGTTCAACATGCAATGAATTTAGCTTTTGGTGATTTAAAATATAAGATCATTTCCATATGCCTTGATGATTTGACAATCTTTTCCAAGAGAAGACAAGATCATATCAAAGATCTAGAAAGTGTGCTACAAAGGTGTAAAGATCATGGTGTCTCATTGAATCTAAAGAAATTAGTATTTTGTGTGACAAAAGGTAAACTTCTTGGTCATATTGTTTCTCAAAAAGGAGTGAAGATTGATCCAAATACAATTAAGGCTATTTAACAATTAAGTCTTCCATTGAGAAAAAATAGATTAAAATCTTTTTTTGGCTAAATTTCTTATCAAGGTTTGTGCCTAATTTCTTATAAATAGTTAAGTGTATAGTTGATATGGTGAAGAGTAATAAGACTTTCAAATGTAGTGATATTGGAAAGAGGGCTTTTGAAGACATCAAAGGTACTTTTTCCAAGTCCCATGTTCTTGTTCATATAGATTATAATAAAGAATTAATCATATATTTTTATGCATCAGAACATACCATGTCATCTATATTGATGCACAAAAGAAAAGAAGAAATACAAGCCCCAATTGCTTTTATGAGTGTAAGAATCTGCCTTAGGGTAGAATTCACCCAAGACCAAGGAGCTCAAACACAAGCACAAAATAGACCAAAGTATGATCAAAATAACTGTATAGTATTCAATACAATGTAATTCAATGTACAAGTACACTAGGAGTGCCTGTATATAAAGGCCTCTCAAATGCATCTAGAATGCCTCAAAATCAGCATCATGATAAGTCCTACAAATAGGCACATGTCCACCAGATACGGGTTATCATCCATTAAGCACAAAAGTAAGTGCGATGATGAGAGGATAAGCCTATAAAAGTGTAACACGCAAATTAGTGTTGTAGACAACATGTGCTAAACTAGGAGTGCAAATAACTATGTTGTCTACATGACAACTCAGTGAATGATGCAAACTCCTATGTTGTAGACACCATGTGCACAATTAGAGTTGCATACTTCTGTGTTGTCAACATGAGAACCCAAAAGGTGCACAAACTCCTAAGTGTCTCATAAAAAGAAATAATAAAATAATGCACTAACCTAAGTAAACTTAAGTAAAGTGTAAATAGTAAATACCTATTTACACCAATAAAGAGTATTCCATTGAAAAATCAAGAATTGAGATAATCACAAATGGAGAGATATGCATATACATGTTAGAAAAAATAGTCCACCAAGATAACTAAGAGGGGGTGGGGGGGTCGAATCAGTTATCTAACAATTAAAACATTTATCTTCTTTAAACAAACTTAAACATTCAATCAAAGTACACAAAAACCATAATAAAATGTAGATAGACAATTACACTGGATATGTTGACTGGGGAAACCCTTGATCAAAGGGAGAATCCAAGTTGGACTAATGCCCACAAGATGATGTACTAATATAAATATTCTTTGTTAGAGGATAGACCCTATTAATAGTCTATTACAACATCTAGTACATAGATTCCCTACTAGGATACTTTGAATCCCTATTAAGAGATTCTAACCTTGTTAAGAGTTGTGGTACATTGTATCCAAGATGAGCCCACTACCCAAACATACAATTTCAACTACAAGAATAGCTTGCTAGTCAAACATGTAATTTACTATTATGTTGTTCTTTCCTTTTTTCTATGAAATAAAAAAAATCACTGTTAGACCTTGTAGACTAGGTCACGAACCTCATATCCAAATATCAAACCTTGGATCACTTAGCAAAACCTCAGTAGTGAAGTTTCTTCTACTTCCCTACTAGTCTTATCAACTCTCTCACTCTCTGCTTACAATTATTTTGCATCAATACAATTTATGTCATACTTGATAAAGGAAAATTTCCTTCCTTTATATTGAGTCCATAAAATAATTCCTTGAGTTAGCTACTAGACCTTCTCAATTAATTATTATAGGACCACATTACAAACACATTACACTTAGTGATAACATAAATCTTTTGTCTTGCAACTTGAATATCTTTTCATACATGAAATATTATGATGAGTAAACTTAGTCATGTCATCATCAACATGTCTTCCTCATGTCCTCAACCTTGATTCTTAGACTATCAACTCTGCTAAGAGATATAACAAGTTTACAAGAACATGCCTTTGTAAACTCTTCTTTCGATGTTACCTACATATACCAAATGCTTAGAAGTATCTCTCATAACCTCGGATAATTAGAATACTCAACTATTCATCCATAACAAATTGATCTTTCCATTGTTCTTCTATCAAATACCATAGAAAACTACTATGTTGACATCAATGAAAAACTCAGGCATGAATGTAACATATCACCGTAGTATTATATCTACAATACTCCCCCATAGGAATATCATCAGAATTCATGCTTCCAAAAATCTCCCGCTTTGGCATTGATGGCAACATAGATGAAAAACATCTATTTCCAAGAATACCAACAAAAGACTGTTCAACTTCAAATCTTCTTCATCAATCATTCTCCCCCATTGATATACCTCAATATGCTTTCTGACAAACTATCATTCCATGTTGTGCTTATGACAAACATACTATACTCATGCCAAACATCCCCAACTATCATGCATACTACTTTACCATGTTATTTTTCATGCCAAACTTCTACCCCATTAACACCAATGTCAAAGGTTTTAGTAACCAACATTACTACATCAAACTTTGCAATAACTAATTCTTACTCAGCTCGAGTGTCAAAAGACATTTTTCAAAACAACATCTAACAAGAGTCCTAGATGACTCTATCCATCATAGATACTCCCTAATATAGGAAGCATCAGCATTCAGTCCAGACAATAATGGTACTCTATTACACTAAAATGATGCACTCTTGCATCTTCCACTCTATTGTAGGAAGGGGCATAACTGCAAGCATACCTTGCAAATACTCAAAAGTCTCTTTGGGGAGAGACTTAGTGAATATATCTACAATCTCCTCTTTAGTGTTCACATAATCCAATCTGATTTCCTTTTCTACAACTTTCTGTCTCAACATATGATACTTAAAAAGAAATGTGCTTGGTCTTAGAATGCAACACTAGATTCTTAAACATATTTGGCGTGCTTGTCTTGTCACAATGTATGACAAAAGTATCATTAATTTTGATCCTTATATCCTTTAGCATTTGCTTCATCCAAATGACTTGATTGTAATTAGTTGATGTCGCAACATACTCTACCTTTGTTGTACTTTATGATGTACAATATTGTTTCTTTCTTAACCATTCATGCTTTTTTTCATCCATACTACCCACCCAATCTGCATTAGTATAAGCATTTATAGTGAAATCATTAGATCTGTCATACCACAATCCAAACTTAGATGTTCCTTCAAATATCTAAATATCCTTTTGACTACTACATAGTGTTCTTGTCTAGGATCAACTTGGAATCTTCAACAATTCCAACTACATTTTCTATATCCAATCTTGTGTGAGTTAGATATTGGAATCCTCTAATCATAGATCTATACTTCTTTTTCTCAACAGTAGGTATCTCATCCTTTGTAGATAACTTGCATCTAGTTACCATAGGTGTTCCAATGGGTTTGCATGTTTCTAAACTAGACCTTTTTAGTAAATCCTTCAAGTACTTAGTCTGAGAAATAAAGATTCCTTTTTAATTCTATATAATCTACAATCCTAGAAAATATTCCATCTCTCCTATCATACTCATTTCAAATTGTTTCTTCATCTCTTCTACAAACTTCTCACTTTCTTCATCATTTACTCCAAATATGATATCATCAACAAGTATTACCAAAATCATCAAACCATCATCAATTTCTTTCCAATATAGATTATTGTCTGCCATACCTTTGCTATATATCCAAGTTTTGTCAAAGGTTTGTCCAACCTTGCATACTAGGTTCTAGGTGCTTGCTTCAATCCATACAATTCTTTCCTTAGTTTACATACTATGTCCTTGTCATCTATCAAAGGACATTCTTTAGGCTACTCAATGTATACTTCTTCACCAAGTTCTCCATTAAGAAATGATGACTTGACATCCATCTAATATACTTTTAATTTCTTCAATGTTGCATAGGCTAAGAATAATCTTATTTCTTCTATTCTAGCCACTGGAGCATAAATTTCCTCATAATCTATCCCTTATTACTATGATTAAACTTTACATACCATAATTTATTTGTTTCTTACAACTTCATCTTGTTTATTAATTTTATTTCTAAATACCTATTTAGTTCCTATCACGTTCTTGTCTACTGGTCTAGGGACCAATTCCCATGTCTCATTCTTTACTATCTAATCCAATTCCTCTTTCATGGCTTTTTTCCAATAATCATCTTTACATGCTTCATCTTCATTCATAGGCTCAATTTGAGATATCAATCATAGTTCTTCATTTACTCTAGTTCTTTTCATCACACCTTTGTCTTTGCTTCCGATGATCTACTCGGATGGGTGATTCTTTATCATATTCTTTCCTAAGATAGGAGTTGCTATCTCAACTCTTAGCTCTACTAAAGGTTTCAAGCTTTATTCCTACCTTGGCTCTCCTTCATTTTGAAAATCATTGTTAGTCTCAAGAAATACCTCATCATTCATTGGCGTAGTAACAAAATCATCATCTGAATTGTAATCAACTATTCTCTCTTGTATTCTAAATTTCTCATCAATTCTCACATTTTCACTTTCCATAATAGTCTTAGTTCTCTGATTATAAAATCTATAAGCCTTTCTTCTCAATCAATAACCAAGAAACATACCTCCATTGCTTCTAGCATCAAACTTACAAATATCATCATCTCTTTTGATATAACACTTTCTCCGAGAAATTCTGAAATACTTAACTGTAGGTGAGTGACCAAACCATAATTCATAAGGTGTCTTGTTTGTGTCTTTCTAAATTTCACTCTATTCATAGTATAGACTATTGTATTCATTTCTTCTCTCCAAAACATTTTGGATACATCATTCTCTGCTAACATAGCTCTTGCAGGTTATATAACTAGCTTGTTTCTTCTCTTTGCAATGACATTCTGTTCATGGGTTCTTAGAGTTGATAGCTATCTTTCAATTCCATTTTCTTCACAAAACATGTTAAACTCATTTGAAGTAAATTATCCTCCTCTATCCCATCTTAAATATTTAAACTTCATATCAGATTCATTCTCAACCCTATTCTTGAATATCTTGAACTTATCAAATGCCTCAAATTTCTCTTTAAGAAATTCAACCCACATCATTATAGAAAAATCACCAACTAGAATCATAAAATACCTTTCACCATAGAATCCTTTAGTCTTTGTAGGACCACTGAGATCTATGTGTACAATATCCAACTTCATTGTAGTGGTAAACTTCTTGTTGGGAAAAGAATTTATGTTATGCTTTTCCAAAACACACTCCTTGCAAGTTGTGTTAGTAGGCTTTACAATCTTTGGCAAATCTCTAACTACAAATATTATACTAGTCTTCAAAATACTATCAAAATTTATATGACAAAATCTCTTATGCCATAACCAATTTTTATCTACCTTTGTAACTAAACATGTCATTTCAGTAGAATTCAACTAAAATACATTACCTTTAGATCTCATTCTTGTTCTAATTACCTTTGCATCTTTGTCTTTGATCATGCATGTCTTTTCTGTGAACTACAACTGATAACCTTTTTCCACTAATTTTCCAACACTCAAAAGATTATGCTTTAAACCATCAACAAAGTATACATCCTTATTGTTAGTTTTACCATCAAGATTTATAGATCCAATACCTTCAACCTGCCATGTTGCATTGTTTCCAACTTTAATAATTCCTCTATTCTAACTTTTGATTTCAAAAAACTTATTCATATGACCAGTCATATGATGTGAACAAACACTATCAATTATCTAATCAGATTTCTTCTCAACATGTGACACCAAAGCTACCTTTTTTGGACTTTCTTCTTTAATTGCCACAAATCCAATTTCATCATCACTTGCACTTAATGCTAATTCATTATGATCATTATCTTTATTTCCATACAAGCACTCTCTATATTTTCTAGGTTTGTAATTTCCCATATACTTTTTCTCTCTTTTAGGAAATTTAGATGCATAATGACCATATTCATCACTAGTCCAACATTTACTAATTTTCTTACCTCCTTTTTCTCTTTTCACTAGAAGGGCTACTCCTTCTTCAATATTTTTGTCCTCCTTAGATCTGCTACTACTAACAAAATCTCCTCTAGCACTTGTGCTCCTTGATAGACTGGGTTGAATATTAAGGGCACTAAAAGATGTCTCTATTCTGGTTAATTCTCCAAACTGTCTAAGCTCATTCTCAGATGCTTCATGTCTTCCAAGTAATTACTCCTTTGTGAAATCTTTGGCACAAGATATCAATGAATATATCATCTAAACTACTAACTTAAGTGGTGGTGTTAGAGTCTTCAATATCTTCCATATAACTTCATCATCTTCTTTCTTTCCTCCTTGAGCTTTAATATATATAGTAATTTCTAATATCCTACCTATATATGTTATTATAGATTCATCTTCCATCATTTTAGCATCTTGAAATACACCAATCCAACTTTGTAATCTCAAATTCTTAGAGTGTGCATCTCCTTCAAAAATATTTTCCAAAGCTTTTTGAATCAAATGTGAAGTAGCAAGTGATTTTACTTGATTGTACTCAATTTTAGGAAGTGTAGTCAATAGTGCTTCTCTAGCTCTCATGTCACACATAAAAGGATCTCTTTCTATCTTGGTGAAAATTTCCAAATCATTTAAAAAAATGATTGTCTTTATTGATTTTTTCAAGATCCAATATCCCAGACCCATACAAAACAAATGTATCTTCATATTTTCTTTCCAAATCTCATAATTTGTTCCATCAAACTTCATACAATCTTTCCTAAACATGTTCACCACGGATCTCCCAAATTTGTTAAACTTTAACTTTAATGACCTAATGCTCTAGTACCAATTGTTAGAAATAATAGTCCACCAAGATAACTGAGAGAGGGGAAGTAAACAACAACCATAATAAAATCCACATAGATAATTACACCAAATATGTTCACTAGGAAAACCCTTGATCAAAGGTCAAACCCTAGTGGGAATGATGCCCACAAGATGATGTACTAATATAAATATTCCTTGTTAGAGGATGGACCCTATTAGAAGTCTATTACAACATTTAGTATATAGAGTCCCTATTAGGAGACTTTGAATCCTTGTTAAGAGATTCCAACCTTGTTAGGAGTTGTATTACAGTGTATGCAAGATGAGCCCACTACCCAAACATGCAATTTCAACTACAAGAAGAGATCACCGCTCAAACATGTAATATAGTGTTATGTTATTCTTTCCTTTATTTTTTCAACTAAACAATCAGTATTAGACCTTGTAGACTAGGTTACAAAACTCAAATCCAAATAGCAAACCTTGGATCACTCAGCAAAACCTTGACAATGAATTTTCCTTCACTTCTGCACTACTCTGCTCAACTTTGCATTCTTCTCTCTCTGTGCTTAAAATATTTTTGCATCAATGAAATATATGTCATACTTGATAAAATAAAATTTCCTTGCTTTATACAAATTCCTCAAAATAATTCACTAACTTGTCTATTAGACCTTCTCAATTAATTATTATAGGACCACATTAAGAACATGCTACACTTAGCAATAACAAAAATCTTTCACCTTGCAACTTGAATATATTTTTGTCCATGAAATATTATGATGAAATAAATTAGCCACATCATCATCAACATGTCTTATTCATGTCCCCAACATCAATTCTTAGAATAACCACTCTACTAAGAGATATAACAAGTTTACCAAAACATACCTCTGTAAACTCTGTCTCAGAACAAACATCACCAAAACTTACGTAACTTCTTCTAGACTTATCCTTTATTCTTCTAACATTAATTGTATATACTAGATACTCAGAAGTATCTCTCATAACCCTAAATAGTTAGAATAATCAACTAGCTATCCGTACCAACTTGATCTTTCCATTGTTCTTCTATCAGATACCACAAAAAATTGCTATGTTGACATCAATGACAAACACAATCATGAATGTAAAACATCATTATTTTAGTATATCTATGATACTCCTTCATAGGAATATCATCAACATTCATGCTTCTAACAATACAGTGTTGAGAGAACTTAATTATTTTAGGTTTTATATTTTGCATTCCCATTCAATGATACAGGTGCTAGATTCTAAGGTCAAAAGCATATTAACACAAAAAGAGGTTGGTTGCAAAAATAGAGGAGTTTGGATAGAAAAAGTCCAAGAGTATAATATTGAGGTCAACACACCCAAACTTGTGAGAGGAAATGCACTTTGTCATGCCTTGACAAAAGATCAGCAAGTTGGAGAGGGAGATACTCCAAAGGTCCTTATGGTAAGCCTTCAGGATCCTTGGTATTCAAATATTACATACTTTTTGACATATGGTGAATGACCTAATGGATTGACTACTAAGAAGAGAAGGGATCTAAAACCAAAGGCCTTAAGGTATATAATTCATGATGATTTTTTGTATAAGAAATCTACTGATGGTACATTTCTGTGATGTGTTGATAATGAGCAGTAGGAGAAGCTCTTAAAATATCTTCATAATAAAGCATGTGGAGGATAATTCTCTTCTACTATTACTACATTTAAAATATTAAGGCAATGCTACTATTGGCCTAGTATTTTTAAAGATGCATATAAATGGGTTGCCTGATGTGAGAAATGTAAGATGTTTATAGGCCTTTGGATTTGGATTTTATAGGCCCAATCAATCCTCTTTTGTGTCAAGGAAATTCTTATATACTGATTGCCATAGATTATTTCAATAAATGGGTAAAGGCCAAACCTATGAAGAAGACTTTATCAGAGGCGGTATGTGAAGTTCTTAAAGAACATATATTAGTCAGATTTGGAGTCCCTATAAAATTGATGATGGACAATGCATCTTATTTTTCTTCCTCATAAATTGTTGATTTTTGTTATGATAATGTTATCCAAGTTGGTCATTCCTCTAATTATTTTCCTCAATGGAATGGGTAGGTTGAATCTAGCAATAAGAATCTGATTAATATCTTGAAGAAATTAGTTTCAGATAATAAGAAAATTTGGCACAAAAAGATACATGATGCTTTGTGGGAAGATAGAACCACAACTAAAAGAGACATTGGTATCTCACTTTTTGAGTTAGTTTATTGAGTGGAAGCTAATTTTTGATTGGCTCTAGAACTTGCTACATGTAAATTGAAGACTGTGATTGAAGAGGATGTTTTCAAAGATGTATTAGAAAAGAGAATTTTGTATCTCACCAAGTTGTAGGAAGAAAGATAAGAAATGATGATAGAGTCACTAAACAACAAGGAAGAGTCAAGAATTTTTTCAATAAAATAGAAAGGCCTAGGAAATTTATGAAAGGTGATTTGGTCTTACTGTGTGATAGGAGACATGAACTAAGAGGGATGCATTCTAAGTTTTAGTCTTTATGGAAAGGACCATTTTACATCATGCACGTAAACTAGAATAACTATTTCAAGTTGGCATATCCTAATGGAGAAACTCTTCCATGTTATTATAATGGGCACCATTTGAAGCTGTATCAAATGCAAAATTGAAAGCAAGTAACCCCTGCATTGTAAGTAGCTAGCTAGGTTTTTATTTCTTAAAGTTTTCTTTTTCTTAAGTTACTCACTTTATTAGTTATTCATTATTCCTTTCTTGGATTAATCTATTCTTTTGGTTGCCAAGTTGTCACCTTGCTATGCAGAACTAGAGATTACTAGGATTCTTCTAAGCATTGTTATGCTTAAATCCCCAGATAGAGCCAGTTGTTGCCTAATTTTTAATTAATTCTTTTTTTCTTTATCAAGTCAAATATGTCAATATCTTGAGTCTGAGTCTAGAGTGCCTATAGCATGACCTCTCTTCTCATCATCCCTTTGAGCTAACCTAATACTAGAAGTCATGTGAGAAATGCACTAGTCAAAATGCTAGATGATTAGGATTTGAAGTATTTGTTCATGCATCTCCTTGATGAGAAGAAGGTTTGTAAGCTTTAACAATTCATCATTTGAAGATTCAAAAGGATTTTGAAGTCAAAGGTCTGTAGTAACCACATCTAAATGGAAGATATTACAAGTGACCATGTTCAAAATGCAAATAAATCAATTTGTATTAGCAACCTACATGAATGATCCAAAAGGTCAACGAATAGACAAAAATGCACAACATTGATCAGTTGAAAAGTCAATTTTTCTTAGAAGACAATCCCTAGTTGTTAGATGAAGAGAAGATCAATAGTGTTTGTGGCATCATGAATGGTTAGTCATAACATAAGGGTAATATTTTGAATCACTAAAAAGTCATTGATTGCATGGTCACAAGGGGTTAAAGATGACCTAAGGTTAGTGTCATGATACAAAAAAAACTAAAGATTGCATGGTCACTAGCAATTAAGGGTAATGTGAAGGTAAGGTTGTGATAGTGTGAGAGGCAATAGTGGTTAAGGTAAACAAATTTTGCAAGGTCACCAACTAAGGAGCATTCAATACATTTTAAGTTGTGACCCAACAAAAGTGATAACAGTCAACCTCAAACTATCATCATGAGGTTGTAGGAAATTGAAGGTAACCTAAGGTTAATGTCATGATAAAGAGAAAGTATGTGATCACATTCTTGAAAAGGGTTAATCATAACCCATAGTTAAGGCAACAACAAAATGAAAATTGATTGACTACATTGTCGCATCAGAAGAAGACATCATATGAATGATAGTTGTGAAGCTACGACGTGATTAATCATTTGAGCCATTACTATTTTAGGGTTAAAATAAATGTTAGATCTTGGAAACTACAGAAAAAATGTAACATGAAAGAGAAGATATCATTAAACCATTAGATTTTAAAGGATCAGCGATGCTCGCTTTCTCTCTTTTCAAATATGCATAAAGGATAACCAATGTAGGAAAGTGAGTGCTAGACACATGTGCTTAGAAGGAACCACTGAGGAAATCATAAAGGAAAAATAAGGAGGTCTATTATGTTTTAATCATGATCTTTCATTTGAGATTGATGATGAGAATTCAAATCTACAATGACTGTTGAAATCCAAATTACATGAATGTGTCGCCAACAGCAGAATATGAAGAAAACAAAGACTTCCATAGGTTTCCTAAAATAGGATTAAGATAAAAAGTCACCATGTGTTTCTAGAAGTACCATGGATTTAGGATCATCAGTGGAAAAGATGTTATCTATCCATATCATGTTGTATACTAGATATTTTCATGTTTTATTCTTATTTTATTTTTATTGAGTGATTGTTGCTCTACCAAAATTGAGGGATGATAGAAAACTATAAATTTAATTTCTTATGATAATACAAAGGATGAAAAACTTGATGGTGAATGGGCTCTATAATTCCATTTACCTAATTTTCTTGTCATGTTTTGTGGCCCATAGATTAGTTCTACATTGAGAGTTGAAGGTCAATGATTACAAGTGATTTTATGATCACCTTGTGGATTCCATTTACTTTTTCATCTATGATTTTTATTCTTCTCTTGTTTATTACATGGTATATTAAATTAGTTTTATTAGGAATTGAAGAATAAATGTGGATGAATCTATTAGCAACTTGTTGTGTTCTATTTCATCTAAGCCTAATAGTTAAAGCAATTCCATTTGCACTCATGTGCATCTCTTTTTTCCATTCCTCTTTTGCATTTAGAATAGAAGTAAGAGTCATAAAATCTTCAGATAACCTACTATAGTCATTCCATTGAGTGTGATAGGTTGTCCTCATCCATTTTGCCTAAATTTTTTGTGTCTACAAGCAATTTGGTTAGCCTTTGCTACTCTCTGGTTAATAACTTATTCTATCAAAAATTTGATCTAAGAAAGTATTCATTGCACTTCACTATAAGTCTGAAGGGAGTTGTACCTTATAATTTAGAGGAGAGTGATAGAACACATATACTAAGCCATTTTTTGGTAATGTGTATAGTAATTGTGGGCCTCATAATTAACCACACTTCAACATGATCCTTACATGTGAGAATCATCCTGAAATGAACATGGGATTATCCATTTGAAATAATCCAACAAATCAATCTGTTGCCTTCTAACTAATTGGATTTTTCTTTCCACTCTCAGAGTTGAGAGATCAAGAATTAGACCGTCTAGTATGAAGGATTTAAATATAAATGATATACAAGTTTAAGGTAAAATTGGAAATTTAATCAAAATGTATGCATTCTTAAGCTATATGAAATTGAAAATATGAAAGAAAATGTAGTTTTAAATGAAAATAATTGAGTCAAAAATTTCACATTAGTTTGATACTATTCATATGCATATATGAAATGAAAGGTTGAGGGTTTCTTAAATAGAATCTTAGAGTCTGATCAACAGTTGAGATCAAATAGAATGAACGGTCGAGATTGAAAATGAGATTCAATCAGAATAGAACATTCTATTGTGAAAAAAGAGTTAATTGATCACTTCTAAATGTGATGAGGAGTTAACTAATCTCATTCATTTTCCAATTCTAGTTCACTCAGTGTTTCTATTTTTGAACTGAAGAGAAATAAATAATAGAAGATATTTGATTTAAAAAGATTAAATATGACCTCATAATTGAATAATTAAATATATTTGATTAAATAAAATACATTTAATTCCCTTGTGTGTTATCTAAAAGGTGATTTTAATTTAATTAAAGTATGAAGACATATAATTAAATTAAACTTAATTAATATGTTTAATTTAGCATATTCAAGTCAATACTTAGGAATT